>CM046423.1:70007333-70508530 GCA_025506505.1 Flaveria sonorensis
AATTGTGATTTCTATTATTATCATTATTATTAAATTGTTATAATCTTTGCTTTTTTCAGTTTTGATGGTTTTACTAGCACTTTTCAAGATAAACTATTTAAAGGCTATGATATGGGAATTTACAACCAAATTTTCTACACTACTCTCTGTTCTTGCATACTTAGCTTGGCTGGTAAGTTTCTTCAACTTCAAACTTATTGCTTCATTTTTAGAAGTTGTAAGAGTAGTAGAATTTTAAAATTTTCACATTTGTTTTGATTTTTTCTGAGTTACTTTTTTTTATTTGCTTTTTTTTTTTCTTGTTAGGTCTAATTTTGCAAGGCAATCTTCTAACGGCAATAGATTTTGTATCGCGCCACAAGGATTGTTTCTTTGACATTGCATTGCTTTCAACGGTAAGTCGAATATATTGAGAATTATATAATCATCTTAAGTTAAATGTAGGATTGGTTAGCGGGTTCTATGTACAATTACCTACCTATCCTTGTCAATAATTATAAATCATTTGGATATCCAATTGTTTCATTATCTAATTATGATTCTTTAAGTTGCAATAATCATGTCCAGAAAACACATCCAAAGACTTTCTAAAGCAACAATGTATGCAAAGTATTAATCTTACACACATCTTATTTAAACCTCTATACTGAAAATGTGATATTTACTTTAGTAGATGAATGTTCGATTAAAAAACAAATATTAATTAGAGAACTGTGAAATCTCATAAACTCTTATACCCATTGCTCTAAATGTGACGTATAAGATGATTCTTTAAACCTCCTCTCTTTCTATCTCCACCATAGGAGATTATCTTCTATGCACTATGTATAAGTGTTTATGTTCTCATATATCTCTACTTAAAGTTGGTTCTACATTGAACGCACTTTGTTCTAGTAACCGTTTTGTTTGTCTTATAATTTATCTTGTTTAACTGTAGGTTGCAACAGCAAGTCAATTCTTCATATCTTACACAATTCGCACGTTTGGTGCTCTTACATTCGCCACAATAATGACGACTAGACAAGTAACTTAAAATTGATCATCTCCATTTATTACCAAACTCTCGGTTAATTTAGTATTCTAAAAAAATATATTTTAATGATTGTAGTTAGTGAGCATCTTGCTGTCGTGCGTGTGGTTTGGTCACCCTCTGAGCGTGGAACAATGCATTGGAGCTGTAAGCACCTGTTAGCATGTTTTATGCTCTAAAATTATATAATTTTAGTAATAATCTAATTTTTTGAGTTACATTTTCTTTCTGCAGGTTATTGTGTTTGGCTCACTCTATGCCAAGGGTTTCTTGAAAAGAAAACCCGAAAAACAGTTGCCCTCATCACACAAGTCGGATGAAGAAGAAACTGTTCCATTGAAGGCAATTCCGTGATACAAAGTGATTTCTTTAGTTTTTTTTAGGATGTGGTAAAAGATTTTAGATATGTTTATGGTTTATGATTTATGAACTCCACAATTTTTTCTTTCATATATTTCTAAGGGAAGAGTTTTATAGAGATTTAGGTGCAGCATTTGGTTATTTTTTGGTTTTCTTTTTTTTTTTTTTTCTATTACAGATACGTTTTTTTACCTTGTTACTTAAAAGTGGTGATCAAATACGCATATTTTAGATGTTCCTAGTAATAACCAATGTTTTAAAAAATGAAATGCTTATTAAGTTGATTAATTTATGTGTTAATTGGTTGGACCGGATGGATTGGTTTGATGGATGATGCCTTAGAGGCATAACATCTAGAATTAATTACAAAGATGGTCTTTATGATTTGAGTAATATGATAGTTTTAAGTATTAAAGTTAAAAGGTAACAAATTTAGGGTTTGTATTTTTGATTTTATTATGAGTTTAGGGTTGAGAGTTAATTTTGGTTAAAAGTTTCCTTTAAATTTGAGTAAATCTACCAACATATCTTTTTAAACAAAAGGACTTTTTACGTAATTAACTCTATTTTAAATTGAGACTATTTGTGTAGTTATCTCCAAAACAAAATATAACGTCACCATCTCTTTGTACCTTGTTGCTTTTTCGGCCACCACCATCTTCCACCCCAACCCTTCGCTGGCCGACAATTCCACCATAAGTGTGATCGCACCAACATTAGTTAATCAACAAACATCAATTAATCACTCATCTACTTTCCAACCTTCCTCCTCGTCTTCTTCATTAGCAACCAAACCCAATAATTGAAGGTGCCAAGCTACATCTCCAAACTAGGAATCAAAGGTATCATTATGTGTACAATAACTTGAACCTATTACCCATTGATGACAGAGTGTTGAAGATGATTGTAGTGATGGTGATTACATAGAGATGGCCTTCAAAACGACGAGAAAGCTGATGTGTGCGGGTGTGTGTGTGTATATATATATGTGTGTGTGCGGGGGTGTGTGTGTATATATATATATATGTGTGTGTGCGTGTGTGTGTAATAGTCTTGGTTTTAACTTTTCAGAAATAATTTTTACCTTAGAACTAAACGATACATAAATATACAAGTGTATCTATTGTATATATAGTATAACTTTAGCTAGAACCGGTTATTGATCCAAGAACACTGTAACCGCTGATAATAAACTACTGTAATTATTTCACCGATAAAAAGAGACAATTTAGTACTTTTTGTAATTTAAGCTAAGTTAAACATAAACAAATAAAATAGATAAAAATCAGGAAAGATAATCAAGCATAGGAAATGCTCGTTTAGACTTTGAATTCACCTAACCAAACAATGACAACATCAAAAAATAATCATGATAAGATCATTTACTATACATATTATATGGAAATAGACTAAGAACCCGTCAATGCTACCTAAGCATACAACTATTCGGAAAATTAAAATGATGTTAACATATAACCGCCTAAAGTCATTCCGAGAAGATCTAATGATACAATTATGTTAAATATAAATATGGACTAACCTTCAATCAAGGTTATTTAATCTCATAATTATATAGAAAGCTAATACGCTAGACACATACTAACCACTTTGAATCACATAATGAAAACAACATCATGAAGTTCTTCAACTTGTGAATATCATACAAAAAATATACGAGCTACAAATTTACTTTGGGTAAACCATAATTACACATATACAATGATAATTAGGAATTCACTACGAATGTAACAGCCTTTCCAGGCATATACACAAGGATACACATTTAAATAAAAATCATACATGTTCCAATCCTTATTCACCATTTTTTGTTAAATGCCATGAACACACGTACATACATATATATATTCATAAATAAATACCCTTACATAAGATTTTCCTCATCCACCATTCCTAGCCAAGATACCTACAAGATGGAACATGTAATCACATAAGCATTAAAGAAATTCAAGAACATGTTAAATTTATCAATATAATCATCATCAAAAATCATATTTAAGTTAGTTAGGATTCTTCTAAGCTAAGTGAATCAAGATTAACTCACGCTAACAACAAAAATACCCAAATAACATGAGTAATCAAAGAGACATATAATTAGATAAAAGGTAAATAAAACTAAAATCAAGCTAGAATGGGTAGAATAGTGTAAAGTTCTTCCTTGGAGTTGATAACCTTCATCCTTTATAAAGTTGTTTGAAAAAAGATCTTGGGGGCTAAATAGAGTTAGGATTTTTGGTCCCTAAATTATCTATAAAGAATGATACCTAAATCACGTTAAAAAGGGGGCCTAGGCCACATGTGGCCATGTGCCAAAGTGACATAGCCATGTAAACCATCAAACATGTGAAATTATTTGAAAACTTGATTTGGTTAACACTACTATGTCAAGATAGGACATGACACGAGTGGAAAAACTTTAAAAGCTTCACTTATTTCTTGGGTTTTCTACCAAATCACCAAGAAGGCATCTAAAACTATAAAATTCAAATAAAACATGAATAAATTTTGATCTAGATGAATTTATAACAAAAACGTTTAATATGTGATATTACGTATCATCACCACGTATAATTATTCTCATATCACAAGCGAAAATTAACAAGGCAATCATAGCGGTCAGACAACCCAAACAACTCCACCTTTTAATCTCTACTATCCCCAATGAGTTTTTAGGCCGAAAGTGTCTCTGTCAACACTACTTAATTTGTTCCTAAAGTAATTCCATTTGGTTTGGCTCAAAGATTTGTTCATTCTTTTCCTTAGATCAACCCATTCCTTACAAGTCTTAATTTGCTGATGTCGTAGCTTTGCTATCCTAAATCAATCATGTTTTCTTATAGGTTTAGGGTTTGCTTTTCAATCTGATTTGATACTTGATGTTTCTTGTGTTTTACACTTGAATCACAATTGTTGTTGTTCTTCTCATCAGGACTTTAAAGGTTTTAGACTAATTTTGGTTGGCATATGTGATTGCTCATTTTAGTTCTGCTTAATCGATAATTTAGGTTAGGGCCAATGGTTCCGACGAGGGTGGCGGTCGGGAAAAGGCAAGGGTAAAAGGGCTGGTGTTTGGGATTGTTTTTAATTTATTTTATTATCTATTAAACTAGAGATAGTTACATAGATAGTCCCTCAAAGAACAATTAGTAAGTAGTAAAAAGACTAAAATACCCTTCAATTAAACAAAAACTTAATGAAACTTAGCCTTAATACCTAAACTTACTACAAAATTAAAAACACAATTCCTAAACTTGTCTCTTTTAAATCCTAATATCCAAACATGTTACTTTTCATCAACCAAATGGACCATTGTAATTAACTCTAAAATCTAGCTAAAATACACAAAATACAAGATAACTCTAAACATTAATTATTGTAAGATAAATTTATTATATGTTTATTACATCTATGAATAAATAGATAGATATATTTTATATTACTCCAAATCAATCCGTATAAAATCTTGATCTCAGTTTGTTTTAGTACTTGATGTTCAATGCTCGAGTTCAGGTCATGAAAAACTTTTTAAGGTTATGCTTGGTGTGTTTTTATTTATTTTTATTTGTAAGCATATATAATTAATACTATACATGTATTTATAGTTATAATTTTATAACAAGCCGATATTTTTTATTTACATTATTATTATTATTAATTATATTATGCAATATATATTTTCGATTAAATAAAAATTGTTTGTTATACTTGTATCCATAATAGGCTTACAAGCCAAGCTTAGGATATGAAGCTTGGGTTTGGTACATTCACTAAAAAGGCTTATTTCTAGGCTCAAGCGTATTTAAACTTGACTTGTTTACACCGTAGTTGCTTCAATATTAAATAAATTCTAATGATTGTTAACCTACTTGCTGACTGGTAAATAAATTTTAAATAAATTTCTTACCTCTAAAGTGGTTAAAATGGCTTTATAAAATATAAGCAAAAGATAGATATCTTTTCTCTTTCAATTTTGTGTTTTTAAAATTTAAAATTCGAGCAAAAAGATATCATCCATTCAAATTGATTAACTTTACAAATTCTATCTGGTTTGGATTAAATAAATAATATCTTACACGGAAGTTCGCTATATAATATCTTATGCGTTATATTTGAAAAATTAGATTTTATTGATAATGTTTACAAAATTTGTTTTCGTTATATGTTAAATAGTATTTAGTTTTATGTAATTTTAATATAAATTATGTATTAGTTAGAGGTTCAAATACAAAGTGTATTTTTGCTACAAAGTATGAAAAAACACAATGAGTGAAAAAAAGTCATAAAAAAAATTATATCTCACCATGTAAATCGAATTTCAAAAAAGTAATTCCGATCTTTTGTTCCCCTAGCCGTCCTCACTAAGAAAAAAATAGACAAAAAATAAAAAAAATAAAAAATTAACGTTTTTTTTATTGTGTCATTTATGAAAGACACAATGGCGTCATTGTGTCATAAAAGACACAATGAATTTTTTTTTTATTTTTTTTCTGAAAGAGGACGACGAGAGGAACAGAGACTCCAAAGTACTTTTCTGAAATTCGATTTAGATTGTGAGATATAATTTTTTTTATGACTTTTTTAGCCTCATTGTGTCTTCTCACACTTTGTAACAAAAATACACTTTGTAGAATAAACTCACCCTATGTATTATTATTAATGTATTAAAATGACATAGATTAAACAAATCCATCGACTGGACATAAGCACGTCACATACATAAAAGAGACCAAGACTAATTTTCATTAACTTTCCTTTTAAACTTTAGCAAAATATCAATACTCAAACATGTTAGTTTTGCTTATTTTTTTATTAGCATCCAAACTTGTTAGTCTAAATACCTAAACAAAACTACAAAACTAAAAATTAATATCCACACTCATTATTTTTTTGTTTAGAATCTGAACCTGTTATTTCAACCGTATACTTATCTCTTATAGCACTTTACAAATAAAATTGAATAATTCAATTTTATTATTTACCGGATCGATCCTCCACATTTCCCGTATGATCACACACCTCAGTTACACCCAACGCACTCATATAACATCACACTATAAATGCACCTCTTCCCCCAACTCACCGATCATCAAAACATCAAAAACTCCCAATTTTCACAAACAATTATCATTCGAATTCGATCGATCAATCAATCAATCTCTTCTTACGGCAATGGATATCGATTTGTCACCGAAATTGGCTCAGAAGTCGTACGGTGGAGCCGGTGGATCGTATCATGCATGGTGCCCCAATGAACTCCCGATGCTCAAGCAAGGTAACATCGGTGCTGGTAAACTTTTCCTTGAGAAAAACGGCCTCGCTCTCCCGCGGTACTCTGATTCAGCTAAGGTTGCTTATGTTCTTCAAGGTATGGATCGAAATTGTGGTGTTGTTTGAGGTTTTTGATCTGGTTGTTGAATTTTGGTTCTCGATAGTGGATTTGTTGGATTGTTGTGGTTTTGGTTATGAACTTATGATTGTGATTAGGTTTGTGAATCATAGCTGTTGGATTTGTGGTTTTGAGGTTTTGATCGGTGATTTGATTTATTATTTAGAGGTAGTGTTGATCGATTTCGTGTTTGATATGAAGTTACAACTGACACACATTCACTGGTTTGATTTTGATTATAATGTTTCATAAAGCGCATACGTATTTGTTTTGCGTGATTGATAGTTTTGATCCTGTTTAATCTTCGTGTTCTTAATCGTAGATGTTTGATTTCTGGTTTTGATTTGTAATTTGAGTTTAGAGTGCTGTTAATCGGTTTTGTGTTTGATATGAACTCACAATTGACTCACATATACATAATTACATACTTCCAGATTCGTTATCATCACCTGTTTAACTTTGCTTACACTGATTCATAAAGTGCACACACAGTTGTTTTACGTGATTGATAGTTTCGATTCTGTTTAATCTTCATGTTTAGCTGTTTGATTTGTTGCTTTGATTGGTAATTTGATTCAAACACACTTTTAATCGGTTTTGTGTTTGATATGAACTCACAATACTTACTCTTCCAGATTCGTTTTTTGCTTATACTGATTCATAAAGCGCACACACAGTTGTTTTGCGTGATTGATAGTTTCGATCCTTTTAATCTTCATGTTACTATATTGTTTGATTAGTTTGTTTTTTGAACGGCAATTGTTTGATTAGTTGTATCATTTAGATTAATCATATGTTTTATTTAAATTTATTGAATCCAAAAGGATCTGCAAAATTATTAGATTAATCATCGCTACTTTCTCTGAATTTGATTTAATGCTGATGGATAATGATACTATCGCATTCACGTTTTGTAAACGATTACTTTTATATTGATTTTTAATATTTTATTATTGATTGCAAACAAAGTCAACATTTGGAGAATACAGTGAAACACATGGTTCAATATTCAATACATGAATTGGGGGAAGTTTTTTTGGGGCAAATTGACTGATAATTATTAATCCCCTTCTCATTGTCTACAATGTGACACCATCTGTTTGGTTATTTGTTGTATCTTGTTATGATATTTCGTATTTGTATGTTTCAATCATAGATGCTGCACAATTCATACTCACACCTTGTAATTTGTTTAAAAATGTATTATTAATCTGAAAACGTTGCGTGCATGTTACGTTTTAGTCTATTTTGGATTCATACACTTACAAATATGGTTTTCATTAGGCAATGGAGTAGCTGGAATTGTTCTACCTGAAAAAGAAGAAAAAGTTCTAGCAATCAAAACAGGTGATGCCATTGCCCTGCCTTTTGGTGTGGTCGCATGGTGGTACAACAAAGAGGACACCGAGCTGCAAATCCTTTTCCTAGGCGACACCAAAACCGCTCACAAACCAGGCTCGTTCACTGACTTCTTCTTAACCGGTCCCAATGGCATCTTCACTGGTTTTTCAATGGAGTTCGTATGTCGTGCATGGGATGTGGATGAATCCACTGCCAAAGCACTAGTCTGGAACCAAAAAGACGATGGCATTATTAAAGTTGATGCTGGTGCTAAAATGCCCGAGCCCAACAAAGACCATAGAAATGGGATGGCTTTGAACTGTTTAGAAGCACCATTGGATGTTGACATTAAGGGTGGTGGTCGAGTGGTGGTTTTGAACACCAAGAATTTGCCATTGGTTGGTGAAGTTGGTTTAGGTGCTGATCTTGTGAGGTTGGATGCTAATGCTATGTGTTCTCCTGGATTTTCGTGTGATTCTGCTCTTCAAGTGACTTACATTGTTAGGGGCAGCGGGCGCGCTCAAATTGTTGGTGTTGATGGGAAACGCGTTCTTGAAACTACCGTGAGAGCCGGGAACTTGTTCATTGTTCCTCGGTTCTTTGTTGTTTCCAAGATATCTGATAATGATGGGCTGGAATGGTTCTCTATCATCACTACACCCAAGTAAGTCTTCTGTTTTCCAACTCATTTGCAAAACGAGCTGGTCTGGCGGGTTGGTAACTGTCTGTATGGGCTCGTGACTATTTAGTTGATCCGTATATCTTAAAGTTAACTTGATGAGTTTCTGGAAATGAAGCATAATCTGAATTAACATTAGTAATAAGTAAATGTGTAATATGTGGCAGCCCGATTTTCACTCACATGGCGGGAAGGACATCGGTATGGAAGGCGTTGTCGCCTGAGGTTCTGCAGGCTTCGTTCAACGTGACACCTGAGGTGGAGAAGACGTTCCGCTCGAAGAGGATGAACAGTGAAATCTTCTTTGCTCCAACAAATTGATGAATTTTCTACTTCAGGTGGATGATGCTTTTGGGTATAATCCTTGGTTGATAATAAGAAGAATATGTGGATTAAGGAGGTTTTGCTTTTGCTTTGAATAGTTTTAAAGATTTTTTGGTGATGGATCATTTATGGTACTGTCTTAGTATCTTTTGCTTTTAGTTTTATCCTCTTGCCTTCGATTTTAAAAATAGAATTTTGCTAAATATATCCTCTCCACCGGATGCATTTTTTTTAAAGTTATCACATCAGTTATATCCCTTTTTTTCATACTAAAACATTAAATTTATAATCATTTGACATCTTTGGATTCTTAAAAGAAATTATATTTAGACATCTTTTAATTCCTATAAAAAATTATATTGTGACTTTTAAATGCAACTTTTTATTCTTGTTTAATACATTAATTAGTTACAAGTTTCAAACAAGGTACACAAAAAGGTTGATGGGTTGATCCGGTCAACCCAATCTGCTTAGACCCGAACCTATTTCACCCAATTACCTTTGTGGTTTCAACCTTTGGTAAATAGTTTGTCAATACGGAAATATATGACATTCATTTGTGTATGACATTCATTTGTGTTTTAAAGTTACAAATCATATGTGTAATTTTAAACTGCTCTCGTGAAATATGAAAAAAAACATTCATGTACAATTACAGTTGTTTTGGGTTCGTGTTAGACGTAGTCCACTTATCTTTTTCTTTATGTATCTCCTCTATGATATAAGTATCTAAAAAGTCGTACACAGGCGTATACCATGTCAAAATGGGTGTATACAGGTTCAAAACAATCGTCTACGTATTGTTTTTTTAAATCATAAATCAGTCAAATTGGTAGGATGGTATGTTTAGTAATGGGAGACTACATTCAGCTGATCCTTTTCTTGCAACCAACATCTATGGGGCGTTATCCTTCAAAAACCATACATGGTATACCTGCAGTTAATGCGCCTTTAATAAATACTTTTGGTTCTTTTTTTTCATTATTACAAGAATATTAGAAGGGAAATTAAACATCTTTGGCGTATTAAATCCTAGTAGACATGAGAAGATGGTTAACCCTATGTGGCAATGTTCATGGAAACATCATCATAACTACAATGGACTATATATTATATTTTGTGACTGATGAGATTATATGCGTTAATAATATCCTTCTGCTGACTTCCCATCTATTTAACGCATCCAATGTGTCATTTTTTTTATTTTACTCGTGCTAGATAAAAGAACTCAACTTGACCGATTCATGAGCAAATGGGTTGAATACATCACATGAAATTCAATGATTCCATGATAGTTTGTCTTTGTGAGTATACAATCAAGAATCTTTTGGAATCAGCTCGACCTAGTCTATACTAAATTTCAATGGTAAGCGGTCTAAGCATCACTTACAAACACAAAATATGACATTCGTTTATAGAAATGTCAAATATATGAATATGATTAGTTTGATAATGATTTTGATGGTTGGTGTCAAATCACCGTATAAGATGAATATATTATCTATCGTCCCATGAATATTCATTTATTTGGTCTTTTTATAGCGTAGAATCTTTAGAAAGACAAACTGAAAATGATTAAATAAAAAGGTAAAGAAAAATTGTATAAAAATAACAATGAAATTGTGGATTTTCAAACTATTTAGTTCGATATCTTTTAATTGCAACGTTTAATATTATATATCATGTATCAATATGTTTTTGATATTTCGATAGCTTTTGGTTCACTTTCTTGTTTAAACAAATTGGGCCAAATTATTGATTTTGTTTGGGCCTAAACCCAAAATTCTGTCGAACACGGTTAACTAGACCTATACGGGGAGTTAGGAGTTTTTAAAAAGCAGTTGTTATTTATTGAAACATTGAGGCAAGTTGGTCGGTTTGAGATTCGTACACAATGTTGTAAGGGTCGGTTCGGACCGGCCGGTCCGACCATGATTCGGCCCATTGAACGATCCGATCTGTTTTTGTTCGTTTTGATAGCGTTGAACCGACCGGTTTAATCCGAGTTGGCGGTTGGACCCGGTCGAACCGAGGGGTTGGACAGGTTGGATCGGTTTTTTTTATATATATTTTTAAATTTTCAGTATTTTTTTACGTATATTCATTAAATAATTAAAAATCTATCCGGTTCTCATAACCGGTCTGACCAGTGAACAAGTAAGGTGTCCGATTCATTGTCAGATACGGTTCTGAAAACATTGTTCATATAATATAAACTAATGTTCTAAAAAAGTAAATCAATTCAAACCTTCAAAACCAAATCGTTTAACCGTTAAAATGGTTGCTTCAACGAGTGTCTTTTTCCGAAACAATAGTTAGCAATTCGATCCAAGCTTCTGTTAACACTTGTTGAACCTAACCGTATACACCCTAAAACTTGAATTATGATAATGATTCTAGTTCATAGTATTTTAGTTAAATAAATGTTGACCCCCACCAAATAGTCTTTTCCCTGCCGTCCAAGATATTTATTCAAAGTGTCAAACACAATAAAGTCATTCAAATGACAATAAAAGTCAAAAACAAAATGAAAGATATAATAAAACAAAAATAAAGTTAATGTTTGATGGTGATCATTCTTGGATCGTTTAGTACATTATAAATCGTTCATATATGTCCTTTAGTTGGAATGTAAGAATTTTATCCAAAACTATTTATGAAGTTTGCTTTTGCTTTTATACTATTACTTTATCTCTGAAAATGTATACTTTTAATCCCTCAATCTCACAAGGGTTTTCTTGTATGCTTGAAGAGAAGTTATTTTATGTCATTACTGTATATGCATATTTACTAACTTGATATAGATTAACATATACTTTCCATATGCTCATCATCAATAAAATTATTTATAAATTATAATGTTATCTTCTAATTTTAACTACTCTAATTTTAACAAGTAATTAAGTCCACAGGAATCGAACTCGCATGACCCGGTGCAAAAGTGAGACCTCTAACCAGCTCCACCACCACCGTCAACTTATTTTATAACAATTGAAATACACATATTTAAGTAGTACAAAATTCGATGTGCTCCCATTAGCCACTGGCATTGATAAATAAGGTATAGTATAAATTATCTTTACCTATGTAGGCTTCATTCAATATGCCGCATCATTAGATGTTTAATTTTACTAAAATCTCCAGAACAACTAATTTCATATTCGAAACTTTTTCAAGGTTAATTTTATTTTTACAACCATTTATTATTACTTGTAAATACTATCTAATCAACCCATACAAGTTAATTATTACATGTGAATTATTAATTATAGGTGTTGGTGGTGTGCTACTTATATTCTTCAAAATTGTTCTTTTCTCTATTAATTATAGGTTTCATGGTAGGATTGTAGGACCTGTTTATCTTCCCACACAATGTCGTTTTATGCTAGGCATGATGACTACCATAATAAAGCTTTTATATGCCAACAAATTCAACCAAACATTGTGCACAAACTTTGGTTACATACAAAAGGAACCCTCCAATATTGATAACAAAATTAAAATTAATTTATGATTTAATTCATCACATTATTATATACGGCCAATAAGTTAGACAATCATTAACCTACCTGTTTATATACAACTTACATATATTATAAAATAAATTCATAGTTAGATATGATACAAAAAACTTTATTATTATTTTTGTTAAGCTAGTCTCATTAAAGATAGTTTTTTTGTTTAATTAACATAATAAATCCTTCATCTTTTGAAATCTTTGTATGTTGATATTAATATGTGATGTAATTTGTGTTTTTAGTCTCTAGAAATTGTTGAGATTTGAGAGAAAGTTCGAGAGGAATTTGTGAGACAAGGGGTAGAACCCACCATTTTAGGAAAAAATGTGTTGTCACAAGAATGTTTGCTTGCTTTCATCATTAGGTTTTATCTACGAGTGTGCGTGGAAAGAGTGTCCACATAATTTATCAACAAAAAGTGCATGTCACCATGATTGGGAATTCCCAAAATCATCTCAGAGTTACTTAATATCATAGATGGTACATATGATATAGGGAAAGTAAAACGTTTGAATGCTAAGAGTGGGAGGTGCAACAACACAACAACACTGTGACGGCGAGGCCCGGCGTTGAGTGACACCACCGTCGCCACCCTCCTTCACGTCGCATTTTTCCTTTTCACGGCGTATACTCGTTGTGACCTTGCTCTCATATGACCATTGTTTGTGTGTGTGAGGTCATGAGGTGTAATGTGGCAACACTAGCCATCAATTTGAGTGTGTGGTGTATTGTGACATGACAAAATTTAATTGGTGGGTTTATGGTGTAACGTGGTGAGTGTGCCCCCTCCACTCTAAAAAATAATAAGTTTGAGACTTGTGGTTTTAGTTTTGTAAAAGGTTTGGGTTTAAACCTAAATCCCGATAGTTTCTCTGTTAAATTTGAGAAAATAACCAACATACCATTTTCACTTCTTTTATGATAAGGACTATTTATGTATTTAACTCTATTCTAATTGACTATCTATGTAAGACCATACGAAATGATTAATGCCTCTTAGGGGGCATTTTTCATCATGTTAGCACCAATTAACCAAAAACAGTCGTAATGGTTAATGCTCCTTCAATCATTACATATTTATGAGATTATGAGAAGTTATGACGCTATAATGAAAACGCCCCCCCCCCCCCCCCCCCCACACACACACTATTTATGTATTTAACTCTATTCTAATTAACTATCTATGTAATACCATACATAATGGTTAATGCCTTTTAAGGGCATTTTTCGTCACGTTAGCACCAATTCAACATTACTATTTTAACCAAAAACTGGCGTAATCCCCCCCCCCCCCCCCCAACACCCCTATAATGCCTAAGGGGTGGTGTAAGGGCGTTTTAAGCCAATATGCTATGATGCCCATTAATGTCTCATTACGTTTGATCTAAATAGTCAAATAAAAAGAATTAAAATTACAATCTCTTTCTCTCTCTCAAACCATATTACACTTAAAAGATTTAGAGGAGTCGGAGTGGTGAACACCCCACTGACATAGGAATATTCAGTGGTTGAATTTGCGGATATATAAATTGTACCGTACCACAAACACACGCACACCGAATGTAAGAAAAGTTGGGTAAAAATAAGACGACACACTTCAAATTAAAGACAATAAAAGAAAGCTGATTTTACGCTGATGTGTCATACGGGAAAAAACGAAGAAAATAAGTCGACTCTCTCCCCCTTATAAAGAGACAAGCTTTTCTTTGTTTGTTATGTTGTTTATCGCATTTGACTTAGACTCAACCGATGAAGTAACTCATGAACGACATATCCCGTTTACACTCTTGCTTTTGATTTCTTTTATTGGTATAGCACTTTTATAACATTCTGATTCATCATTTTGTAGAAGTAAAGGACCGGTATATGATCTTATATTATTTTTAGACGGTTGTGTATCCATTTTATAACAAACCAATTAAAAAAACTACCACAATTGCACCCAAATGGTTTATGAACCATTATGCCGGTAAAAAGTTTTTCCTTAATTCCTACCTTTTTCTATCTAAAATGTCTTCTTATCATTTCTCAAAAGAACAATTTCTATCTAATAATATTATTACTATATCATATTTCTTTTTTAATATATACTAATTATACGCGTAGAAAAACATAATACAATATCATGGATTCTATAATAATAAAAGACGATCCACCTAAAATGAAATATGCTTTATCCTTAATCTATTAAATTTTTAAAACTTGTTGTTGCTTTTTAGAATGGATAATATTAGGGCCTTCTTTAGTAATATTTTTTTGCTACATCTCTAGCACTACAAGAAAAAGAGTCTATAGCAACGAAACTATGGCACCTTATAGCAACGACATGTCGTCGCTATAGCTAATTTTGACCTATAGCGACGACATGTCGTCGCTATAGAGTTCGTTCGTAAAAGTTAGTTGTAATAGGCTGATATGTCGTCGGGATAGAGGTCGTCGGCATAAGTTTTTCTATAGGAACGACAAATCGTTCCTATAAGTGTCGTGGTTTCTGATTTTATCGAATAAAAAAAATAAAAAAAAAAAAAAAATGATATCAATAGCGACGACATGTCGTCGCTATAGGTGTTTTTTAATTTTTTTTTTAAAAAGGAATACACCTATAGCGACGACATGTCGTCGCTATAGGTATTTTTTAATTTTTTTTAGAAAAAGGAAAATATCTATAGCGACGACATGTCGTCGCTATTGATCTTATTTTTTTTATTTTTTTATTTTATGCAGAACCTTATTTTTTTAAAAAATTTAACAAATATATAATCAAGAAAAATCCAATGCAAGTTTAACAAACTAATAATTCATACAACTTCAAATATAAGTTTAACAAACAGATAATTCATACAATTAGTTTAAAATTCAACAAAATCTAACAAAAATACAAACGCTAATGACCACCAGGTGGTCGTTGCTGCTGCCAGTAGCGCATCATTTCCATCTGCTCTTGAAGTAATCGTTGCATTTCTTGTATTTGTTGTTGTTGTTGTTGTTGGATTTGTTGTTGTTGTTGTATAGTTTTTTGATTTTGTTGTTGTTGTTGTCTAAGTTCTGCAACTTCATCATGCAAATGTTGTGTTGGAGGAGGTTGCGAGCTACAAAAATCAGGGGTGGGATGTCTCACCACGCGACCAACACCTCGTATATGTCCTCGCCTTTGACCTAAGGCACGCTCAATGCATTGAATCTCATCAACAGCAGATGAGTCTCCACCGGTCTCGCTAGAGGATCTCACATACTCCTCTTGAATTCTTTCCTGCATTAAACTTATTGAATATTTGTCAAACGGGTCATTTTGACCAAAACACACTTAAACATACTAGAATCACACAAAATTTTAAAGAAGACATCCAACTACAACCGGGGTATAACTCGGTATTCAGCTCCTTAAATAATGCATCAAACTCCAGGTCAAAACCTGTTCCACCTTCGTCTACATTTTCTTCGTTAATATTCTGCTCCGCCATAACATCATCAATTACATCAAACATCTCATTATTTGTTGCTGGAATTGATTTTCTTGGCGCAAAAAAGTCTTTTATTTCTGAAGCACGTGGATGTTTCTCACCATGATAAGTCCACGTCTTATATGATTGTAGAAACCCATTGTCATGTATGTGGGCATAAATGATATCCAGATCCTGCCGACACCCATTGCAGCATCGTTTACACGGACAAAAAGCTTTTCCTAAACTATCGACATGGTTCTTGGCAATTTCTAGAAAACTACGAAGACCTTTTATAAATTCCGGAGAACTCCGATTTCGCAATTTAATCCAACTCTTATCAATTGTCATATCTATGGTATTATAAAACATGGAAATACAACTTTATCAATTAACATATACACAAAGATGTACTAACATTAAATTCATATACACTTACATATACATACATACAAGCATAATCACAACACATAATCACTTACAAGTATACAAACATACAAATATAAAGCATACCTACATACACAATTACAAAAATACAAACATACTTACATACAAGTATACAACATACTTACATACACACTTACAAGTATACAAAAAACATACAAGTATACAACATACTTACATACACAATTACAAAAAACAAACATATAATATACTAATGAACAAACATATAAACATAAATACATACAAACATTCACATACAAAATTTACATAATTACATACATATAAACATATACATAAATAACTAAATACATCAAACCATATACATATAAATTAACACATATAAAAATACATACAAACTTAAAACCATGAAAATATATATAGTGGCATTTCATCAAACACTTGGTGTGCATAACCTAATCTACCATCAAACTTACATACACTAACATATATATACACTTTTACAATCATACAAACCTAATCACAAACATATTCACTAAACAACACTTAAATCATAAGCTTTAAACGAATTTCATATCTTCAAATCTTCAAATCCTTTAATTTCAAGCTTTAAACTTTAATCCCACCTAAAACATAAAAATTTAGATAAAACTTATAAAACAAGATTATATAACTTCATTATAGTAAAATAACATCATTCTTACCTTCAAACACTTCAATTTGATACCAAATACGTATATAAACCGAGATGAAAATCGTGAGAAAAATTGGGTTTTTTTTTGGTGGAAAAATGGGCAGAAGGTCTGAAATGCGATTTAAGGGGTCTGCACTCTATAGCGACGACATGTCGTCCCTATAGAGTAAAACAAAGTCGTCCCTATAGAGTCAAAATTAAAAAAATTAAAAAAACCTGTCCCGACGACATGTCGTCGGCACAGAGAAATTATTTTTTTATATTTTTTATCTATCCCGACGACATGTCGTCGGGAAAATTGGATTTTAATTTTTTTTTTAAATCTGTAAGTTGAGATAGAAAAAAAATAAAAAACTAAATAACCTCACCTGTGGCGACGATATGTCGTCGGTATAGGAATTTTCATAAATCCCACGTATTATTTTGAAGCCCGCCAACTATATACCGACGACAAGTCGTCGGTATAGAGTTTGACCAGTCAAAAATCCCTATTACTATATAGCGACGACATGTCGTCGCTATAGATCAAACTATACCAGCGACTTATGTCGTCGCTATAGATGTCGTCGGGACAGAGCTAAATTGTTGTAGTGTAGGTATAATAAATAGAAAACAATTACTAAAATTCTATCCCCTAAATGTATACACCGTGTAAATTTATAAAGATATTTGAATAAATAAAAACCTATTTTTTGAACAAGTTGGTAGAGCTTTATGGTGGGTAGTGTACACATTCCAAATAAAAATGTACCTGCACACTATAACCACTCACCAAAAAGATGACACCAATTTCATCATAGCGTTTATGTTATGTCTCTATTGACTTCACCCACAAAGAAATAACATGTTTTTTATATCTCCATACGTCATTAATTAACAGTACCGATCCATTGGTAATAAAAGTGTAAAAATTAAAAAAAACATCATAAACACTTAGAGATATTAAAAACTATGCATATAATTAGTATATATAACAAAAGGTTAAACTATGCATATACTTTTATGAATACTTATAGAAATAAATATGGAGTAATATTAGGTAGTAAATTAATTAAACGAGATAAGAAAATAAATAAATAAAATTGAAATCCGTTCCTATCACCCGGTTTGATTTACCGGTTTAACCGATATTGCTGATAACCAACCTGTTCAAAAGGGGTTCACATTGGCTTAAGCGGGCATTTGATTTAGTGTCATTATATGGTTTTGCTACAATATAATGTCACGACCAGCTTTCGAGCATCATGGGAAATATAATTTTCCTGTTTTGTTCATGCTTTGTAAGTGAAATTCTACTGATATATTTTATTTATGTTTTGGAGAGAAAATTATATAAAGTTTCATCTCGCTATATTATATCATTTTTGCTTAATGCATACCGCAAACTTTGTATAAACTAAAATAAATCTTAATATTTTAGGTTACATGTCATAAGTTAAAAGCTTCTCTTTTGTTATATAAAATGGTCTTCTTGTTTAATTACATAAGTGATTATCTTTCATAAAAGTAATGTGAGTTTAAATCTTTAACAATACGTAATGTTGTTGAGATCAGATCGGAACAGCTGGTCCAACCAGTCCGACCGGGAATCAGAGGTGGGCCGAACAGGTTCGCATCAACTCGTTTTGGAGGGGTTCGACCGGCCAGTTCATCCCGAATCGGTGGTCGGACCGGGAACCGGACCAGGGATCGAACCATATTTTGTGTTTTTTTTTTGAATTTTAAAGGATAAAAACGGAGTGTTGAACACTAAATTAGTATGTTGGTCATAAGATTATTGTTAAGTTTTATACATAACTATAAGACTATAAGATACACGCATAAATTACTGCTTATATTGAATTATATGTATAACTATATATATAATATATCTTCTATCTATTCTAATAAACCAAAGTTTTTTTGAACACATGACGCGATTTTATACATTCTAAAGTTGATTTTCCTGCCTAAACCCGTATTCACATATTAATTAATGATTTTAAAGACGTACTAAAATCACACTCTCTTTTCCTTATATTAACTTCTTATTTCTTTTTCTATATTTCTCTCTTTCATTATAGATATTTCTTATTTCTCTATACAATCAAATGATTTAAAAATTTTTATTATTAATTTAAATTATTTGCTTGATTTTGTTTGAGTGATTTAATAATTGGTAAATAATTATCTTAGTTATTAGTAAGTTCCTATAAGATATTAAAAGATAAGGGTTTTAAGTAATAAACTAAATAATTATATATCTAAAATGTAAATCTTCTTATGCTAATAATTTATTAAGATATACTAAACTATAAGATTTCAATTATATCATATTTTAAAATATAATTTTATAATTTTTAATCTTCATTATTTGTCATTTACAATTTCTTAGATATTTATTACTCTTATTTACTAATGGTTGATAATATAATATACAAAATGTAAAACTATTGACTTCAAAAAATTAGATTTAGTTCACCTATGAAATACATGATTTTAAACCTAGTATACTATATATATAATTATGATGTCATCCGGTTCTTAAATCCGGTCCGATCACCAAACTAGTAAGGCGTTCGGTTTGACATCCGACCCGGTTCTGAAAACATTGACAATACATGGTTAGATGATATCTAAACTAAAAGAATATTAAAAAAAAGTCTAATAATTTAACTTAAGTCTTATATAGTCTTATATACGGGATGTTTGAACTTCTATTTTATTCATATGAGAAGTGTTGTCACACATTTTCAAAGGATTCTTGAACACCCTGAGTGTTATACGAGTATGGTTTACAAATTACATACGCGTCGGGGCATCTAAGAATTTCTAGGGTTTTTACAATAAACATACACTAAGAACATACGTTATGACTATTGAAAATTACAGAAGATCAATTTCATTATAGATAACAAAAAGATAACGTGCAAATTCAGTATCCGATCGCAATGAAAGGCGATGAAGAGGAAGAAGAAGGAGTAGAAGGCCATAATTGCGCATTTTTGACCTTTGAAATGCTCGAAAGAACACTCGATGGAGTCACATCTCCGACTACTGTCACCTTCTTCGATTCCAAGTCTATGTGAAATGATTTCACGCCTGCAAATATTCACCATCACGAAAATCGCATTATTACCTTATTACTGATCATACTTTGTATGAATATAAGATGAGTAATTTAAAACTAATCATACCTTCCATTCTTGAAATATGTTTTCTTACTTTCCCTTCACATCCCTTGCAATGAATCGACACCCTCAGTTCCACAACCTGCACAAACCATTTCATATTGTTTTTTTTTCATATATATATATTATAAATTAATAAAAATTTAAGAATGTAAAATAAATTGTTTTAAATGACAAATTATCTCTTTCCTTTTGACGAAAATGGGCTATTATTATAATTATTATTTAGTAACAGTTTAAGAATGAAAAAGAAGTTGTGTTCTATATATAAACGTTACAATATTTAATACTATTTCAAAGATAAGATTCGAACTATTGAATCATTGAGTTAGAGAAAGTACGGACAATATTAATCTGTCAACCATATTTTATTTTACATAAATGATAAATTAACTTTATAAATTTCTTTATTAACATAGTTTAATTTATAAAAACAATGTTTCATTTAAAATTCACTCAATAGTAATTAATTTTTAAAAGTGATATATATTTAAAATAACTCAAACTTTATATGTACGAAAACAAAAACAATCAACCTTAAATATATGTTCTTGAAAAAAAAGTTATGTTAAATCTTTCTAAGATTAAGGGACATAATTAAGTAAAAAACCACCTTTAATATATGTATAATAAAACCAACTGCTTTGACAGCCTAGTGGTAAAAGAAAAAAATTTAAATCACTAATGTTTAAACTTGGTTGAACATAGTAAAAGACGCTTTAAAATGAATTTTTGATATTAAGAAATAGGTAATCAAATAATGAAAAAAATAGAAAGACATCTTTTTCAATTTTAACTTAAGTAGAAAATAAAAGTAAAGAAAAACAATAAAAAAAATAAACGTATTTTATAATTGTCCAATTTAAGTTATTTTAGAAGAATATTTAATTAATTATAGTAATCAAGATTCACGTATATATTGCATTTGGATGATTTAATTTCGAAAACTTCCAATGTTTGTAAAAAGACCTTAAAAAATTAAAGAGTTAAGTTCGATTTTACTCCCTAAGGTTTGACAAAAATAACCATTTTACTCCAAAATATTATAAACATCAATTACCTCTAAAAGTTTCATAAATTGTTTTAATTTCAGTCCAAAAGTTTAATTAGTTGTTTCAACTTAATCCAAAGAATACGTTTTCGGATTGAAATTGAAACAACTTATGAAAATTTAGGAGGTAAAATGATCTTTGAGGAAAATAGTTATTTTTGTCAAACCTTAGGGAGGAAAATTGAAATTAACTCAAAATTAAAACACTTAAAAAAATTAAGCTGACTTATTAAATTAAAAAACTTTACGTGGTCTTAGTGAAATAGATAGTAGTCAATCTAAAAAAACTTCAATATTTATTAAAATCAAGCAAAGTTTTGGCGTCATTTTTAGTTATTTAAAAATAAAATTTCAGGTTATCAAATAAAGAAGTTTCTTTGAACGGCATAACATAATTAAAGTAGTTTTCAGGAAAATTCCACTTTCAAAATTCTTTTCTGCTACCGATTATTATTTCTAAAATTAAGCCTCATTGTTTAAGGTTATGGTTTGATAGTAAATGATGTATTCCACCACTAAAACATGTAATCCGCCACAAAAAACCAAGTGATTATAATTTTAATGATCTGTTTAGTATTCTCTTCATAATTTCATTAAAAGACAATCTTTAAATCGATTAAAAGTAAAATGTATTTGTTTCACTCAAAATACACCTACGTACTAATAGTTTATAGAACCTTTTAATGAAGAAGTTTCAGAAGCAGACCCAATGTTCAGAGACTATCTCTTAATCAATCAAACATTTCAATAGTTCAGCATCAAATTACTAACAACTTCTAAATCTTATAGTGTACAGGTTTAATAATTATTATCAGTATTAAAAACCATTGTTAAATTAACACAAACCTGATTACAAGACCGAGACCTCAAAGCTTTCGAACCAGTAATAATAGACCCACCCACCGCCGGCGACTCACCACCCGACGACCGCCGCGACGACGACAACTTCCCGACACCCAACCGCGGCGAATCACCACCCGACCGCCTCGACAACGACAAAGACGACGACGACAACGACGACTTCCCGACAACCTGCAACTCCCCATGCTCCTCCGGCCACACCTGTTCACTAACCACCAGCGCTCCGGCGTCACACCCACCGTCAGAATCCCTCAAATCCGCAACAAAAACAGGGTTATTCAAAAGATACCTAGAAGAACCACCACCACCACCACCACCACGAATAATAATATTATTCCCATCATTCAATTCAGCACTACTCTTTCTCCTCACCGGAAAATCCCCATTTTTTCCGGTGATCGATGAGGTGCTTTTACGGTTCTTTTGGAGGTATGAAGTGTAGGGTTTGGGGTCGATGTGTTGTTGTGAAGTGCATGGGATTGCAGGTGTTTTGAATTTGGGTTTATCTTCGAAGTCGAATTGGTAGTGGTTGTTGTAGTAGTTGTAGTGGTGGTGGTGGCGGTGGTGGTTTATGGGTCTTGGGGTGGTGGTGGTGGAGCCGCGGCGGACCATGGCGTGGTGGTTCATGGTGGTGCAGATGGCGGTGGACGCCGGAGATGCACAGAAGAGTTCTGAGGTTTTGAGTTTCATGGTTGTGTTGAGAATGTGTGTGTGTGTGTGTGTGTGTGAGTGAGAGAATAATGGAGAGTGTGGTTGATGTAGGGTTATAACTTATAAAGTGAGGGATGTGAGAAAAAAATGGTTTATATAAAGGAATGTTATGATAATATGGAATGAGAATATTGTGAGATCATGTCACCTTAATAAGACTGTGTGTGCATTTTTTTTGATAAATTTTACTGTCACTTTAACGTCAGATCATAACTTATTTTTCTTGATTCTGTTTCATTTAGAGGAGAGAAAGTTGATTGAAATTCCTTGAGTTGCCACATCATAAATTCTTTATTTCCTTAATTTTTTTGCTTTACAAGGTTTCGTTTCCATTTTTTTTCTTTGTTTTCCTTCACATTTTCTTAGGAGCTGTTTGTTTTTTCCTGACCTCTTATGTTTGCGCCGCGCAAACCACGCGCAGACGTTGAAGTCTGCAGACTGTTTGTTTTCCGGAAGACTTTTCATTAAAAAAGGTCTTCCTGAGATCTGCGTGAAGAAGATAGACCCCATTCACTTCGAACATCTTCTAACCACTTCTACCATATCCATCTGCGCCGGGGCTCGATCTCCTCCATCTCCTCCACTTCATCATCAACATTCGAAGCCACCGCATCGGCGCTAGCGTCCATGTACGGCGACGGAGACTCCGGCGGCTCCGACGTCCGACACCGGCGTCAGCGGCTGCTGCCGCTGCGGCGACCAGCCGAACAAACCTTCTCTTGACACCATCATATTACAAACCCTAACGCAACAACAATAGCCTCTTTGTTTGAAATTAACGGTGTGAAAACCCTAGGACTTGAGGAATTTAAAGGGTGAATTCATCGATCCGATGGAGTGTGAAGAGATTTTTGTTGTGATTGTTGAGATTGATTTAACCGTGTGTGTTTAGTGTGTGAAGAAAACTAAAATGGAAGGAGAGAAAGTTGACTCGTAAAATGAAGATTCTTTGATTCCATCATCTTTTTGTTGAAGTTGTCTGCGTGATGTGGGCTATACAATGTCATTGTGGGCGTCGGGAGTTGTAGGCACTGCCGGATGCCGTTTATCGGAGGATAAACGGAAAATGGCAAAAGAAGCCCTTAAGTTTGGGTGGTGGTTGTGGTGGTGGTGGTGGTGGAGAGGAGGAGGAGGAGGGAGATGATGATGGTGGATGAATATGACATTTTTAATTACGGACTATTTTTGCAGTCTGCAGATGTTAAAAAATAAACAGTATTTTTTTTGCAGACTGCAGACGTTTGGTCCACCTCTTCTCCTGTAGATGTCTGCAGATGTGGTCCGCAGACAGCAGACATATTGCTGCAGAAAAAACAAACAGCACAGTGTGCTATAAAGTTGTACAGTATAACTCCTAACACACAAATCAATCAGTGGAGCCCGATGAATATTTACCGAGTTGGGAGTTAAAGTTGAAGCCGGGACCCGAGGGGTGACAGGGGTGTTCCCGCTCGGGGCTGGGACATTCCGCACATCTTCCGGTCACGACACTTTGTGGTCTTAATCAAGAGAAAACTACACTTCACTTTACTTTTCATTCATTCTTCTTTTTCAAATAAAAATAATTATTTTATGACTTTAAAAGTTTTTATATGAAAAAAACATAAAATTACCTACTACCATTAAAAACAGTCAATAATAACTAAAATGTTACATAATTAAAATTAGAAATATTAAAAGAACATTTATATTGAATATTTTAAATTATTCAATTTTAAATTTTAAATTACTTCAAAACCATCTTCGAATTCAAAATTGAGATTGTATCTATCAAAATTCTTTTTCTTTCCTTTTAAATTGACTAAATGAATTATTTCATAATAATCATTTTAAAAATACACACTTAGAATTTTATGTAAACATAATCCAATCATGTAAATTTAACATCTTGTTAAAAACGTGATTTCTCAAAAGTACTTTGTCAAGCTTTGTGTATATTAAGTGAGCTCGATCTCAAGCTCAAGCTTGGACGAGTTCACGCTCGACATTTTTAGACCCAAGTAAAAGTTTGCATGCCATCGCGTTGTGGCATACATCATAACTATATGTGTTATAATGTTCTTGCATGATCATATAATTATATATGTTTAATAAAACTTGGTTTTATTTTGTGATTTTTCGACTTAAAAGAAAATATAATCTACAATTAACATCTTGGATTGATTCATTGAGGATCTAAATTTTAAGTCTAAAAATAGTATCGGGTCGTAATAACATGAGAAATCTCGTGTCAATGCTCCAGGGACGAACTCAGGAACTTTTTTATGAGCGTCAAAATTTTTCGGTTCTCGTGTGTCTGTCAAGATGAATATGTTGTTGTGTCGATGTCATTGAATTTTTCTAACTAGGTCAAGTCGGATAAACAAACTTGTCAATAACCAAAATATTTTCAATCTAATGTTTTTAATTCAGTTTGTCACTTTATAAAATTTTACATTAATTTGCGGCTCATAAGTTGATATTGTTCATTTTTTTGGTATTGCCTAGAATTAAGAAGTAACAAGTTAGCCCTTAACAACCAAGTAATACACCAATAAAGTGACGCTAAAAAGGTTATAATATTTAACATACTATTCAACTAGTAGGAACTGAACCAACTTAAACATTATACCAATAAGTAGATAGCTAAGTTGTTAGAATTTTCATTACAAAGTTAAGTGATGTTTGACAAAGTCTAAAATTTAGATTACACAATTATCAAAGTGCTTGAGAAGATCAGCCATCCATTTATGAATTATGAAGCACCAACAACCCAATACGATTATCCATCCGATTGTATATAGGATAACATAAGAAACCCCGATATAAATCCAAATGAAACCTTCAATTCATAATCAAATTAGGATGAAAAAGTAACAAGTAAAAATTTAACTAAAAGTTGAAAAACCACCCAAAGGGTTAATTATACATATATTAATTCCAAAAGATAGAAACAGTGATAATAATGATTTTGTTATTGAATTCTTATTAGTAATAATCATTTATAAACCGCCTCAAATGGGTCAAAGTTGTTTTATAGTTAAAGTTTAGAGTAAATTACTATTTGCATTCTATTTTTTCAAAAATAACTAGTTGCATCCCTAAAGTTTAAAAGCGTCATTATGTGCCCTGACTTTTCATTTTTTTATCAATTTGAATCCTAAATATTAACGCTATTAGTTTTCTGTTAGATTTTTCTCTAAAAGACTAAACTACCCTTCAAAATTTTAAAAATAAAAAAGATTCTTTAACTTCATCTCACCAAACACCCCCACCAAACACAAATGCATACATTATCTCTCCATCACCATCACTAACACAATCAATCATCACCACCACCGGAACTGCTCATCACCACAACATCACCACCAAACACACACACACACACTATATATCTCACTGTCACACACACACACACAAACCCTAGATTTCATCACCATTTCACGGTAAGGTGTTTAAGACCTCAGCCATGTGGAGGTTGCGATAGAGGCTATGGTGGCGGCGATCGGGCTATGGTGGTGGCGATGGCGGTTGTGGTGGTGGCGTTGGGGCTATAGTGGCGGCGTAAGGGAGGCTACGATAGGGTGAGGGGAGGTCATGGTGGCGGTGACAGGAGGTTGTGGTGGCCATGACAGTGGCGGGAGTTTGTAGTGGCAGTGATGGGGAGCTTATGGTGGTGGTGGGAAGGTTGTGGAGGTAGTGATGTGCAGGCTGTGGTAGAGCTGTGGAGGTGATGGTGGGTGGCTATAGTGGTGGGGATGGAGGTTTTGGTGGTGGTGATGGAGGGTTTTGGTGGTGGTGATGGGGTTTATGGTGGGGGTGATGGAGATAAGGGGGATGAGAGAGAGGTTATGTGGGGATAGAGATAGAGAGTATTAATATGTGAAAAAAATAAGTGGGTGGGTGGGTCCCACAATCTTTTTTTTTTTAGAATTTTAAGGGTAGTTTATTTTTTTTAACAAAACTTTTAATAAAAATACTAATGGTGTTAGTATTCAGGATACAAATTGATAAAAAAAAAGTCAGGGGACATAGTGATGTTTTTAAACTTTAGGGATACAACTAGTTATTTTTACGAAAAGTCAGGAATGCAAATAGTATTTACTCTAAAGTTTATTATTTTGTTTGGGGGCAAACCGCTCCAAAAGATCGTAGTGATAATAAATTTTTTTAATTAAAATTTATAATCTGCCTCAAAAGATGGCAAAAATTGTTTTTAACTAAAATTTATTACCATTTATGGTGTGCAATCGTAATTGACCATCCCAGTTTCGAGTCCGATTAGTAGTGTATTTTTATTACTGCAGTTATTTTGTTTGGTAGGATTTTCAAAAGATGGTAACACGAACCATTCGGTTTTGAATGTTAATCCGAAACGTGCGAAATCAGATCTTTTCGTCATCATTTTACCGGCTATGATTGTTTATCTGAGTTTTGGTTAACCGTGTCCATTACACGTGCAACGCACGTAGACGGAGTTAACTAGTATCTGTTAATTTAAGATGAATTATAATTAATAATTTATTTATAAGTTATGAGTTTATTTTTGTAAAGATTACAGTTATTTATTTTTCTAACAAGTACAAATTAATAAAGCTAAAATAGTTAACATTAATTATATTAGTGGCGTCGGTTTAAGAAAATAATTAATCAGTGTCAAAAGGTTTTAGATATTGTTTGTGTTTTAATTACAATTGCGATATTTGGACAACGTAGGATTTTAAATCAACATTCCACAACCTATACGTCTTGTATAAGGTTATAGGCGTATGGATAACACCTTTTATTACTTGACACAGGGTGTCATTCATGGTTGGGCTATACGATATATATGAGTTTTTCCCTCCTGGTTTTGATTCACCCATGCCACTTGTACATGGAGTATAACACGTATACTAGCTCTATGTGTACTATAATTACAAACTATTGATTACAAAACTATACACTATACGACATGTATAGTTTTATTATTCAAAATTACAAACTATTGATTTTTATAAAAATATATTTATCTATAAAGATATCTTAAATGAACATTCTTATAAAAAAATTTTACAAACACTTTGTATAATAACTTAAAATAAATATTTTTAAATGGATATTTTTATAAAACACCTTATATCATAACTTTACATAATACATTTTTTATAAAAAAATATAACTATTAATTAATCTAAATCGTATAACACGCAACCTATACTACACATTCACTGCAATATGCCTAGTATAGGCTAGGCGATGACTGATATGACGACCAGTATTCTATCATCGAAAAAGTTATTCATGACGTATAAGAATATACGCTATGTATAAGGTGGGGCCAGGCTGCAAACGAACCGAACGAACACGAACAAGGCCTTGTTTATGTTCGTTCGTTAACGAAATAGTTTGTTTCGTGGATTGTCCATGAACAAGACCAAACAAGATTTCTTGTTTATGTTCGTTATATAGGAGATGAACCTGTTTATAAACTAGTCACGAGCACTTATAGAACGTAGATAAACACAAACAAAGGCAAGGAATGCAAACATATGTTCATAAATATAAAAGAACACAAATGAAAGTTCCTAAAAAAATATTTCATTAACGAACGAACAAAAACAAGGCCTTGTTCATTTTATAATAAAAACACAAACATTACTTAAAATCTACAAAAAAATATATAGCTATTTAACATATTTATTACAAACAAAACTTTTAAATAAATGAACGTATTATCGAATGTTTATGAGCAAAAATAAATGAAAGCAACTTCTATTCATGTTCTTTCGTTTAACTAAATGAATGAAATTTTCTTGTTCGTGTTTGTTAATTTATTAAACGAATGAACATAAACGAACTTGTCGCCGAACGGTTAACGAACTGTTCGCTGAATGTTCAGTTGGTTTGAGCCCTATAGGTGACACAAATGACTAATGTGACGTCTAGCAAACTGTCTTAGAAAGGGGAAAGCTATACGCCAAGTATAGTTCTACACGTGACGTGTAGTGGGTGTCAACTTATTCACTTAGGTGTTTTTATACTAGGATCCTTTAACTATATGTAGATACGCTCCTCTTGTAATTGGCTTACTGGTCCAATGACACAGTGGCGAAGCTTGAACCACCTCATAAGGGGGGCGGGGACGAATGTAAACTATTTTAGAGGGGGCGAACCCTATATATATGAAAAATTTTACACTATCGGGCCGAAAATTTACACTACCGAGCCAAAAGTTTACACTACTGACGAAAAAAAGAGGGGGGACGGGTGCCCCTCCTGGCCCCTACCAAGCTTCGCCATTGCAATGACATGAGGGTGATGGTTGGGTTTTAGGTTTTTCAAGTCTTAGGTTCAAATCAGATCTGACTCAAGAGAATTTTTTTCATAGCAGTAGGTTTTCTTGTTGCTAGTATTTCTAGCTGAGTCAGACTTGAATCGTCAAAATTAGTATTGATGATTGACATTCCATTTTGATAAGATGCACTCGCGTAAGACCATTAAAAAAGCTATGCAACTCTCAATGCTAAAAATAATAAGGGGTTATGATAAAAGGGCACCTCTTGAGGTGACATGATTATATGTTGATATGATTCCATGGTCCAAAAAAGCATGAAACAAACGCAATCATATCTATATATAGACTCAAATGTTTGTTATTTTCACTTTTCGGGACTTACTATCCTTAAAAAGTGAACAGGATAATAGAAGATTAAAATCCAAATTTTGATCGATCTCTAGCGGTTTGGTTCAATATAACCTTGGGTTTTTAATTAAACTAGTGTTGATTCCTATGCGCGCATTGCACACGTGTTAGACTGGTTAAAACAATACTCAAATAAACGCACATTGCCCAATCACGTTAGTATCATCAAAACCTATGTTAATTTAAATATTTGTTCAAGAAATCTAACGTAACTAGACAACACATCCGGTTAACACCTACATATTAATTTGGTCAAAACCAATTTCAACACCACCCGAACCAAATTTAACTCAAATGAAGTGAAAATCAAGTTTCAACAACAACCATACCAAATTGAATTCATATCAACGATTAGTGAAAAAATCATAGATTTCGACTTACATTATATGTAAACAAACCAAGTAAAAAACAAAACAAGTTATCTCAAAAAAAGGATAATTAAGCTCAGATCTGGCTATTGAGTCACCATAGCTGCAACACAGGTTGCAAGTACAAAACATCACACTTGCCATCATTGATTATGTCACGCCAAGAAACCATCTCTACCATTGTCATCACGACAATGTCTACAACAAATAGAGTTTGCAAGACCCCGACGGGTTCAAATAATCCAACTAACACTAACAGAGGGACACGGGTTTTAGATGACAGACCGTCATCATTATCGAGCTATGAACACTGACACATCCACCACCGTAAGCCCAAAAACAAAAGATTGGGGTTCAGGGTCGCCTTACCCATCATCACCAACCCATAAATTGCACAAAAAAATACGCTACAAAACAAAAACAGTAAGATTCAGGGTCAATATTAGAAAAAACCCAATAGTCATCACGTCAATGTCTATAACAAATAGATTCTGCAATCATAACCGAGTAGGTGATGCTCAGGTCAACGAAAGCACACCGGCATCGACGTACCATAGCAACCATCAACAGAACAGAAACGGTTCAATGCAAGACCTCGACGGGTTCAAATAATCCAACTAACACTAACAGAGGGACACGGGTCTTAGATGACATGTTGTCATAATCATCGAGCTATGAACACCAACACATCCACCACTGTAAGCCTAAAAACAGCAGATTGGGGTTCAAGGTTTCCTTGCCCATCATCACCGACCCATAAATTGCATAAATTAATACACGACAAAATAAAAACAGCAAGATTCAGGGTCAAGATAAAAAAAAAATATCCAAATAGGTGAAGTCGAAATAACAAACGCAAAAGCAATTTGATTAGATGCATTTATGAGAGGTCTCAGCTGAAGTACCCCCATCATCATGGACTCATAGCAACAAATTAGGGTTTGAACCACAAACATCAAATCAGCGTCTCAGATGAGTGATTGCCCATCCTCATCAAACACCATAAAGCCTTGGTAGGCCAGAAAAAAGTCTCCTAGAGGCAGCGCTTAACCTCCGGCCGTCATACATGAGGTTCCCGAAACCACCAGTCATGCATCAACATAAAAGAGGGCCATCATCCAGGCAAAGCAAAGGTGGACATTATCCGACAAAACAAGCGGCACCATGCATGGCAACGACGGCAAAGAGAAAAAGATGAATCAACACTTCTCTCTCTCTACACACACACACACACATATAAACTACCGGGTGTTGAGCAACAACAGGGTTATCTGCGGAGCAACAAAGGGCGATGGCGGCGAAGCAACCGCCGTTGACCACGGCAGAATGCTCGTCGCCCAACAGTCCCTCTCTCTAAACCACAAGAAAATGGCACAAAGCCACATATAATGGAAGGGGAAAAGGCGGTGGTATAATGGATGGTTGTACCTCAAGCAACAGATACAGTAAACCACTATTCATTTACTTCTTCTTTAAACATATACGAGAATATGTACAAATTTGCTTGTTTTTTGTTTTTGTTAAAAAAAAGTTAATAATTTGTTTAAAACAACCCTATTTAAAAATATTATTTTTAAAAATTTCTATATTATAAGTCCACATTTTAATTATTTTGGTTTATAAACATCTTACTTTTTAAAAACAACAGTTTTAAAATATTTCACATTTTAAAAAGTTTTAAATTTTAATTTTTTTTTCTTATTTTATAAAAGTTCGTTTCTTGGTAATAACATTAACAAAAAGATCAATTTCTTAATTTATTTATAAAACTATTTTAGATCTAATAAAATTAAATAATATTAGTAGTAATTAATGTAGTATTTAATATGAGAAAGAAACGAAAAAATTTTGTTAAAAAAAAATATGATATTATCATGGGTCTTTCATAGTTACTCTTTAATTACAATAGAAAGATTTGAAATTATGTTATTACTATTGAAAATGAAAAATCATGAAACATAACCAATATATAATTAGATGATTTGGATCCTACTGTATGGTCTGAATTTTTCGAATAAGATTTTATGTTTCATTGGCTTCTAGGTAAAAAAAAAAAGTGGGCAATACACATATTCCGAGTCCTATCGACCGATCTCACAATCAACGTAAAAAATGTGTAACGTGTAAACCGCATACGGAGCATACAAGGTAGGAACAAAACCCGAGACGTATGGATCATAGGACATGTATCATATCTCAAAACCCCAATCGTGAACTTGTCATAGATGAGTATATACTAAACTTCTCATAATAATATTTGTGACTTTCCTAAAATTTTAGGCTCCATATATATGGGAATAAAAAGACTAAAACCATAATTAAGGAGTACAAACTTTAATGAGGAATTGAGTGACCTTTTTAGGTCTAAAGGGTGGTAACTTATTGGTTTATATTCTTTTAAGAAGATTAACTTTGGGTACTATTGATACCAATTTCCCCCAAAGCTTAAGGCTTTATGTAGTCATTATTGCAATATCATTGTTAACCGCTTCCTCAAAGAAAGCCTACTTGCATTTGACTTCACTTTAAACTTGAATAAAATGGGGCAATTTCAATGGTAATTAGAGACTTAAAACAAACTTTCTTGCATGTGCTTCCTTTTCTTTTTTTAGCTTTATTAGTAAATTATTATTGCAACTTTAAAACACATTCAAAAATATCTCCATCATTTTCATGGTTCAAAAGGAACGTTTGGAAAGCCTAATCATTGTAATTTAAAATTCCAATAATGTGACTAACAACGATATGACACAGTATGAATGTTTATAGGCTGATATGATTTTCATAACATATTTATTTACTTGTAAATAAAAATAGTAAGTGCGTGAGTTTTATAGACTTAAGGTATTTTCATCCCTTTATATATGCAAATACTTGTGCACAATGTAAATGTGGAGTGAACACACAATGTAATGCGCTTCAAAACCCATTACAGACTTAGACACACATATGCATTGTGTAGATTTGTTAGACGTATATTAACCGATGTATAAAATGTGATAGCACTTAAATAGTATAAAGGCGCAATTTAACACGCAGTGTATTACCCTTTTGTAAAAAATGTCTTTTTACAATAATTAATTAAATAAATGCGCGCATACATACACATATAGATGTGTATGTATGTGTAAAAGGCTACTATACTAATATTTATTTGAGTAAGATTCTCGATAGTATGGTATAGTTTTTTCAAAATAGTAAAATAAATAGAAGCTATTTGAATTGAAAAGAAGTTTATAATTTTCAAGGTAACAAAAATGTCATACTCCCTCTTTTATTCTCGCACTTATTATTGTTTTTACACAACCAACAATTATATTAAAAAAAAACTAGCAAGAAGCAACCAAAAAAAATAATAGAAAGTTTGTTATTTTAGTTAGACAAATTGAATTTTAACAATCCAAATTATTACTCATTTGCCGACAATAACTCAAAATATTAATTTGGCTGGTGATAATCCTAATCTTTATTTTTATTAACATGACAATTCTACCAGCATAATTATCAACATTTACACTCATTTACATTTAATTTCTGTTCGATTTCACTTGTATATTATTTAATTTCAATTATAATTATTATTATGAGTGAAATCAAGTGCATATCAATCATATATGTTTGATGATTATCTCACTGAGATTAATACCTGTAAAAGATGAAAGTTGAGATTGTCACCAGTCAAATTAATAATATAGATTATTATTTGTTAATATATAATAGTTTGAATTACTAAAATGTAATTTATCTTTTAATCATTATAAACTCCCATGACTTATAGTGTTGTTACAACGCCTATTTTAAACAGTTTATTAATTCAATTAAAGATCCGTAATCTTACATTTTTACGAAAAATGAATTGTATTTCAACTTTCATCTATACCTGGTTAATGAGTCGTATTATTATTGCATCCTTACTTTATATTATTATATATGAAGTATATGAAATAGAATAATTTTCTTTCTTTCTCGTGAACAATATTTTTCTTTTGTGAACGGCGGTTGATGACTCACTAAAAACCACATAAATACTTAAATATAATACTCCAGCTAAAAGCTTATATTTTTCACTAATAAAATCGTTATCACCATGACAAACCAAACTAGGTTACGTTAAATATTATAGTATCATTATAATTAAAACATTCCAATACAACATTATTACAAAAGTTATATTATAATTATAACGTAAAATTCAATACATGAAATGGTCAGAATTTGATGACCGACAACCACGTTGTTTTTGATAAACAACAATTTTTGAGCATCATTTTAAGGAAAAGAACAAAATTCTGAATCAAGAAACGAAGAAAAACTTTAAAAATAATATGTGCACTTTATAGGGCTAAGAGTTAAATTTAAAACTACTTACCATGTTGGTTTAGTAACAATTTTTTTCAGCCATTAATATTTATTACATTTCAAAATCCATGTTTTTCTACTGATATTATTTTAATATTATAGTTTAACACATCACGGTAAAATAGCATATGTTTTTAGTAAGACATTAATGTCCAAACAGACAATTGAGAATCTGTTTGTTTAGTAGCGAACAAATACATGTAAAATCTACTTCTAAAATATATCAATTGGAAATTTACATTTTTATGATCAACCAAAACAATTTTTTAAAAATTAAACCTGTTAAACCAATTGAGAACAAAAATGCCCAATTTGATAAAAATAAGAACGAAGAAGACGAACTCAATGAACACAATGAAGAATTTTATTGAAAAAGATTACAAATGTTTATGATTTCTGATTATTGTGATGATCTCTCACCTATTACAATGATCTTTATTTATACGCTAAAAGACTAACTAACTACAACGGTCAAATAATACACTCAACATAATATTGAGAATTTACACTTTGGACCCCTAGACTAAAACTTCCGAAGCAGAACTTCCGAAGTCAAACTCTAATACTCCCAATACTCACCAAATCTTCTGATGCCAAATAACATTCGGAAGATTGTGATAAGCTTCGGAAGATATCAGATCAAGCTTCAGAACTCTTCCGAAGCAAACATAACCTTTGGAAGAAATATGTTTAGCTTCGGAAGATATTTATCTTTCGGAAGAAACACTTGTTTTGGCTTTTATACTTCACAATCTCTACCTTGAAACCAAAACAAGATTTTAACCAACTCCCAATACATCCAAGCAAAAGTTGAACTTGACACCAGGTAGAGACTTAGTAAACACATCTGCTGGATTCTCCAAAGTAGATACACTCTTCACTTTCACCTCCCCAGCATTCACCACATCCCTTATGAAATGCAACTTCACATTGATGTGCTTTGTCCTCTCATGAAACATGTTGTTCTTAGACAATTGGATTGCACCTTAGTTATCACAAAATACCACTGAGTCTGCAACAAGAAACAAAACCATGCAGCCATATAGCTTCCTTGACTGCCTCAGTCAAAGCTATATACTCAGCTTCTGTGGTAGATAATGCCACTACATGCTGTAACTGGGCTTTCCAACTAACCAAGTTACCCAACACCTTAAATGCATACCCTGTAATAGGTCTACCTCTATCCAGGTCCTTGGCAAAATCCGAATCAACATAACCAACAATCCTCTTACTCCCCAAATGTTTATGATTGCCAAACACTAAGCCATAGTGTTTAGTACCCCTGAGATATCTTAAGATCCATTTCACAGCATCCCAATGAGCTTTACCTGAATTAGACAAGTACCTGCTGACCAAACTCACAGCATAACCAAACTCATAGTATAACCAATATCTGGCCTTATACATACCATCAAGTACATCAAGCTCCCAACCACATTGGCATAAGGCACCTTCTTCATATACTTAACCTCAGCATCTGACTTAGGACAATCAGAGTTTGACAGTTTAAAATGAGCACCAATAGGAACATTCACTGGCTTCCCCTTATTCATTCTATAGTTATTCAGTACCTTCTCCAAGTAAGAGCTTTGAAACAGTTTCAACACCCTGTGTTCCCTATCTCTCTTGATTTCCATGCCTAATATTTTCTTTGCTTCACCCAGATCTTTTATTTAAAACTCAGACATCAACATTCTCTTGGTAGCTTCAACTTCCTTCAAGTCTTGACAAACCACCAACATGTCATCCACATACAGTAATAAATAAACAAATTTATTCAAGCTGTATTCCTTGAAGTAGACACAACTATCATAGTTGCTCCTCTTAAACCCATTAGTTACCATATGTTCATCAAACATTTTATACCACTGTCTAGGAGATTGCTTCAGTCCATGCAAGGACTTCTTAAGGAGACACACCTTATCTTCCATTGGAGCAGTTAATGACAGCATAACCCTGATAGATGAATGTTTCACCACAGGTGAGAATATTTTATTGTAATCCACCCCTGGCTTTTGTGTAAACCCCTTAGCTACTAATCTAGCCTTGTACCTAGGAGGTTCACCTTCAGAAATCCCATCTTTCAGTTTGAACAGCCACTTACATGATACAGGCTTGTGACCCTCATGTTTATCAACCAGCTCCCATGTGTCATTCTTATACAGAGATTCCATATCTTCCTCCATGGCTTTACACCACTTTGAGCTTTCTTTCACAGAAATTGCCTCAGAGTAAGACAATGGTTCATAGATGATTTCTTCTTCAGCAGCAACAAAGGCTAATACTAACAAATCAATCCCCTCTCTATACCTGAGTGGAGGTACCACTTGTCTCCTTTGTATGTCCCTAGCCAATTGGTAATCATCCAAACTAACCCCATGGCTATCAGAAGTACCATGATCAATACCTTTATCACTTACACCCTGTTGCTCCACCTCAATCTGAACCCCACTCTGCTTCCCAACTTCTAAACTCATTTTCCCTTCAATGTCTTTGTACATAACATCTTCTTGGAAAACCACATCTCTGCTCACTATCACCCTGGGTCTGGCACCATCTAGTCTCCACAACCTATACCCTTTCACACCATCAGGGTATCCTAGAAATACATATTTGCAAGCCCTGGGTTCTAGCTTTCCTTGGCTAACATGTGCATAAGCCAATGACCCAAATACTCTTAGATCACCATAGTCATATTTTCTACCTGACCATGCCTCCATAGGAGTCTTCATGTCTAATGTAGCTGATGAAGACCTGTTGACTAGATAGACTGCAGTAGTCACAGCTTCAGCCCAGAAATGCTTGGGCAGACCAGAACTAGCCAACATACACCTTACCTTTTCAAGTAAAGTCCTGTTCATCCTTTCAACCAAACCATTCTGCTATGGAGTACCAGGCACAGTTCTGTGTCTTGCAATATTTTGAGCTTTATAAAACTGATTAAACTCATGGTTACAAAACTCCAACCCATTATCAGTTCTTAGCTTCTTGACTTTCCTTTCAGTTTGGGTTTCTACAAGGACTTTCCATTCCTTGAACTTACCAGAAGCATCACTTTTATTCTTTAAGATGATCACCCAAACCCTTCTTGAAAAATCATCTATCAAAGTCATAAAATATCTAGCAACACTCAAAGAATCAACCTTAGCAGGACCCCATAAATCAGAGTGAATGTAGTCTAATACCCCATTTGTGATATGCATAGCCCTTGTGAATCTAACCCTCGTGTGTTTCCCAAGAATACAAGTTTCACAAAAACCAAAATCACAATTCTTCAACTTAGTCACCACTTGTTGCTTCTGCAACTCCACCAGCGCTTACTGACTAACATGACTAAGCCTCTAGTGCCACAACATGGCCCTAAGACTGCTATCACTTGACGCAGTTGCCACATGGGATTCTACTACACCAGTAATATCTAGTACATAGATATTACTATCCCTTTTATTACCAGATAGTACTACCATTGATCCCTTAATCACCTTAGCCTTACCATCCCTAAGACTAACATGGTACCCCGATCTCTCCAACAACCCTAAAGACAACAAACTTCTTTTAAGATCAGGGATACACCTTACATCATAAAGATCAACTTCCATTCCATTCTTCATCTTCAGAGTCACTGTACCATGACCCACAATCTTACAAGGTCTATCATCCTCTAACCTAACAGAACCAAGATCTTCAAACTTCAAATTCTTGAAGAACTCCTTCACAGGTGTCATATGGTATGAACAACCTGAATCCATCACCCACTCATCCTCTATATCATTGCTTGTGATAGCCAACACCTCAGCACTCTCATATCCATCAAATACATCATCTCGTGCATTGTGACTAGAATGAGATTTTGACCCACTTGGTTCACCCTTCTTTCTTTTCAAGTCAGGACAATCCTTCTTGAAGTGCTTCTCTGACCCACACACAAAGCACCTCCCCTTGTACCTGGATCTTAACTTTAAGACACTTTTTGGCTTGAAGCTTCTTTGTTCAAATCTTCCCCTGACCACCAAGCCCTCTCCACCATCTTCTTTATAATCATTTCTCTTCTTTAATTCCTTTGAGTTGAGAGCTGCCAGCACTTCCTCTATGGTAAGAGTATCCCTACCATACATCAAAGTATCCACAAAGCGCTCATAAGATGATCGAAGAGAGGTCAAGAATATGATAGCTTGGTCTTCATCATCCAATTCAACTTCAATGTTCTCATGATCTAACATCAATTTATTGAATTCGTCAGTATGATCTTCAATTGACTTCCCAGGCGCCATTTGGAAAGTGTACAACCACTTCTTGAGATACAGCCTGTTCGCAAGAGACTTCATCATGTACAGACTTTCCAATTTTGACCAGACCCCTGCCACTGTCGTCTCCTTCGAGACTTCTCTTAGTACCCGATCACCCAAGTTCAAGATGATTGAACTGTGTGCCTGTTCAAGCATCTCCTTCTTCTCCTTGTCGGACATCGTGTTCGGCAACTTAGATTCTCTAGCCAAGGCATCCACCACTCGTTGATGAACGAGCAATGCCTTCATCTTCAGTCGCCATAACCCAAAATCATTCTTCCCGTCGAATTTCTCAATCTCAAACTTTGTTGACATCATCGTTACCGTCGAACGATCTTTGATTGAATCTCGATCCTCAATTGAGCCTCTAACCAGGCTCTGATACCAATTGTTAAACCAATTGAGAACAAGAATGTTCAAATCGACAAAAATAAGAATGAAGAAGACGAACTCAATGAACACAAGAAAGAACTTTATTGAAAAAGATTACAAGTGTTTGTGATTTCTGATTATTGTGATGATCTCTCACCGATTACAAGGATCCTTATTTATGCCGTTAAAAGACTAACTAACTACAACGGTTAAATAATACACTCAACATAATATTGAGAATTTACATTTTGGACCCCTAGACTAAAACTTCCGAAGTCAAACTCTGATACTCTCAATACTCATCAAATCTTCTGATGCCAAATAACCTTCGAAAGATTGTGATAAGCTTCGGAAGATATCAGATCAAGCTTCAGAACTCTTCCGAAGCAAACATAACCTTAGAAAGAAATATGTTTAGCTTCGGAAGATATTTATCTTTCGAAAGAAACACTTGTTTTGGCTTTTATACTTCACAAAACCTAAAGTTGGATCAACACTCCCTGTATTAAAAAGGGAAAAAAATATACTTATTAGTTAATTTGAATTAAACTCATTTTTTACGCATCTATATATAATACTAAAAGAGTAACTTAAGGGGAACTTGGCACAATTCTAGGCCCTCGAAGTTTATTTTTCCTGCATCTCTCTCCTCTTAAATAATTACTTAAATTAAGAAATATTAAATAATTTTAATTCTTTTTTAGATTAATTTTTTAATAAATTAAGTAAGATGTCTTTTTATTATTGTTAGTTTTAGAAAACAATTTTTATACAATTAAATTTTTTTTCTAAAACATCTAACTTTTTTTAAAATATAAAATATTTTAAAATCAGTATTTTTAAAAGTAAATTTTTTATAAACTAAAAATAATTAAAATTAGGAGTTATAATAAAAAGTTTAAAAAATAACATTTTAGTATGGTTTGTTTTGAAAAAAAAATGTTTAACTTTTTTTGGAAAAGAAGTTTAAAAACAAAATTTTAAAAATTGATATCGTTATTTTATTACTAATAGTTATTACTCATATGTAATTTTAATCATATCTTATTTTAGATTTTTAAACTTCATAAAATTTTATTATATTTAATATTTTATTTTTTCAACCCGTATAATACGCGGATTTACTAAAATTAACATTAAATAAATAATAATTAACAACTAATCAGGGATATTATGAACATTTATAGCCCTATCCAACCCGATTCAATACTATATCTATATATTTGATTACAGGGTCAAAATAATTCGAAATTAATCTAATTATTACACATTACTTTTCAATGTATATTATTCAAATCTTAATTTTTTCATACTAATATCCTCACATCCACTCAATATCTAGCTCACGATTTGACTTGTACAAAGTATTCCTTTTAGTTTAAAAGAAGACAGTTTTTTTGACTGTATATTTCGCTATGACAATAAACAAAAGTTAAGGTCATTCTCTGTCAAGTATCGGTTTATATTTAAAAGAGCTTATTTTTACGCATGATCAACTTTATGTCATCTTGCCACAAGTTAAGAGTAAAGATAGATTGAAGCTCTTAGTTTTAAATAATGAGTATAAACCTACTAGTGTTAATACAAATGTAGTTTATAAGGATGTTTTTGCTCATTTGTGATCTTATAATCAAAAGTTGTTATGTTTTATTTAATATATAACAAACTTAAATTTATTTTTATTTTTATGTTATTTAATAATTAAATATTCACACTTTCGTGTAACACACGTGTAACTAAAGCTAGTAGACGTTAAACTCAATGAGTAAACTAAAAATGGCGCTAATTCTCATATAATTTTGAAAATATGTTTCATGCGAAGCGAGAATGCTTATCTAATACGTCCAGCATTGTAAATAAATTAAAATGTAACTACATTGATCAATATAAATATATACATGAACTTTTAAAACAAACTTAATTAAATTCCAGATATTGAGTGTTACGATTGAAATAGACAGAAGAAAAGCCAAAAATGGGTATTATTTTATAATTAAGTGAAATAATAATTGAAATTAATTACAATGGTGAAATATTCAATGAATGTCACGCAAATACTCCTAATCACGTGATATTATGTGGCAATATATTACTATTCCCATATTCTTGATAATAATTATTTAATAATAAAGCTGTAATTTGTCAATAATTAATTAAACAATTAAACTGTTTTCTGCAAGCAAATAATATTCACGGGATTTTTGGCTTTGTAACAGCAATTTTTGCTTTTTGTTGCAGTGCAGACAAGACATCCCATGTTCATCTGTGTTACATAACATATGGATTTTATATGTATCATATGTATTATTAAAATACTAACAGCCTAAATATTTAAGAAGAAGGGTAAGAATGTGTGTATGTAAATTAATGTTTTTTCGACTGTAAATTCTTCATAATTTTTTATCAATCGATACACTCATTATTTTTGTTGTAGATATAAAGTGCGGTCGCAGGTTTTGTTCCCTTTGTGTTATTGATTATAATTTTAAAGTTATATAAATATATAGAATAGAATTTAATGTTAATTTAAACATTTAAGACTTTAAGTGTATATACGTATGTTAGTATTCTTTTTGAAGTATATGTATATAAATTTTGTACGGTTGTAAATGTATGTGCTTGCCATTTTTCTTTTACATTTTCTTTATACTAACAAATATATTTCTATTTCTACTTATACACTACAATCCATATATATTAAATTCCCTAAGGTTTGAACTTCAAACATTTTTATAATGGTGCTCCTAAAGATAAACTCTTTACCACTGCCCACCAACCATAATATTTTTCTTTTACATGCACATATGATGTTGAAAACTACATAAATTAATTAATACGATTTTTGGTAGTGTTACCCTTGTATTATATATATTTACAAAACATTGTTTATCTTGGAAATTATTTAATCTTATATTCTGTATAAAACTAGTGTTAAGACATGTGAGATAATGTGATGGGCAAGGCCGTTCCCAAGAAACCCCGCAAAATTTTGAGTCTTGCGCGAGTAGAAAAAAATAGATCTTTATAATATAAAGTCAATAACGTATATGTGAAACGTCTAAAAATTTTAGCATTGGACGGTCGCTCCAACACCCCCCCCCCCTCCTCAGGGCCGCCCTTGGTGACAGGCGCGTAAAAGTGTTAAAAAGTAACATGTTCACGTTCCCGCCAACAAAAACATTAAAGAGATGCGTTGATAACATACGTAACTTCATATAAAAATGAAATCCTGACATCTTTGATAACAATCAAAACTTTATATAAAAATGAACGTGTTTTAAATTTGCGCATTGTGATGGAACCGTTGATAATATTAGAAACTTATATGAAAAAACAAAAACGTTAAAAAATCACGTCGGAATGTTAAAAAGAATTAATGTTGATAAAAATAAGCACACAATTATGACAATTTTAGATTTATAAAACATCATATCTTAAAATTTTAAAATAAAAACAAAAAAGAAACTATAAATGAAATGAAACCTTGAATCAAAAGACTTGTATATTTGTTTTTTAATGGCTTGTATAAAATGACACACAACTACGTTTTGAATGAAATATATATAGTACTTAGATAAACAGGTATGTTGCAACAACAAATTGAAAAACATTAACATTTAAAGAGCATAAAATAAAAATAACAAGCAAAAATTATGAATATGCCAAAAAATAAACAAATATAGGGTATAGGTTGTAGATATAGTTAAACTTAAAGATGTCAAACTATGAATTAGTAAAAGTTTAAAGTGTAACTTGAATTTGATAAAGGTGATTTGGCTCATTTAGATACGTATAGATTGTAGAAATAGTTAAACTTGAGACGTCAAACTGTGATTTAGTAAAGGTTAAAGTGTAACTTGAATTTGATAAAGGTTACTTGGCTCCTGGAGATACCGGCATCCATCTTTTTTATTTGTGTGTAATATTAACGGATTAGGAATTTGTGATATATAAAAATATATAAACTTACCAGATAGATCCTGATTTCATAAACTTTTATATTTCGATGCATTTTATCTATATCTATACTATTATAAAAAACATAACCTTAGGACACAAGTGTAATTTTATAAAAAATTAAGACACATGATACAATTTTTTAAGCATTAAATACAAGTGCTCCATGCATTATTCCTACTTTGCCCTCATTAAGTAACTTCTTGTAATTAGTACATTGATTAATGCATATTATTAATACATAATTTAATAATGTGAGATTATTTAATTCACCAAAATAAATATTATATTATTAATAATATTTTAAATTAACGTTTAAATTTATAACTAAGTATTATCTTATTTGAATATTTAACTAAATACTTTAATAATAATAATAATAATAATAATAATAATAATAATAATAATAATAATAATAATAATAATAATAATAATAATTATTATTATTATTATTATTATTATTATTATTATTATTATTATTATTATTATTATTATTATTATTATAGTAATAATAATAATAATTAAATTTATAAACAAGTATTATCTTATTTGAATACTTAACTGTATAATTACTAAATACTTTATAATAATGATGATAATAATAATTTATATCTATATCATCTATTACTCATTACTATCTATAAAGCATCTATTTAAGACAAAATTATAATTTTTCAATAATTTTAAGATGACATATAAAGGATTGAAAACTTTAATCTCTAATAGCATAAAAAATCTTCCTGCTCTTATTCTGATTCAAAAAATTGTATCACATGGTTTTCTATTAATATATTTATATTCAATATCTAATGTCATAACAAATTTTTTATTTTTGTTTCAAAACAATTCAACCTATACTATGTTGAATGTGAATTTTCTTTAAAATATTCGTTAAATTTTAATCATATTCAACCCTTATGTTTACTTAAGAGTTGAGTGATAGCCAACCGATCGGCAATTCAAATCCATTAGCCGTTAAGCTAACCATTAGTACGATCGGATCAGATATAGGTACACATGGGTCGGATTATATTGCAACCGGGTCGGTGCGAAAGTGGATCAGGGATGATCTTTGAAGACACTCACAAATTAAATGGAACAACCATGCATGCAACCATACCTTCAACCACGTTCCTTCAAGTTGTTTTCTTTAACGCATGATCTTTGTGTAGTTTTTATATGCTTTTATTAGTTGTACTTCATGTATTTTCAGTAGTACTTTAGTTGTCATATTCCCTGAAAAATAGGATTGGTTAGTGGATAGTTTATTAGTAGTTTTTGAATTTTCTTTATGTATTGAACCTGAAAGAAACAAAAGGGACAGTGAGTTTGAGAATAAAAATTTATGTTGATTTATCTCATGTTGAGTTAAATTGATTTGTGTCTTTGCTAGTTCAACCGTGGCACGTTGGGTGGTGTTCTTAAACCCGATTCTCTAACCGTAGTGGTGTATCTGTATCTCCGGTTAGATATCGTTGCCCTATTGTTTGTTTCGGTGGTGAACCTGTATCCGAAACAAACCGTAGATCTATCCTACTTTGGCACATTGTGTTTGAATCGGTGTTATTTGGGACTGCTTCTATCATTGAGTCATTAAACTATTTATGTTAATGCTTATTAGTTTTGAAGCAATGTTTTTAGTTCTAAGATATGATAAAAATCATAAGTCGTATAAAAGATTTAAACCATAAAACAAAACAATTTATAAATTAAGTGAAAGATAACAAGTTAAGACTTGTAAATTGTTCATCCCGCAACAACCCAGGTTACCCACTAGTATTATACAACAGGAAACTTAATTAGAAAATATATCGTAAATGCACTCAACAAGTTATTAAACAAAAAAGTAAAGAATTAAAGAAAAGGAACACCAAATGTGATGTGGTAGTAATGATGATACTTTGGAAAAAGAAGGGTTAAAAGTTAAACTAATCCCGATTTTTGACATGTAAAGGAGAAATCTTTTCCTTATAATATTTATTAATTTCATAATCAATATATACTTTCGATTATTTAAATTCCTTGCATATCATAAATTTTATAAGCCCTAATTTATCTGGTATTTGCGGTACTTGAATTAAGTGTTTTTCTTATATATTTTTGATTTAATTTCTATGAACTTATAAAGTTAACTACGATTACACATATAGTTATGTATAAAATCAAACACAACTTTAAAATTGTAGATACATAGGTGTAAAAGCTGAATAATTCACTTAATATTGCTTGTTAGATCTAATAAGAGTTAGAAATAAAATGAGTTAAATGGTTTGTAATCTACTGTGTATATCCCGGTTAAAACAAATGATATATGTATATTATGTCGTTCTCGTTGTTCTATTCACTGCCGATATGTAACATTGATGCTCCACCACGAGTCCCTCAAAACAGATCAAAGGCTGATTTCAAAATCGAAAGTAATATGTTACTATCTTTAAACCCTTGTTTTAAAGATATTCTACATGATAACCATTCTTAAACATCTTAATTTGTTTTTATTAATTTTGGTGGTTTTAGGTGGTGGGTGGTGGTTTTCTGGACCAGCTTACTCATAAAATCTTTATTTTGTTTTTAAATTTGCATATATAAACCATTGACTTGAAAGTTGAAACTACAACCACCTAGTGAGAAACACAAGTTTATTTCTATACACTTTGATACCGCTAGTATATACGTTCTTTTGAGAAACACATTTTTATTTCTACACACTTTGATACCGCTAGTATATATGTTATTTGTGCGCAGTGGTTCCAGGTGTTTGTAATGGTAAAAAGATATAAAAATGTTCTGATTTAACAAACCAAACTTTTGTACATATCTTATGTATACGAGTTGAAAAAAGATAACTATTTTATTTCTGTAAAGACAAAAACCACATTAATTCTTTTATGAATGCTTCCAAACTCCTTGAAATTTGAAAATGATCCAAAGTTGTTGATTTGGAAAAACGTTGTTTAATTTTATTTTTAAGTTTTTTTGTATAGTAGCATTGTATGTAACAAAATCACAAATAGGCCAAGACAATCCGTTTTAACAAATCAAGATGGGGCTTTTAAAGAAAAATCATGATAAAATAAAAACAAAATTTCCAACTTTTAATTATAATAACAATAACAATAATAATAATTTTAAATTTTATTAGAAGAACCAAATGCGGATCAAATACCAATTCGGATATGCTTCAATTATAAGTATATAAACCAAAAACATTGTCGTGTAAAGTTTGATAAAAATGTATGTTTTGGTTCTACTTTCGGTTTTTAATAGTGATGTTACAAACTAGAAGCTGATTTTTCCAAATAGAAGTATATAAAACGCACATAAGTGGTATCAATATATTTTGATTCGTTCAGGGTTTTAAAACCTGATTTTATTGATTCGAATCAAGTTTTGCACACCTGTAATGGTGCACCATAGGGGAAGTGTTAGCTTTTGAAATAAAAGGTATCATCATAATTGCAAATGTTGCTTTTGATTCATATGTTGGAAATTTGGATAAAGTTGACTATGCCTTCCAATTACAATTTTAAACCAACTTTTAACCGCCCCTTTGATTTTGGATAATATGAATTTGGGACCCAATTAGTTATGCATCATCATTATAGTGTACTTTGGTTCACGTATCCAAATGTTTTAAGGATCAATTGAATCATATTATTTCTAAAAGTATATTTAATCTTTTATGGTATATTCGTTTATCGTTATTATTTAATCTTTTAAAGCACAATCAAACATGTGATGAGTCGAATTCCATCTAGTAAGTACATCCCGATTAGGTCATAAAAATATAAATTCCGTATCCTTACAAAGTTGTTTATAATCTTGATATTTTTTTCTACTTTTTTTAAAAACTAACTTTTAACCACCCCTTTGATTTTGGATAATATGAATTAGTTATGCATCATCATTATAGTGTACTTTGGTTCACGTATCCCAATGTTTTAAGGATCGGTTGAATCATATTATTTCTAAAAGTATATTTAATCTTTTATGGTATATTCGTTTATCGTTATTATTGTTACTAGTAGGGGAAAGTGAAAGCCACTAAAACGAAGTAAATTTAAGAAGTTTTACAGTTTGGATGTGTGACAACATTATATTCATCTTCTCTTATTATTAGATATAATATTATAAAATTTAAAGTAGCAATTTTACATTAGGTTTTCTTTATTATGTAAAAGATAAGAGGTATGACTATTTTAATTGGGTTTAAATAGAGGTGATAATAAGATTAGGTTGTCTATTTGTTAGGTTAAATGGTTGAATTGATTAACCCATGCATGACTCATATACTCATAACTCATTAACATCAAAAACTTCAACCCTAACTCAAGAACACTTCAAGTTGTGTAATTCAAACACGATCTATATAACTCAACTATCTAAACAAATCAAACATGTTGGCGCTTTGTAAACAAGTTGGTGGGTCATAATCAAGTTGTAAGTGAGTTAAAGGTTCATAAACAGGTACACATGTTGTAATACAGGGGTTAAACGAATCATAAACAGGTTAACCTCATATAATATAAGTTTTCAGTTCTTATTATAAACATGTTAACTTGTAAAATTAAACAAGTTAAACGCGTCAAACTCAACAAAACCCGTTTATTGGACAACTTAAAAGTACAACTTAATAACGATTTGTTAGTTAAAACAAACTAGACATAACAAGATAGTTCGGGTCGGGTTTTAAGAGTTATACGGGTCGATGGATTCATTCTATGGGTATGTGGGGCAAGAAGTTGATCCAATGGTATATAATTAGATGTTGGGTGGGGCACATGAAAGCAATAATTATTTAATCACGCGTTTAAAGCTGTGGGTCTTGGTTGATTACTGGGTAGATTAAGGAACACTTTTCTTTTTTCCTTTATCTTTTCTTTTCTATCTTAAATTAAATATTTAATTGATAATAAATTGTGTTGTAATTATCTTTTAATTTTTTAGTAGGCAGGTAGGTTCATACTTTAGACCCGTAACTTCCGCAAGTGTAAAGTATTCCTTAAAATCTGATTTAATCTTACTTTTCCTAAAAAAAAAGAACATTATTTCAAATTGTTACAACCAAAATAATTATTCTACCGTACATGAAACAAGAGGGGTTGTAACTCATTTTCATCCACTTCTTATAATATAAAAACATATTTTAATACTGTGTAACAGGCTTATTTATAAAACTGTTTTTAAGTGAAAGCCGTGTGTATTGTGTAATGAGTCCATACGTAGTGTTTGAAAGTAGAGTTGCACAAATCGGGTTTGGGCCGGACCCGGGCCCGGGTATAAAACCGGGTTTGCCCAACCGGGTTTTTTGTACCCGGGTATTGGTGAACCCGGGTACGAACCCGGGTCGGGTTCAGCGAGATACAAACCCTACCCGGTATACCCGGGTAGGGTCGGGTCGGGTTCGGTTCGGGTATGAAACCCGGGTTCAACCGGGTTTTTGCCTTTTTTTTTTTTTTCTTTTTTTCTTTTCTTGTGTGTGTGTCGAACACCGGGTCGTATGTTTTTTTTTCTTATATTTTCTTTCCTTTTTTTTCTTTTTATTTTTCTTTTTCTAACCGGGTTCACTTGAATGACAAAAATTTAAACAACTTAATATATAAATATATACAAATCTTGAGCAGAAAATGTTACACTTATAATATACAAATATTAAATACTTTTTATATAAAACATTTGAATGACAAAGAAATTTAAAAAGAACATGAAAGACATATAATATTAAAACAACTTAAAAATAACAATATCGTCTAATTTTATCTACTACGAGATGCTTGATCAAATGCTAATTCTTCATCGGATATGCCAGAAGATACTCCGTCTTCTACCTCTTCATCATGTACTTTAGCTTCGAGTGTAATCTCGTCTTCGAGGCTTGTTTGGTCTTGTATACGATCCGTTGCGTCTAAGTGATCCTTTAAACAAATGCACATCTCCACTGCTTCCGGAGTTAGTCTTGTTCTTCGTAATGATATTACCCTGCCACTAAGAGAAAAAACAGATTCCGAAGCTACCGTAGAAGCTTGGACGCTTAGTAAATCACGGGCCATAGCAGAAAGAATCGGAAATTGATATTCTTTTCCTTTCCACCAAGCCAAAATATCGAATGCACGATAATCTTCGGTAGTCATAGTGGAAATAAAATCCGTTCCACTATATCTACCGAGCTCACTTGTTGGGGTGTTACCTCTTTGACGTTTAGCCGTCACATCCCGAACAACATTCAACATAGTCAAAACAGGGTCTTTAAACGAGGTACTAGCACTTGAGGTTGATCCACTTGGCATGGTTATGTTTACGTTAGGCCCATATCTATTTAAATAAAAATTATAAATTGTTTTCAAACTATGATTAAAATTTTCTTTTGCCTCGTTTGAAAAATCAGGGTTTTCGTCATGCATATCCAAATTGTCATTTATCTCATCTATCAAACATTCAACCCCCGCAACATTTAGAAACGGATTTAAAGCGGCGGCACACGTAAAAACGGGTGGTAAGTCCTTAAAATATTTTTTAAACTTTTCTTTCATTGGTTCTATCATTTGATTAAACATATTATTTTTATTTTGAAAATTTTTAAAATTCAAAGACATAAAATATAGTTCTTGAAGCACCGAATAACTAGTGGAATAATAAACTCCCGATAATTTTGTTGTTGAGTTTTTAAAAACCTCAAGAAACTCGGATAGACGTTGAAGATTCTCCCAACCCGCATCCGGAAATGGGTCGGCTTCACCATTATCCGAAAGACTATTATGAAAAGCTTTCAAAGTGCCCTTTTGTTTTAAAGCACATTCAAACATGTGACAAGTCGAATTCCACCGAGTAGGTACATCCCAATTAGGACCTAAAAATCTAGAGTGCGTATCCTTACAAAGTTGTTTATAATCTTGATATCTTCTTCTACTTTTTTTAAAAACGTCATGTAACATAAATCGAAAAGATGTAATAAAGTTATTAACATATTGCCCGGATAGTCCGTCTTGCACTACTAAATTAATAATATGTGCAACACAACGAGTATGGAAAAAATCACCGTTTACAATCGGAAGATATTTTAATTTTAATTTTTCAACCGCGGTTGTGTTGTTAGAGGCGTTATCAAATGCAATTGAAAAAAGTTTATTTTCTAATTTAAAAGTACTTATTACATTATCTAAAAAATAAAACAAAAATTCTCCGGTGTGTGGATGCGGAAAAAGATCAAATGTAATCGTACGTTTCATCAATTGCCATGAATTGGGATCCACCCAATGAGCGGTGACGCAAAGGTACGATTCGGGTAAACCGTGTGGAGCCGACCAAACGTCACTAGTTAAGTTTACACCGGTATTTAAATTTTCAAATAATACAATTAAATCATTTTTTGCTTGTTTCCATAATTTTAAACAATAACGTCTAAGTGTAGTACGACTTACGTGAGTGTAACGAGGTTGAAGCGTCTCTCGAATTAAGTTGGTCAACCGAGGATTGTCAAAGTGACTAAAAGGCAAAGCTTCTTGAATCACGAACTTCGCCATTCGATCTCGAACCGTATTAACATCGTAATTAAAGATTCCACCGTCTCCACCCAATTGTGTTTGTTGCGAATCCGGATTACTTTTCAACGACTTACAAAACTTCTTGCTAATGTGTTTGTTTAAAGTCGTGTTAGAATCTTTAGCAAGCAAAGCTCCACAAAACTTGCAACGAGCCTTTACAGACCCGTCACTCAACTCAACCATATCCCAATTGCACCAAACATCCATGTTACGATTGTGTGCAAGAACACGAACGACGGTTGGAGCGTTGGACGAACCTTGACCAACGGAAGATTGTGAGTGAGCCATATCAAGATTGAAGAGAGTGAAAGTGTAAAACGAGAGAGTGAACGTGTAAAGCGAGAGTAAAGGAGAGTATTTTTTGCGTTTTTTGCGTATGTTTTTGCGTTTGAGACTTAGGTACTAAACCATATCAACCCACACCTATTTATACTAACTTATAAGCCTAAAAGTGACAAAAAAACGGTCACAAATCGATCCCAACGGCTATATAGCCGTTAAAAAACGGCCACTTTTTAAAAAAAAAAAAAACGGTCGAAACCGGGTACAACCCGGGTTCAACCGGTTCCGGGTCGGGTCGGGTCGGGTCGGGTTCGGGTTCTAAGAAATTCTAGAAAATCATACCCGGTTCCAACCCTACGGTTTTTTTTCGGGTCCAACCCGGGTATGCATATACCGGGTCGTACCCGTACCCGGTTCCGGGTCGAGTCCACCGGGTCGGGTCCGAACCCGGTTTTTATGCCCACCTCTATTTAAAAGGTTTAAAATGAGAGAGAAAGAGGGTGGCTAAGTTGTGCTATCAAAGCCATCTAATGACATAGTTAAAGCAAAAGGTAAACGTTTTTATGTGCTTCTTATGATTAATTGAAAAATATTTTGTATCGAACGCGTCTTATATGTAACATACTTCTATTATATAAATGTTTTCCCGTATGTTACATAGTTATAACACATAGTATGACGAGATGACATGTCATAATGCCCTTAGAACGAGGAGTTATATCACCATTTCCTTTGTTATAGATGTTTATTTATGTATAACGATAAAATATTAAAAATGTGATATGTATATATACACACAGACTAAAAATCATATTTTTTTCTTCTTACATAATAAAAATACAAATCAAGTTATCATTGCTGTTATAAAAGTTAAAACACATATTTGTGGAAAAGCAAAAACATTATTAAAACGCCAAAAGGCCGAAAGCCCGAAATAGTACTAATGGGCTCTAAGATTGAGTCCATGACAAAAGTCCAAAACAGCAAACTTAATCAGCACCAAATTACAAAGAAGAGAAGGCGGAGCCCATAATACATAAAACACGTGAATTCTTCACTAGCTACAGTCCATTTTTCAAAATGTCCTGCCCAAATGGCCAAATAATAGCCCAACTCTTCAGTTTTAATCCGTTTGGGCCTTCAATCCAAGAAACTTTCTTTTATCTAAATCCCTTGATGAGATACAAGTAGAGGTGGGCATAAAAACAGGGTTTGGACCCGACCCGGACCGGGGTACGGGTAGTACCCGATGGGAGGTGTACCCGGGTTGGACCCTTAGGGTCGGAACCGGTTTTAAATTTTGAGTTTTTTCACGAACCCGAACCGAACCCGGCCCGGTGGAACCCGAATTGAACCCGGTATTGGACACACACACAAGAAAAAAAAAAGAAGAAGAAAAAAAATAAACCCGGTATTGGACCCGGTTTCGGAACAACCCTACCCTACCCGGGTATAGTGGGTAGGGTTTTCAAGTAGGTGAACCCAACCCGGGCTCATACCCGGCTTCCCCTCAGCCAGGGTACAAAAAAACCCGGTTAGGCCGAACCCGGTTTGTACCTGGTTTCGGGTACGACCCAAAGCCCATTTTACCCACCTCTAGATACAAGTATATACAGTCATTCAACCGAACAAATTCTATTAACATAATACTAATTATCAATTTCATTTGTGCATTGTAGTTGTATCTTTTGCTTCACAGGTTGTACTCTTAATTGTCTTTTCGTCAAATAATTCTTAAATGTTGGGTGAACCAAATATGGGGGATTTAAAGAAGCATTTTGAGAATAATGCACTACATGATTTTTAGAGAATAAACTTAACTACAAATAATTGGAAAAATCATTTTAATTGCATTCTTTTGTTTTTAACGGTCAACGAATATTTTTTAATCCGGTCGTCCAGGTAAACTCATTGGCGAAAAGGCATCCAAGCCCCCAAAGGAATCGCAAAGAAATTGCACCACCCAAAGGCTTATTATGGTAAAACATCTGTTCCACTTGAAGCATATTACACCAAGTGAAACTTGAACGTATGACCTTCACTTTGAAAAATCATAAGGTGCTTATTCTCAAAACAATTAATTTAGGGTTCAATGGATATCAACTTATAACTTTCATTGCACATTATACACGTCAAAAAATACACTATATTTTTTTAACGGCCAAATATATTAAAACATTGTTGGGACTAACAAAAAAAAACACACTACATGGTTTTTAAAGAATGAACTTCAGTGGTTAGTTTTTTTAGTATAATATTTTAAATATTATTAATGCCATGCTGGAATGCATTGGTTTGCGGCAGTGTTTCATTAACCGGGTCGTGTGTCCGTCGCAACGCGCAAAGGCTTAATTGCTAGTTAATACTAAGTGGAAACATATTGTTGTGAGGGTAAGTACTGTAGCTAGGGGTGTGCACTTCGCGGGTCGACCCGTTAAGACCCATGAACCGACCCGTGAAAACTGAGACCGGCCCATGTATGGGTTAGCGGTTCCGGTCCACGGTTCGGCTTTCCTTTTGTAAACGGTTTCGATCCAAACCCGCGGGTATGAGCTCGGTTTTGGTCTGGCCCGATTACAATTAGGCAAAAAAAAAGAGTTGGTTTCGCTTTTTAGATGTTAAATGGGCAGTCTTTGAACGCCAAAAATGTAAAAAAATGTTATACTAGCATATAATAGAAGTGTTAAGATCAATAAACTTTTAGTTGGTTATAAATGAATACTATTGCACGCTATATCTCAATTAGCTCATAAAGGGGTCATGACTACAACTAATGTACGGTTTGTATTTTAATATGGTACCAATTTGTCTATGTTACAATGACGAGTCTAAGAGACAAATCCATTGATTGGTTTCGTTTATATTTTTATGTTTTCTTTTTCTCCCGGCAAAAAGCACGAGCCTAGAAAACATTTGCGGTCCGGACCACCATATTATGCTGAACCGACCCGTTTATCTCGGTGCGGTCCGGCCCGAACCGTATGTAAATGGTCCGGTTCTCGGTTCTTTATATAAAGCACTTATCGGTTTCGGGTCAAGGACGGGTTGGTCCGGTTTGGTTCGGTTCCGACCCGTTGCTCACCCCTAACTGTAGCTAACAGTATAAGTTTTTAAAGACTTGGTACAATGTGATTCTCTTCAAAACCAGTGGCACCGGTTTGGGTGGGGTGTTTGCTGTTGCCTCCCAGACGTGTCTGCTCTTGCTCTACACGTTGGCGGTGATGCTTTATTATCGTCGTTACCACCTCCCCAAGTCCGATTTGGTTGTCCCTCGCTCGGCGGTGGCGGTGGTGCTCTATCATCGCTGATTGCTGCCTCCCGAAGTCCAATTTGGTTGTCTCTTGCTTGGTAGTGGGACAACCGCCACCGCCAAACATAATAAAGTTAACAATATTTCATACAATATTTCCAAGACTAATGTTTTGATACAATTTCACCTAAAATTGTAGTTCAATAGAAAATTTTCTAAGTCTCGCTTCATTGCCAATTTATCGATGGGCCATTTATGATTCATATCTGCAAACCTGTGTTAAAAGTCACATGAATATTAGTTAAAAAATGATCATGTCAAATAATTTTATGCAACTAATTTTGAGAATATTTGAAATATGAAATTGAATGACTCCACATATAGGTTGAAGAACTACTAACTGCATCATAAAAACTAAAGGCTAACCCATTCATGAATACATTTCACCTATACACTAGTAATAAACATAAGACTGAATATAATATTACGAATTCCAGAAGAATATTTGTAAGCTTTTACAACCCATTTTGTTACATGGTCATGTAGATGCACAAACTTATTACCATGCCTACGACCAAGTACTAAAGCTGCTCTATTTGCAATGCCTATTACAACAAGATATGCAAAACTAGTACCAAGAAAAGTAGCATGACAGTAAAAGATGACACAAATAAGTGTCATAGTTTCTTGAGATTTTAAAAAAGATAGACAGTTTTTTTTATGACACACATTTTTCATGTTATAAAATCAGCGCGTGTCATTAAAGATACATGGTAGCCACAGTAAAGTATTAATTCTGAGCTTTATATTTAAATGTTTTCTAAAAAAAAGGTATAGATCAACAGCTACGATGATATTAGCTTGATAAGTAGATTTCGTTCACGTGTTCAAGTCTCGATTGTCATATAATAAAACCATCTATTAAATCTTATAAAACTGCAGAAAAAGTCTTTGCTATTGGTATGATATTTAAGTAGTTTTAATAACGGAGTGTCGATAACTAGTTTCTGGTGCTGTTGTAGGGATTGTAGTTGTGAGTGGTTTGTGTATTTCTTTTGAATCGTGTATGAAATTATTCTTTAATTAAAGTATTTTGATGGTGGTTTTCACCCTTATAATGGATAATTTATAAGAAAACAAAGCTTCTCAAGTATAGTTTAACGATATGAAAACGTGCACCGCGAATGTACGTAAAATGCACCGTGCCTTCCATATGTAGGTTGGAAACAACCACGATGTTTTTGTAACGACACTACCTTTCATGAAAGAGTATGTCAAATATTCGGTTACTATAAGCGATTTAGCACAAATTTCTGTAAGCAAAAAACATAGTGAAAATTCTATATATTCATCTCTCCACCCTAAATATTACATATTTTCTCAAAGCATAAGTTTTCAATTAATAAATACAATGCTCATTATATATGATATAAAAAAATACATAATTTTATAAGTTTAATTAGGAATATATACAATTGCCCCTAAAAATTTCACATGAACTCTTTCCGTAGGAACTTAATTATTGCTAATGACTAGCTAGTATGTTAGCAGTAATTCATGAGTTATCGTTAGGTGTCCAAACTATTATTAATGCATACTTATTGCTCATAGCCCAAGTTATTGTATCGTTACGCCCAGTTTTATGTTTGCTAATGACAGGTTAGCCAGAAAGGCAGAAAAAATCAAACTTATAGTAAAAGGACTACCGATGAACCTATATCATATTTATTTCTTAAAGAAAGACGAGTTTATTAATATTATATTAAAGTCCACAATGGCATAACGGAATTACACGTTTGACAAGGAAATGAAAGTGTCCAATTCAATAAGGTTTAATTAAATCTTTGTTTAGAGATTATATTAGTAACAACTTGCTAATAGTTGACTAATTAACTGTCTTGATCAAGTCACTTATTTGAAAATATTTAGAGGTTATATATTTAGGGGGTGGAAATGATAAGAGTCGTTATAACTTATAAGTATACATCGATATAGAAACCATTTATGCCTCGCTTTTTCATTCACATGGTTTATAATCAAGTAATACTTACAAAAAAAAAAAAAAGTAGTTTAATATTCAAAAAAAAAAAAAAACAAGTAATACTTATAATTCTATAAAATTTTTATTAATTAGTTACTATTGAATATACTTACAACTATTAGTACTAGTAAGTATACTTTTCGCCCAAGGTCAAAATTGATGATCCATCACTAACATCAGTGAGGGTGTTCCCTCAACGAACCTGCTATCGTTGATTTGTTAGTAAACTATTAAAGTTTATTTAAAAACAAATACATACGTGGGTCTTTTACCCTTAATTTTATGTATATTTGCATGATAAATTATAAAGTAAGAAAATATTAAAGTATTTATGTTTATATTTACTTCTAGTATTCGAGATATCAAATTAAGTTATACTTTTTTGTTGGAAATATGCTGAAGAAACATTTGATTATGTGCTACAACACTTTGTGGGTGTATTTAATTTTTTTTATTTACTATTCAAAGGGCAATTTAAATTTTCTGACTGGTGATCCTTTCTTTACCAAATCATATCTTTAATTAACCTTTATCCTTGTGTTGAAACATATATATATATATATATATATATATATATATATATATATATATATATATAGACACGTATACGTATACACGTATACGTATACACGTATACGTATACACGTATACGTATACACGTATATATATATATATCTATAGATATATACGTGTATATATATATATGTATATATATACGTATATATATACGTATATGTATAGATATAGATATATATATATATATATACGTATATATATCAATATAGATATAGAAACCATCTGGTCTACTACAACAACCCGAGATCCCTATGTGGAAGTGGGATCAAATATCAATGGATTTTATTACTAAGTTACCTCGTACTTCTACGGGTTGTGATACAATATGGGTTATCGTGGACCGATTGACAAAATCTGCTCATTTCCTAGCGATAAAGGAAACAGATAAGATGGAGAAGTTAACCCGACTTTATCTGAAGGAGATCGTTTCGAGGCATGGAGTACCGATCTCAATCATTTCTGATCTCGATTCTCGTTTCACATCACACTTCTGGCAGTCGTTGTAGAAAGCTTTAGGTACGCGATTGGATATGAGTACTGCTTATCATCCACAGACTGATGGTCAAAGCGAGCGTACTATAAAGACTTTGGAGGACATGTTACGTGCTTGTGTGATTGACTTCTGGAATAACTGGGAAGTTCACCTACCATTGGTGGAATTTTCTTACAACAACAGTTATCACACTAGCATAAAGGCAGCAGCTTTTGAAGCTTTATATGGGAGAAAGTGTAGATCGCCAGTTTGCTGGGCTGAAATTGGTGATAGTCAATTAACGGGTCCCGAGTTAGTACACGAGACAACTGAGAAGATTGTTCAGATAAGAAACCGCATGGCCGCAGCGCGAGACAGACAGAAAAGCTATGCTGACAAACGACGAAAACCTTTGGAATTTCAGACAGGTGACAAGGTTTTATTAAAAGTCTCACCGTGGAAAGGCGTAGTTCGGTTTGGTAAGCGAGGAAAGCTAAATCCGAGATACGTTGGACCATTTGAGATAGTGGAAAGAATTGGTCCAGTGGCTTATCGACTAGCCTTACCTGATTCATTGAGTGGAATCCATGATGTATTCCATGTTTCAAATATAAAGAAATGTTTAACGGATGAAACGATGGTCGTACCACTGGAAGAAGTTCAAGTAGACGAACAGTTACGTTTCATTGAGGAACCTGTCGAAGTGATGGATCGTGAGGTGAAAACGCTTAAGCAAAGCAAGATACCCATTGTCAAAGTTCGTTGGAACTCGAGACGTGGACTAGAATTCACGTGGGAACGTGAAGACCAAATGAAGCTTAAGTACCCTCAGCTATTCGAAAGGACGATGCCAGCCGACGAAGGTACTAATTAAATTTCGGGACGAAATTTCTTTCAACATGGGGATGATGTGATAACTCATCCAAAACTCACACGATGTCGATTTCCTTGTGCCAATGCAGTAGACCAGTGATGGAACACTCACCATGTAACGCAATTTTCGGGACGAAAATTCTTTCAACATGGGGATAATGTGACATCCGGTAATTTTCCGTTACCAAACTTCGTTAGTTCCGTTAAGTCTTGCATACACGTGTCGTGCACACACACTAGTTGTCGTTGAACGTTGGTGACTTAACAATAATCAGTAATGTTAAATTGATGATAATTAAGTTAACAATGTGATTATTAAGTTATGCTTATGTGATTTAAATGTTAACTGTAATTTTATCACGTAACGTGAAAACGTGTGTATTTACTTTGTAAATTTTGTAGCTTGTAAAGATAATACATATAATTGCTACTACTAGTTTATATGTTTATTATTCTAGTTAAAAGCATTTTAAAGGAGTGTGTAAAAGCTTAATTTTTATAAAATACAAATTATAAGGGTTAAAAGGGTAATTATGGATTATTAAATAAAATAAAATCAAAACTCTAACCCTAATCACCTCTTTCGGCCGCGACACCTTCAACACACACACACACACTTCGGTTTTCATCAAGAACAAGCAATTCCATTCGATTTTGGACCGATTTCAAGCATCACAACAAGTTAGAATCATCAATTGCAAGCCATTACACGTTTAAAGGTTAGATTTTTACATGTTTTTGATGGTTTTTCATGGTGGCCGAACCCTAGTCGAAAATCTGCAATTGAATGTTAAATTGTTGGTTGTTTGGTGATGTTATGATGTTAGTTAGATTGTATTGATGCTAGTTAACGTTGATTATGAAGAAAGTTTGGATTTTGGTTGTTTGTTCATATGATCATCTTTGGCCGAGAGTTTGAGGCGATTTTGGATCAAATGGATGTTGAATGTTGGTTGTTTGATGTTGTAATGATGCTAGTTAGGTTGTATGCATATTGGTTAACGTCGATTTTGCAAGAAAGCTATGATTTTGATACGTTGTTCATAGGTTACTAATAATAGTAACTTTATTTTGCATGAATTGATGATTGGATGATGTATGAATGTTATGGATGTGTTTGTGATGATGATTAGATGCTAAGTTGATGATATGAACAATTGAAAATCAAGAAGATGTGTTATAGTTCATACATTGCTAAAAATAGTAACTTGTGGTGTTGAATGTTGATGAATCATGATGATTAGGTGTTGTTGATCATGTTTAGATGTTGTTATGGACTTGAATTGGTATATATTTGATGAATTCATGAATGTAGTGTGAGTTTGATGAATTTGGGATGAACTTTCCCAAAAGGGAAACTTTAATTGTGCAAATCCTTGAATTGGATGATTTGAGCATGTTTGGGATATTAGGATCATGCTAGTGTGTTCATGGATGGTTTCTAAGGTGATGAAATGTGTTGTTTAGATTATAGGGATGTTGATTTGGTTTGTTACCTGTTTTGGTCTGTTGTGATTCGCATGACTTGTGTGATATCTAGTTGTATGATGATCTAGGTAGTACATGTGGTTAATGAAGTGCTATATGTAATCTTGTTGTATGTGAACATGTATGATATGCTGTTGTGTTAGTATTAACGAGTTATCACCTATAATGTCACCAACGGGTCAACTGGGTCAAATGTGTCTTGTATTTCTTAAACCTTGAGTTCTTTGGATTGTAAAGCACTTAGGGTTTCATGTTGATTCTGTGTACACATGCTTATGTACTCTTGTATTCTAGGTGACTTTTGAAGGTTGTCTTTCCCCTCTTTCTTTCAAGTTAAGCTCTAAGTTAATTCTTGCGCGTATCAGGTGAGTTCTTGCCCCACTCATTTTACATAATATCTTTTGGGGGAGATAGCATACTGTTGATCACAAACGCTTTTATATATGAGTGTGTATAATATTGATATAGTGTTGTTTACCATGGAAAATTCCTCACACTTTTGGATTGTTAATATTGACTAGCGGGGAAATTTTGGGTAGTACTACTGGGTCTGACGAGCCCCACCTGTGTGACTCGAGGTCATACGGGTGCAATTTTGTCCTAACATATATTCGTCACGACCTGGTAAGTCGTGACGGGAGGCAACAAACGTAACACAGTCAGCTTCGATCGCGAAATCACTATGATTAATATTTTTATGTTAATAGACTAGCTATCTATTGCAATACACTACTTATGCTCTGGAAACTGTTGATTGGTTTATATTTTAACGCAAACTCTTGAACTCACCAACCATGTGTTGACTTGTTTAGTATGCTATTCTCAGGTTAAGGTTGCCAGTTGCCTAGGAGCACGCACACCAGCATCGTTGAGTTGTCTACATTTGTTTGTTTACAAATTTGGGATTATTTTCATATTAAACTTTGTGTTTGGGGCGCGTATGTTTTGCGCATTCTCTTTACATACTACTTGTTTTGGGTTTTTGGTTTTAAAAACGCTTCCGCAGTATTTTAAACGTTAACTCTGGTTTTGTTTATTAATCATATAGAGTCGTTCTTGGTAACTAATGACTGAGATCCTGGTATGTCACGCGCCTCGCGGTAAAACCCCGCTCGCGGATTTTGAGGGTGTGACAGATTGGTATCAGAGCCATTGGTTATAGGGAACTAGGTTGCATACACACACTAGACTATAACCGCACAGTTGTTAGTTACTTATCGCTTACTCTCCTTACTGTATACTCATTGGCATACGCAACACGTACTTCGCAGCATGGCATCGTCGTCCAGAAATTTAGGCAAGAGACCTGCACGATCTGAGTCACCTCCTACTTCTCCCGTACCGGATAGGGGATTTAACTGGCCTCGACATCCTTATCCTCCTGGCGAGATAGACTGGGATCAGCCTTTCATACCTCCTGAGCTCGATCCTCCGCGTAACTGGGATTTCTACCCCCTTACATAAACCGTATGGCTTATAGAGAACGCGTACCACCAGTAGCACCTACACGACCTAGGACTAGGTCATCAACCGCCTCTACTTTGCCTACACTTCCTACTTTGAGCATCCTTCTGGAACAGGCATTTGCAGCCCTAGTAGCCACACTGGACACAGAGCGACAGCGGATTAGAGGACTCACTGATGAGAACTCTGCATTACGATCTGAGATGCGTCAACTGCGTTTCCAGGTAGAGACGCTTCAGGAGCGACTTTCGATGGCCATTGGTGGACATCATATTCTGGCAGGCAACGTGGTAGCACTTAGTGGGCGCATGGACGCACAGGATCACCATAATGTTGTGATCGATGATAGGTTTGCTGATTTAGAGGCACAGCTAGCAGCACTTCAGGTTGTTGAAGCCCCTGCACCTTTGGTGGACCCTGATGAGGAAGACCCAGAAGAAGAACCCGAGGAAGCCCCCGAAGAAGAACCAGTAGAGATGGATGAGGACAGTGACGGATCTGATGTACTGGACTGATCCTACCTTTTAAATGACTTAGACTATGTAGTGTTTCTTTTCTTTGAAACCTATGTGGGAAGGGTTGTTTCCCACCCAACTGACAAACTTAAATTTTGACATTGATGGAATATTTTGTGACTCAATTGCAATTTATTTATCTTTGATTATTATTTCTGTTATAAATGTTGTGGTTGTGGTGAATGCATTATTTCTTATTGTTTACTGTACCTTGATGAGATTAATGTGTTGGATGTTACTCATTATTGTAATTGTGAATTTTAAAGTGAAATATGGACGCACGTGGAAGAGGACGTGGGCGTGGTCGTGGACGTGGCGCCGGAGGCCGTGGAGCCGGAGCCATAAACATGACGCCTGCGGAATTGGCGGCATTAATTAACGAACATGTTCAGGCGGCAGTGGCTGCTGCCCAACCGGGACAACCAGCAGGTAAATGATGACAAGAGGTTAAACTGATTATCCTAGTTATTTGTCTAGGATATCTGACTAAATTTGGGTTGTCAAAACAGGACCACCACCATGTACCTACAAGTCCTTCATGGACTGTAAACCCCATACCTACAGCGGGACGGAAGGAGCTGTAGGGCTTGTAAGGTGGTTTGAGAAGACAGAGTCTGTCTTCGCGAAATGCAACTGCCCGCCTGCTGATCAGGTGAAGTATGCCACCGGGACATTGGAAGGCGCAGCACTTTCCTGGTGGAATGCCCAGGTACAAATGCTGGGTCAAGCCATGGCCAATGAACTACCTTGGGATGAGTTCAAGGGAATTATGACTGAAGAATACTGCCCCCGAAATGAAGTGCAGAAACTGGAGATTGAGTTCTGGCAACTCAAAATGCAAGGCTCAGAAATTGAAGCCTACACGACTCGTACTCATGAGTTAGCCACTTTATGCCCAGGGATGGTGAATGAAATGCACAAGAGGGTGGAGCATTATATACGGGGATTGGTGCCCGAAATTCAAAGTATGGTAACTGCCTCTAACCCCACTACCATACAACAAGCTATCCGAACAGCCCACAGGCTGACTGACCAGGCAGTTGAGCAAGGACGGTTACCCAAACGAGGTGCGGTGGCAAGCGTGCCCGACCAGAAACGCAAGTGGGATGGTTCAAGCAACAAGGGATCGTCATCCAGCAGCCAATCTCAACCTCAACAACAGCAGCAAAGTCAGCAACAGCAACGGAAGTTCGATAACAACCGAAGCTTCAACCAGGCGACTCCCTCAAATCAAGGACCCGGTGGGTATGGTGGAAGACTGCCGAAGTGCAACCGGTGTAACTACCACCATGTGGGTCGATGTGATAACTTCAAGTGCCAACGTTGTGGGAAGATTGGTCACGCAGCCAAAGACTGTCGGGGTGAACTGATGAAGAAGCCTCAACAATCACAAGAAACTCCGAAAGGTTGTTTTGAGTGCGGAAAAGAAGGCCATTACAACGCAACTGTCCCCAGCTTAAGAGGAATGGTAATGGCAACAACAACAATGGGAACAACAGCAATAATAACAATGGCAACAACAATAACAACAACAATGGTAATGGCAACAACAATGGTGGAAACAACAATGGAGCCAAAGGAAGAGCCTTCGTCATTGGCTCAGGTGAGGCTCTAAACGATCCTACAACAGTAACTGGTAAATTTTCGGTTAATGGTTGTTTTGCTACCGTATTATTCGATACCGGAGCCGATAGAAGTTTCGTGTCCACTAGGTTCTGTAGTCTTTTAAGTGATATGCCCTCAGCCTTAGAATCTAAATACACCGTAGAGTTAGCTGACGGTACACAGATTCACGTAACGCATATTCTTAGAGACTGCAAGATAGAGCTTGCTGGTCATACATTCACCATAGATCTCATGCCTGTTACACTAGGAAGTTTTGATGTGGTAGTAGGCATGGATTGGCTTTCCGATAAACAAGAGAAGTCATATGCCACGAGAAGATCATACGGATTCCCCTTGGTGAAGAAGTCCTTACGGTCAGAGGTGATAGGAGTGGTGCGGTGATAGGCATCATCTCGTTTATGAAGCACAGAAGTTGTTACGAAAGGGTCGACTGGCCATATTAGCACTCGTCACAGATAAACAGATCGAGGAAAAGAAGATAGAGGATATCCCCGTAGTTCGTGAGTTTCCTGAGGTGTTTCCGGAAGACCTGCCTGGATTACCGCCTCATCGTCAAGTTGAATTCCAGATTGAGTTGACTCCAGGAGCCGCTCCAATTGCGAGAGCACCGTACCGGTTAGCTCCGAACGAACTGCAGGAATTATCTGCCCAACTACAAGAGTTGTTGGATAAAGGGTTCATCCGACCGAGTTCGTCGCCCTGGGGAGCGCCAGTTCTATTTGTGAAGAAGAAGGATGGTACATTTCGAATGTGCATTGACTATAGGGAACTGAACAAGGTTACTATCAAGAATAGATATCCGTTACCTCGTATCGATGATTTGTTTGATCAACTGCAAGGATCAAGCTATTACTCTAAGATTGATCTGAGGTCTGGGTATCATCAGCTGAGAGTTCGAGAAGAGGACATCTCGAAGACTGCTTTCCGTACACGATATGGTCACTATGAATTTTTGGTCATGCCATTTGGGTTGACGAATGCACCAGCAGTATTCATGGACCTCATGAATCGCGTGTGCAAACCCTATCTTGATCAGTTTGTTATCGTCTTTATTGATGATATACTGATATACTCAAGGACCGAGGAAGAACATGGAGAGCACTTACGTTTGATCTTGGAATTACTTAGAGAGGAACAACTGTATGCAAAGTTTTCTAAGTGTGATTTCTGGATACGTGAGGTACAATTCTTGGGTCATATTGTCAACGAGAAGGGAATACATGTTGATCCTGCTAAGATTGAAGCGATAAAGAATTGGTCTGTTCCTAAGACACCAAGTGAGATAAGACAATTCCTTGGATTAGCGGGATATTATCGACGATTCATTGAAGGATTCTCTAAGATTGCACAACCTCTCACAGCCTTGACTCACAAGGGAACGATGTACATATGGGGTGAGAGTCAGGAATCTGCTTTTCAGTTGCTGAAACATAAATTGTGTAGCACACCAATATTAGCGTTACCGGATGGTAGTGATGACTTCGTAGTCTACTACGATGCGTCTATTCAAGGACTTGGATGCGTCTTGATGCAGCGGGATAAAGTGATAGCTTACGCCTCTAGACAGTTGAAGATTCATGAGAAGAACTATACCACCCATGACTTGGAACTGGGCGCGGTAGTGTTTGCCTTAAAGATCTGGAGACATTACTTGTACGGTACCAAATGCACCATCTACACCGATCACAAGAGTCTTCAGCACATCTTTGAGCAAAAGGAGTTGAACATGAGGCAAAGACGCTAGGTGGAATTGTTAAACGACTATGATTGTGCTATTAAGTACCACCCGGGGAAAGCAAATGTAGTTGCTGATGCGTTGAGTAGAAAAGAGACTGCTAAACCTCGACGTGTGCGAGCTCTTCAACTAACGATTAGTACGCAATTACCTGAACAAATCCGAGAGGCTCAAACAGAAGCTTTGAAAGCAGAAAACATTTGGTCTGAATCGTTAAGGGGTATGGAAAAACAATTGGAAGTAAAAGCAGATGAAATTCGTTACTTCATGGATAGACTATGGGTAACTCTACACGGAAATCTGAGAGACTTGGTGATGAGTGAGGCTCACAAGTCCAAGTATTCTATACATCCTGGATCTGACAAGATGTACCACGATTTGAAGGCGCACTATTGGTGGCCTAACACAAAAGCAGATGTAGCTACTTATGTGAGCAAGTGTCTAACCTGCTCGAAGGTTAAAGTGGAGTATCAGAAACCATCTGGTCTACTACAACAACCCGAGATCCCTATGTGGAAGTGGGATCAAATATCAATGGATTTTATTACTAAGTTACCTCGTACTTCTACGGGTTGTGATACAATATGGGTTATCGTGGACCGATTGACAAAATCTGCTCATTTCCTAGCGATAAAGGAAACAGATAAGATGGAGAAGTTAACCCGACTTTATCTGAAGGAGATCGTTTCGAGGCATGGAGTACGATCTAATCATTTCTGATCGCGATTCTCGTTTCACATCACACTTCTGGCAGTCGTTGCAGAAAGCTTTAGGTACGCGATTGGATATGAGTACTGCTTATCATCCACAGACTGATGGTCAAAGCGAGCGTACTATACAGACTTTGGAGGACATGTTACGTGCTTGTGTGATTGACTTCGGGAATAACTGGGAAGTTCACCTACCATTGGTGGAATTTTCTTACAACAACAGTTATCACACTAGCATAAAGGCAGCAGCTTTTGAAGCTTTATATGGGAGAAAGTGTAGATCGCCAGTTTGCTGGGCTGAAATTGGTGATAGTCAATTAACGGGTCCCGAGTTAGTACACGAGACAACTGAGAAGATTGTTCAGATAAGAAACCGCATGGCCGCAGCGCGAGACAGACAGAAAAGCTATGCTGACAAACGACGAAAACCTTTGGAATTTCAGACAGGTGACAAGGTTTTATTAAAAGTCTCACCATGGAAAGGCGTAGTTCGGTTTGGTAAGCGAGGAAAGCTAAATCCGAGATACGTTGGACCATTTGAGATAGTGGAAAGAATTGGTCCAGTGGCTTATCGACTAGCCTTACCTGATTCATTGAGTGGAATCCATGATGTATTCCATGTTTCAAATATAAAGAAATGTTTAACGGATGAAACGATGGTCGTACCACTGGAAGAAGTTCAAGTAGACGAACAGTTACGTTTCATTGAGGAACCTATCGAAGTGATGGATCGTGAGGTGAAAACGCTTAAGCAAAGCAAGATACCCATTGTCAAAGTTCGTTGGAACTCAAGACGTGGACCAGAATTCACGTGGGAACGTGAAGACCAAATGAAGCTTAAGTACCCTCAGCTATTCGAAAGGACGATGCCAGCCGGCGAATGTATTAATTAAATTTCGGGACGAAATTTCTTTCAACATGGGGATGATGTGACAACTCATCCAAAACTCACACGATGTCGATTTCCTTGTGCCAATGCAGTAGACCAGTGATGGAACACTCACCATGTAACGCAATTTTCGGGACGAAAATTCTTTCAACATGGGGATAATGTGACATCCGGTAATTTTCGTTACCAAACTTCGTTAGTTCCGTTAAGTCTTGCATACACGTGTCGTGCACACACACTAGTTGTCGTTGAACGTTGGTGACTTAACAATAATCAGTAATGTTAAATTGATGATAATTAAGTTAACAATGTGATTATTAAGTTATGCTTATGTGATTTAAATGTTAACTGTAATTTTATCGCGTAACGTGGAAACGTGTGTATTTACTTTGTAAATTTTGTAGCTTGTAAAGATAATACATATAATTGCTACTACTAGTTTATATGTTTATTATTCTAGTTAAAAACATTTTAAAGGAGTGTGTAAAAGCTTAATTTTTATAAAATACAAATTATAAGGGTTAAAAGGGTAATTATGGATTATTAAATAAAATAAAATCAAAACTCTAACCCTAATCACCTCTTTCGGCCGCGACACCTTCAAACACACACACACACTTCGGTTTTCATCAAGAACAAGCAATTCCATTCGATTTTGGACCGATTTCAAGCATCACAACAAGTTAGAATCATCAATTGCAAGCCATTACACGTTTAAAGGTTAGATTTTTACATGTTTTTGATGGTTTTTCATGGTGGCCGAACCCTAGTTCGAAAATCTGCAATTGAATGTTAAATTCTTGGTTGTTTGGTGATGTTATGATGTTAGTTAGGTTGTATTGATGCTAGTTAACATTGATTATGCAAGAAAGTTTGGATTTTGGTTGTTTGTTCATATGATCATCTTTGGCCGAGAGTTTGAGGCGATTTTGGATCAAACTGGATGTTGAATGTTGGTTGTTTGATGTTGTAATGATGCTAGTTAGGTTGTATGCATATTGGTTAACGTCGATTTTGCAAGAAAGCTATGATTTTGATACGTTGTTCATAGGTTACTAATAATAGTAACTTTATTTTGCATGAATTGATGATTGGATGATGTATGAATGTTATGGATGTGTTTGTGATGATGATTAGATGCTAAGTTGATGATATGAACAATTGAAAATCAAGAAGATGTGTTATAGTTCATACATTGCTAAAAATAGTAACTTGTGGTGTTGAATGTTGATGAATCATGATGATTAGGTGTTGTTGATCATGTTTAGATGTTGTTATGGACTTGAATTGGTATATAATTGATGAATTCATGAATGTAGTGTGAGTTTGATGAATTTGGGATGAACTTTCCCAAAAGGGAAACTTTAATTGTGCAAATCCTTGAATTGGATGATTTGAGCATGTTTGGGATATTAGGATCATGCTAGTGTGTTCATGGATGGTTTCTAAGGTGATGAAATGTGTTGTTTAGATTATAGGGATGTTGATTTGGTTTGTTACCTGTTTTGGCCTGTTGTGATTCGCATGACTTGTGTGATATCTAGTTGTATGATGATCTAGGTAGTACATGTGGTTAATGAAGTGCTATATGTAATCAAGTTGTATGTGAACATGTATGATATGCTGTTGTGTTAGTATTAACGAGTTATCACCTATAATGTCACCAACGGGTCAAACGGGTCAACTGGGTCAAATGTGTCTTGTATTTCTTAAACCTTGAGTTCTTTGGGTTGTAAAGCACTTAGGGTTTCATGTTGATTCTGTGTACACGTGCTTATGTACTCTTGTATTCTAGGTGACCTTTGAAGGTTGTCTTTCCCCTCTTTCTTTCAAGTTAAGCTCTAAGTTAATTCTTGCGCATATCAGGTGAGTTCTTGCCCCACTCATTTTACATAATATCTTTTGGGGGAGATAGCATACTGTAGATCACAAACGCTTTTATATATGAGTGTGTATAATATTGATATAGTGCTGTTTACCATGGAAAAGTCCTCACACTTTCGGATTGTTAATATTGACTAGCGGGGAAATTTTGGGTAGTACTACTGGGTCTGACGAGCCCCACCTGTGTGACTCGAGGTCATACGGGTGCAATTTTGTCCTAACATATATTCGTCACGACCTGGTAAGTCGTGACGGGAGGCAACAAACGTAACACAGTCAGCTTCGATCGCGAAATCACTATGATTAATATTTTTATGTTAATAGACTAGCTATCTATTACAATACACTACTTATGCTCTGGAAACTGTTGATTGGTTTATATTTTAACGCAAACTCTTGAACTCACCAACCATGTGTTGACTTGTTTAGTATGCTATTCTCAGGTTAAGGTTGCCAGTTGCCTAGGAGCACGCACACCAGCATCGTTGAGTTGTCTACATTTGTTTGTTTACAAATTCGGGATTATTTTCATATTAAACTTTTGTGTTTGGGGCGCGTATGTTTTGCGCATTCTCTTTACAAACTACTTGTTTTGGGTTTTCTGGTTTTAAAAAAACGCTTCCGCAGTATTTTAAACGTTAACTCTGGTTTTGTTTATTAATCATATAGAGTCGTTCTTGGTAACTAATGACTGAGATCCTGGTATGTCACGCGCCTCGTGGTAAAACCCCGCTCGCGGATTTTGAGGGTGTGACATGAACAATTCTTGCATTTGTTACATTGAAAAGAAGTTCTTACAACAAGTTTCGGTCGAGAATGTAATGCAACGTTTTCAAAAGATGAAGCCTCGTAGGGAACAACTTTATGTCAGTTTTTTTATTCGTAAAAACTATCTTATTTATGTTATGTATTTTTAACTTTCTATTGACTATGTTTTTTCGTTATTATATCGAATATTAAAACCCGAAATCGAACGCCGGTCTTGAAAAAAAAATCCTGGATCCGCCACTGATCATTTGGTGTAGTTGATCTTTCACCATCTCAAGCAAAACATGTTTTAATTTCTGTTATATTATTATATTAATATATTTAAAAAGGTATTATTGTCTTAATCTATACTCCGTAATATATATTAATTGTAACAACTTCCATTCGTTGTATAAATTAATCATATGTCCTAATCAGTTTATATATTATGATGACTAACGAACTGGTCAACCAAATTGTGATTAAGCATGCTAACGCCTCTTAAAGGCCAAAACAGAAACTTCGAGATCAAATTGAACTAGTGACTACCTGTTTGTCTCAACCGCGTGTCACAAGCTAAAAGTTTCGACGCACTATTGCTATGTCAATATAAGCTATGGTCTTCCATCTCAGTCGTGAATTTCTTATGTGATAACTAATGAGATGAATTATGTCAACTTGTAATTTACGCCAGTTGTTTTAAAACACGCACTTTGGTTAAACTAGAACTCAAAGATATGATATCATTGATTCGGCTATCAGCTAATACAGAGGGGAAAATTAAACCGTCTGGTTTTAAAACTAAAAAAATATATGAGATACATGTAACATGATTACGTGGGTTCCTTGATAGGAATAAATTGATAAACATGCATGTTATGAATAAAGTCAAAATAGACAAGTGTAGGGACTTGTTTGTTCTTTTGTATTAGTTCAGGGGTATAATGTGTTGATTAGTTAGTTAGGTTGTTAATCACTGTTAACAGCCGTGTATATGAGGGGAGCGAGGAAGTGATTTGAGGGATCTGATTTCTCTCTTGTTTTCGTCTTTCTTTAAAAACACTCTGCAAATTACTTGTTAATGCAATTGTGTAGTTCATGTTTGAATCATAAGTTGTTCTTTGGTCGATTATCATCCTTCGATATTAATTGTTCATCCGCTGTATGCTTCAACGTATCCACTGTAGATTTCAACAATTAGTATCAGAGCCTAGGTGTAGGCTCGGTTCGGTGAACGATTAACTGACGAAAGAACAAGATGGTGCGACAAAATTCAAATTGGAGAAGTTCGATGGAAAGAATGACTTTAGGCTGTGGAGGGTCAAGATGTGAGCGCTGCTGGTGCAAAACAGAGTGGTAGATGCACTAAACGGGGAAAAACGCCTGCCAGGGAACCTCATAGCAAAAGAGAAGAAAGAGATCATGGAGAAGGCACACAGTTCGATTATACTCGGCCTTGGTGACCGAGTGTTGAGAGAAGTCTCAAAGGAAACCATGGCGGCGGGGATTTGGTCAAAGTTGGAATTGTTATACATGACGAAATCACTAACCAATAGGCTGTATCTCAAGAAGAGGTTGTACGTTCCAAATGAATCCAGGAAGGTCATTAGAAGATCATACAGATGAGTTCAATAAGCTCATCTTGGATCTTGAGAACATAGAGGTTGATTAATGAGGAAGATCAGGCGATCATCTTTCTCACCTCTCTCTCATCCTCTTAAGAGCATTTTGTGGATACTTTAATGTACGGCAGTGAGACTTTGTCGATGGAAGAAGTGCTAGCCGCATTAAATTCTAAAGAATTAAAGCAACGAACTGATCATAAGGATGAAGGTAGAGAGGGGCTGATGGTGAGGGGTAGACCTAATCAAAGGGGCTTCAAGAAAAGGAGCCAATCAAGATCCAAATCTAAGACCAAGAAGAGGTGCTTTGTATGCAATTCTGACAAGCATTTCAAGAGAGACTGCCTAAAATGGAAGAAGAAAAGGAACGATGTTAGTGGAAGTCATAAGGGTCATATTAACAATGCTGCACAAGATGATTCTTCCAAAGGGTATGAAAGTTCTGATGTTCTCAGTGTGACTAATGATGAAGTCATGGAAGGTTAGGTTATGGACTCAGGTTGTTCCTTTCACATGACCCCAATTAAAGAGTATTTTTCTGAACTAAAGAGACAAGAGCTTGGAACTGTTAAGCTAGGTGATAGCAGGCCATGGGAGTGAATTATCCCTTAAAGGTGTAAGGTACATTCCCAGTCTCAAAAGAAGCCTAATGTCACTTGGAACCTTTGAAAATGAGGGTTATCATGTTAGTTTAAGAGATGGTAAAGCCAAGGTGTGCAGAGGAGTTCTGGTGCTAGTAACTGGATCAAGGCAATGCAATAACACTTATGTTATGGATGGTCATGGTGACCAGGGGGCAACCATAGTAGCTACTTCCAAAGATCATCTTGCTACAGCCCTATTATGGCATAGGCGGCTGGGTCATATCAGTCAGCAAGGCCTTGGTGAGTTGTGTAGTCAACAGGTTTTGGGTAAGCTAACCTAAAGCAACTATGGGTTCTGTGAAACTTATGTGATGGGAAAACACATGAGGGTAAAGTTCAACAGAAGTAAACATACCACCAAGGGGATACTATACTATGTGCATTCAGTTCTATGAGGTCCGGCTAGAGTTCATTCTCTAGGTAAGGCATGTTACTTCATGTCTATAATTGATGATTTTTCAAGAAGGGTGTGGGTGTTCATCCTAAAGGCAAAGAGTGATGCCTTAAGTGCATTTAAAGAATGGAAAGTCCTGGTTGAAACACAAACAGAAAAGAAGGAAAAGAAGTTAAGGACCGAGAATGGCCTTGAGTTCTGTGGGGCTGAGTTTAACAAATTCTGTAAAGAGAATGGGATAGCTACACACTTGACTGTTCCAGGAATACCCTAGCAAAATGGGCTGGCATAACGCATAAATAGAACTCTTTTGGAAAGGGTAAGATGTATGTTGACAAGTTCAGGGCTTCCAAAGCCGTTCTGGGCAGAATTTGTTACTACTGCAGCCTACCTCATTAACAGGTCACCTTCCAGGGCCTTGGATATGAGGTGTCCATTGGAAGTATGGACTGGATGTAAGGCAGATTATAGTAGGCTGAAGGTGTTTGGTTCAGTGGCATATGCTCATGTGAGTCAAGGTAAACTTGAAACTAGGGCCTGTAAGTGTGTTTTTTTGGGTTACCCTGAGGGAGTAAAAGGGTACAAATTATGAAAGATTGAGGTCACTCCTAAGGTGATAACTAGTAGAGATGTAGTGATTCATGAAAGCATGGTTTATAAAGATGTGTTGGGCAATAAAGGTGGGGAGTCCAGATCTAACAAGAAAAGGAATGATGAAGTTCAGCTTGAGGTGGAGCTTGAATCTTCCGAAGGCAATTCCAGATCTTCCGAAGGCAAGTCTGGATCTTCCGAAGATAAGTCTCCAAAGAAAGGTTTAGAAGAACAGGATGTTTCGGAGTATAGTCTTGCAAGGGACAGGCCAAGAAAGAAGGTCATACCTCCCCTGAGGTTTAGAGATAATGAAGATATCTCAGCTATGGCCTTTATTGCAGCTGAACAAGAATCCATATATGAATCACTGAATTATTCAGATGCCATAAGTTCAAAGGATAGTGACAAATAGTGTGAAGCAATAAAAGAAGAGATGCTTTATTGCAAAAGAATAGCACTTGGGAACTAGTGGATAGGCCAGCAGGTCAAAAGCTGGTGGCTTGTAAGTGACTATACAAGCTGAAAGAAGGTGTTCCAGGGAGCACAGGTCCTAGATATAAAGCTAGATTGGTAGCAAAGGGTTTCACTCAAAAGACTGGAGTGGATTACATAGAGATTTTCTCACCAGTGGTAAAGCATACCTCTATTAGAGTACTATTGTCTATGGTTGCTTGTTTTGATTTGGAATTAGAGCAATTAGATGTAAAAACTGTTTTCCTACATGGTTACTTGGAGGAGCAGATCTATATGTCTCAACTTTGTGGATTCGTAGAGCCTAGGTTGAAAGACAAAGTGTGTCTGTTAAAGAAGTCTTTGTATGGGCTAAAGCAGTCTCCAAGACAGTGGTACAAGCGGTTTGATGAGTTTGTGGTTACTCATGGTTTCTATAGATGTTCTTATGATAGTTGTGTATACTTTATAGAGTATGATGAGGGAAAGTATGTGTACTTGTTGCTGTATGTTGATGATATGTTGGTAGCTGCGAAGGATAAACAAGAGGTTGCAGCAGTCAAGAGGCTACTCATAGCAGAGTTTGAAATGAAAGAGTTGGGCGTTGCTAAGAAGATATTGGGTATGGAGATACACAGAGATCGAAATTTGAAACTTCTAAGGCGCACTCAGACTTCTTACACCAAAAGGGTCTTGATGAACTATGGCATGAGTGGGTGTAAGCCTGTTAAGACTCCTTTGGCTTCATATTTTAAGTTGTCAAGTCAAGAATGCCCAAAATCTAAAGAAGAAGTTAGGTACATGGAAAAGGTTCCATATGCTAATGTGGTAGGGAGTTTGATATATCTAATGGTTTGTACAAGGCCAGATTTAGGGTATGTTGTTAGCCTAGTAAGCACATACTTGGCTTTTCCTGGTAAGTCTTATTAGGTTGTTGTCAAGTGAATCTTGCGGTATCTTAGTGGTACTAAGGAATGGGGCTTGTCATTTGGTAATACTTCTCATGACAAGTGGTGTGTAGAAGGTTTTGTGGATGCTGATTTTGCTAAGGACTTGGACAGAGGCAGGTCAATTACTGGGTATGCATTTAAAGTTCTTAGTAATGTGGTAAGTTGGAAAGCACAGTTGTAGCAAGTAGTAGCATTATCTACTACTGAAACGGAGTATATAGCACTAACTGATGCAGTGAAAGAAGCTATGTGGTTGCAGGGTTTGGTTGGTGAGATGGGTTTGAAGTAAGTGAAGTCTGTGGTGTTCAGTGATAATCTAGGGGCAGTTGTCACGGAGTGATTTCCCAACTCTTGTGCGACACTTAGAATCCTTCTAAGTTCAGCCTTTGTGACTCAAACAAAGTAACAATTAAAGTTACGGTGCAAAAGCGTTTGCAAGCTTGTAATACAAATGACTTTGTATTGCTTACAAGGTAGTTTACAAGTGTGCTTTACAAGTGCTTTACACTATACTTGTATGGATTTTTGGGCGCTTACAAATGAGGAGTTCATTACCTATTTACACTAGTCTCATGTATCCAGATCATTCTTGATCTAGAGTTTTCTAATACTACAATATTTACTTGATATTTTTATAGATCTTGGAAGGCTATTCTAGACCTTTCTTGACAACCTAACTCCTAGATATTTCCTAGTGAATGTCTTGATCATTCTTAATGATTCAAGGCTGTTTTGGATACCCACTTGTGTTCCTTCAAGGTCCAACACGTTTTAAGCTGTTCCGGAGACTTCCGGACAGCCCTATATGCCTCCGTATGTTTCCGAAAACTTCCAGAATCCAAGATACACGGCCTGATTTTAGGCAGGTCGTGACATTCTCCCCCACCTAAACCCACGACGTCCTCATCGTGTTTCTTGGGTTTCTCTCGGCTTGTTCTTGCGAGTTGCAAGACGGATAGCATTTTCCCTTTGTGGCTGGTGCTTGACTCCAGGATTGCAGTGTGCACTTGATCACCCTTGATAATGTACAAGGTGTTCAAAAACGTTGTTGGAACGGCTTTTGCTTTTCTGAAAAAGTCCATCCCGAGCATGATCTCATAGTCGCCCAATGGTGCTATCGAGAAATCGAGCTTACCTTGCCATGTCCCGATCTTAGTCTTGACAGCCCATGACATTCCCTCAATCGGTTTTGTGTCACTATTGGTGTTTTTAAGAAATCCATCACGTGTGGAGATTCTTAAACCAAGTCTTTTAGCCTCTTCACGTGTGATAAAGTTATGACTTGCTCCGGTATCGACCAGTGCCTTTGCAAGTCGTCCATTCACTTCTATGTTCACAAACTGAAGTCCTTTTGTCTCCGAGTTCGTGATGTTACCCTGTCTCTCTGTGGGGCGCAACTCAGCCAACTTTAACGGCTTCCCTTCATGTGCCTTTAACGCGTTTAGAACTTGTAGTTGCATTGTCCCGAGACGAACCTCCTTGTCTTCGTGGGATGCATCATCATTCCTCACCACCAAGGCTTGTAAACTTTGTTTCTTCGGGCAATCCCGAGCATTATGCGGTCCATCGCATATGAAGCAAGATTTTGGAGTGCGCTTTTCGTTGTCGTATCGTGGTGGTTTCCTTGGTTCCACCCTCCGTTCATAATTGGGCTTAACTCCCCCGCCTTTCTCCTCATTACATTCCTCATTCATGGGCCTATATGGTCGTTTTTCTTTAAGATCGATCAAGCTTTCAGCTATTGCAATTGCTGAAGCAAGATCTTGAACATTTCTCCGCTCTAGTTCTATCTTGGCCCATGATTGCAGACCATCGAGGAAGTAGAAGAGGGAGTCTTTATTCGATAAGTCCGGGATCTCAAGGATAAGTGTTGTAAACTCTTTGACATAGTCCTTGATGGTCCCAGTTTGTTTGAGCTTACGAAGTCGACTTCTCGCTTCGTGTTCAGTATTTACCGGATAAAATTGTCGTTTGAGTTCTTGAACAAATTCGGCCCAAGTTTTGATTGTACACGTACCTCGTTCGATATCCACGCTTCGACGTCTCCACCATAGCGCTGCTTATCTTTCAAATACATCGTTGCTGTCTTTATTTTGGTGGTGTCATCAAAGACTTGTACCCCTCCTAGGTACTGCTCCATTTCCCAGATAAAGTCATCAACCGCTGGAGCTTCTCGTTTGCCTATAAACGGTGATGGTTTGTGGATTTCAACTCTCGGTGTCAGGTTCACAACATTCCCTTCGGTCGTGACCATGGATTTGTTGCAATCGTTTATTTTGGCTTCCATGCCAAGTAAGCTGCGATGCATGTCATTAGATAGACCATCCATCTCTTTTCGCAGCTTAGTCGTAGCGTCTTTGATCATCAGCTTTACTTCATCTCGAAGTAATTCCATAGCAGCCTTGAATCCTTCTCGGAGCTCATTGAAGTCTTCTTCTAATGCGTCTAATCGTTGGAGACACAGGTCAACTTGTGAACCCACTTCAACAAGGCCTGTCTCCATGTCATTAACTCGTTTTTCCAAGGTATGGTCCTTGGACATACCTCGTTCTTTCTTTGATCCCTTTTGGGATTCGTCTCGACCTTGCTTATCTTCGGCAGCTGCAAGTTTGCTTGCTTCGGTTTCCATCCCAAATGAACCGACGTGGCTTTGATACCACTTGTCACGAAGTGATTTCCCAAATCTCGTGCGGCACTTAGAATCCTTTTAAGTTCAGCCTTTGTGACCCAAACGAAGTAACAATTAAAGTTACGATGCAGAAGCGTTTGCAAGCTTGTAATACAAATGACTTTGTATTGCTTACAAGATAGTTTACAAGTGTGCTTTACAAGTGCTTTACACTAGACTTGTATGGATTTTTGGGTGCTTACAAATGAAGAGTTCATCACCTATTTTTACTAGTCTCATGTATCTAGATCATTCTTGATTTAGAGTTTTCTAATACTACAATATTTACATTATATTTTCATAGATCTTGGAAGGCTATTCTAAACCTTTCTTGACAACCCAACTCCTAGATATTTCCTAGTGAATGTCTTGATCATTCTTGATGATTCAAGGCTGTTTTGGATACCCACTTGTGTTCCTTCAAGGTCCAACACGTTTTAGGCTGTTCCGGAGACTTCCGAACAGCCCTATATGCCTCCGTATGTTTCTGGAAACTTCCGGAATCCGAGATACACGACCTGATTTTAGGCAGGTCGTGACACGGTGCAGCTTTCAAAGAATAATATGTTTCATGAGAGAACTAAGCATATTAATGTCAAGCTTCATTTCATTCGAGATATAGTCAATCCTGGTGCAGTTGAGGTTGTTGGAATTGATACTAATGTTAATCCTGCTGATATGTTTACCAAGTCACTTCCAGCTTTCAAGATTAAGTTTTGTGTGGAAGCTTTAGGTGTTAGTTAAAGTCTATGTTGACTTTAATGTGGAGATTGTTATGAATAAAGTCAAAATAGACAAGTGTAAGGACTTGTTTGTTCTTTTGTATTAGTTCAGGGGTATAATGTGTTGATTAGTTAGTTAGGTTGTTAATGATCGTTAACAGCTTGTTCGTTCTTTTGTAAATTACTTGTTAATGCAATTGTGTAGTTCATGTTTGAATCATTAGTTGTTCTTTGGTCGATTATCATTCTTCGATATTAATTGTTCGTCCGTTGTATACTTCAACGTATCCGCTGTAGATTTCAACAATGCAATAATCACTTTTCATTGAATATTTGAGTTAAATTGTACGTACGTCATACAATTTTACTAGAATCTTAAACATTCTTGATCATAGCAAAAATCATATGTATCACTATAAAAGTACAACTGGGTTAAATTCAATTTCTTTCGTTTGTATTAATATATGAAATGATAAAGAGGTATAAATTAATGTATAATATTAAAATTGAATCTTTCAAATCGAAGCTTCTTATAATATGACATAAGGATGTCAATTGTTGGTTAAAATCAAACTAGCTATTTTGATTTTTTAATTTTCATAGCTAATTTGTATCAGTTTTAACAGTTTGATTAATTCGGCTACTGAAAAAATATGGTTTGCTTAACTAATTGTGGTTAACCATGGACGAATCAAACCTAATTTTAACTAGTGTTGTCCATACACGCGTGTTGTGCGTGCGGCAGACAGGTTAAACCAAGGCTCATATGTTGCGTCGTGGCTTCAAACCAGAACCGGATACCAAGTCCAAGAAACCGCCGCCAAACCAAAAACATTATCATAGCCTCTATATTTTAAACGTCATCACAACTTCGAAATGCCAATACTGGAGGCATCAGGTTCTGAGTTGATGTTGCATCGCACGTACAAAGCCAAAGCCACCAACACAATATTTGAAACATCATGTAAAATGAAGAAAAAACGAGAAAAAAATAACATCTTACAACAAAATATAAAAACTATATAGGTTATTTTTAACACGGGTTTAGTTCAGATAATTTGGTTATTATATACATATGATCATTGATCATGGTTATTTTCCATTTTATTTTTTTCAGTTGCTTTGTTTATGATTTGGTTTTTCTGCTACCTTTGATATCCTTAAACTTCTTGGTTGATTAACCACAACTTCCTGGCACCTACAAGAAAGTTGTAATTAACGTGTGTAGCAAAAGCTGTACAATAATACGGTTTTTTGGAACAGTTAACTAGAAACAATCAAAACAAAGAATGTTGCTAAAAGTTGTGTTCTGTGCTTTAACATGTTAGATATTGAAATGTTCCCTAATTAGGGTTTATCAAGACAACCATATATTGTAGCATTTTAGACGCGTAAAAAGCTTTGATTAATACGACCGACGAATGTCACCTGGTTTTGAGGCCATAATATCTTGCAAATGATAGGGGAGAAACAATAAAACCATGAACTTGAAGACAAATTGCTGGCAAAATTTCATGATTGATTTCATTTTTATTACTGCCGCCCAAAATTATATTATAAATCATGTTGATTTACTGACTTAGTATGTGAGTTATGTTTGACTCATACTAACTTATATTAGGTTATTAAGTGGTTTACGCGTTGATGTTTTGGAATTAACTTGTGTGGGTCACTTATGGGGTGAGTTTATAATTTGTTATCTTGATTTAATAAAAGGTCATTTTGTAGCTTTAAATATTCACTAATTTAAGCAAACGTGATCTGATCAGATCGAAATGTATACATTTTCTCTATATAAATCCTAAAATAAAAAAGGTTTAAAACTAAAATCAACAATTTAAGGCCATTTGCAAACGTGTAACTGGTCATTTAAATTGCTACACGAATTCTCAAAAACAGTTTAATTGTATTTTATTACTAAATCATTTAAATTGCTATTGAAGATCCTTGTAACTGGTCATTAAACCATTTAATCAGTTTCTAACTCGTCATTAAACCACATTGGAGAAACGTGTTCTCTTAAATAATCTACGTAATATGTTTTAGAACATTTATTTAACACGAATTCTCATCCATGTTTTTTCTTTACTTTGTTTTTTCGTTTATTTCAGTTGTAACCCATTAATATTGTTATTTATTATAAACGGTCCTATGTTAGTCAAATTTAAAATTTTAATCTTTAATTCTTTTTTTATTAATTCCCTCATCGCCACACTATTTTCCTATTTTATTGTTAGGATAATATCTCTTAGACTTTTATTATGTTCAATTCCTGTAAGTGTTGGTCATGGAGGATGATTGTATTCTATAAAATATAAGATTATTATGTTGAAACCTTTGGTTCAATTTATGTTCTTTAGTTATCATTAGAACTTTAACTCATTTGATTGTTTCTATTAGTTGCATCACAATCAACACAATAAATTGTTGCAATGGTGTACGGTGTACGAAATGATGTCAATTGACGGTTATAATTGTTGTAGATTTGTTGATGCTTGCTCACTTGCAGCTAATGATTGATTGCTATTGATCATCAGTCCCTACTTCTATCAATCCTTTGTTCCGACCGATCATCAATTAATTTAGATCATTAACTTTTTATCTGTTATTGTTTTAATTACAACTGCATGATGATTGTTCATCAAATTGATGTTGCTTCATTGGTTACATATTAGATCTACCAATTTGTAATAGATTTCAGATAATAAGATCCATCATGTTTTAAGGTTATCTGCGATCCCCAAGTTCTAAGCAACTTTTCATCAATCATATGTTCTGAAGCTGTTTTCACCGTTTGACGCCTATTGAACCTGGACAATGGGCGGTGACGCCTTGAGACCACCCATAATCAAGGGACTTCATCCTTTTAACCATCGAAAAATAAACTACACAATTTGTTTGTGAAGATGTTTTATTTTATCATTTGTGATGATTTATTTATCTTTTAGATGAAATCACGTGACCGGCAAAGTTTATGACAGCGTGCAAGTGTGGAACACCTAATGCGGGTAACTTGGAAGGTTTGGCTGAGTCACTAGCTTTTAATATATTCACCAACCAATTTATTCCATGTTTATTAACTTAGAATTAAAAAAATAAAAAAACAATTGCAAAAGTTAAATCAATAAGAAAATCATATATTTGTTTTTATTACATATAACTAGTAATTTACCGGTTAGTATCCTAGAACAATAAATCAACATAAAACGTTTAGATTATCCTAAAAGTTTTCATGTTTATTCACCAACCAGCTTATTCCACGTTTTTTTAACTATTTTTTGAAGTAAAAAAGCCAATTCCAAAAGTTAAATCTAAAAGAAAATCGTATCAGTGTTTTTGTTTATTTCAATTTTAGTATTTACTACTAATTTACCAGTTAGTATTATATTCATGTTTGCCCCTCTGAAATTGGAACCTCTCTTTTGTTTTGGACCAAAACTTTTGATTATCCGCTTGTATACATCACTGTCAGTTTATACTAAAAAACAGCAACAAAAAGGAGAAAATTAGTTTTGATATTGACATTAATTGTTTGATATTGAGGAGATTAGTTTTTATTTTCAAAACAGTGGTTTGTTGAAGGGGTCCATGTGATTGGAGTTTTGAAACAACAAGATATGTGGAAGAAAAGAAGCTTGTATCATGCATGCATACATATATAAGCTTATATTTTTAGCGAATCAATAAATCCTGTATAAAATATATCCAACGGCTAGAATGAAGGTTGTGTATCAATAAATAAATTTACTTTTTTAATACTATGGAATTGAGAGGTACATGATAATGTGTTCATGAATTTATTTGATTTGATCTAATTGTTTAGTAACTTTCGTAACCAATATAAAAACTGACTCAAATAATGTAGGTTGACGAATTCATAAATTCTATAAACTTTTGTATATTTTCATTAAAGTGTTAAATGAGTTTTTGAAATAGTTTCACTAAAAGAAAGATAAAATTCGTAGATGCATATATGGTAATATGGTATGTTGATGGATTGAAATAAGTCAATGAATGTAAAAGTTATAATATAGTAAGTTTAGCAACATTAACGTGACGCTATAAATAATATAAATAGATTTTAAAATATTATCATATAGCCTCGTACCTCAACTATATTTAAAATACAATATACAACCGTTCTTAAAAGTTTGGCCACAAAGTTTTTTCTCGTTAATTTTAGAGTGACAATACAAGATACGTTTAACCACTCTTATAATACATTTTGATACAAATTTCAATCGAAACACTATCAAAACTACTTCACGGTTTCGTGTCATATTTTAAGTGAAGCGGTTTATCCTTCTTATTTTATATAATTCTGAATATGCCTTAATTTGCAGCGTTCTTAATTTTATTTAAGTCTCGACATAATTTTATACTTAACCGATTGTTGCAAATTTCCCGCAGTACTAACAACCCCATCATATTGTTAATTGACAACGGAAACTTTTAACAACTTACAAAACACTTTAACAAGGATATACTAATTATATAACTTTTAAAAGTTTTTGACTTCATGGTCCTAGACTAAAATTCATTTTAGTTCTTAAAACTTTTTAGGTTATTATTCAACCTCTTATAAATATGTATAGTTTTGGTCTTACCTAACAAATATTGAAATACTTAAAAGAAAATTTTATCCTAAATCTTATATACCATATTTGCGGTTTTTTATTGATGGATAATACTAGGATCTTGTTATCAATGATCACCAACGGACTTTTGAGTCTATCAAAATTTCTTCTTCAAACATATATTTTGAATTGGTAGTGTTTATATTTCGTTGACGATAAGAGTTATATTCATTTGATTAAATATGTGTATGTGATTTGGCTTGTTTAACAAATAAATTTATTATTTCTTATCATCAAATGAAGAAGTTGCGGGTCATACTTTCAATCATGCCTAAGATCGAATATATACTTGATTTTATTATTGTGAGAAGGAATAATAACATAAAGGAAAATGTGCTCCACATGGAGAATTAAAGAATATAGTTAACGAGCTGAGTCAACATATTGAGTTTCACTTTATGTGGGATTCTTTTGAAGTTTCTTTACGTGAGATTCTTTCTACCACTAACTATATTTAACGAGTCAACTCGGTAATCTTTTAGTATTTATAATTTAATTAAATTGAAACAAGATGTTTATTTTAAACGAGAAGAAAGTTATTACTGTAACAATAAATACATTAAAAATGAAAAATTAGTAATTAGGAAAGGTATAAACATATAATACAATAGATAATTAAATTATTACAGCAACTATAATAAAATAAATTAAGTATCTCTAAATTGTCATGTGAAGTTGTAACTTTCTTAATGGAATAAGCATACCTAACAACATAGTTTTGTGCTCCCAGTTCTAAAACTGACATTTGTGAATCTCAAGATATGTTTATTACTAATTTTATGAAACTAAATAGGATTAATAATTTGTTGAAGCATGTGTTCCACATGATAAATAAAATATATACACTTATATCAAGAGAAACCTGAGATTTAATATTTTTACTTACTAATGTCACAACAAGTATGCAAACTAAGTTCTTCGGGGCAATTATTCATCTACAAGTTTGAAAAATTACATATATATCTTTTCTTGAATTAAACACTTTAAAATGTATTATACATTATGTATTAAAAATCTGTATTATTAGAAAATATATAATTATACAATTTTAAAGATAAATATATGTAATTCCTTTATTTCTTTATGTGATTAAAACAGAATTTAATTTTAAACTATTATAAAGTTTCAATTAGTCTGACAAGCTATCTCACACTAGTTTTCCTACTCATACTATTTATTCTATTTTAAAAAAATCAAATAATTAATTTCTGAATTTTTCTCTTTCTCTCCTTATATTATAAATCCAAGTTATTTTTTAATCATTAATTTTTAAACATATTTTTCATTAAATAAAAACTAAGTATTTTGATTAAAAATATACTTTTTCAAAATCAAATTGTCTAATACTATGAATTTTTTTTCTAAAACAACGAACCTTTTTTAATTATGAAAAATTTTAAAATTAATCTTTTAAACAAATAGAAGTTTTATATAAAAATAGTTTAACAAAACAAACTTAAAGTTTTTAAACAATGAGATATTGATAAAAAAAACGAGCTTATTTGAAAGCAATAATTTTTTAAAACGAATGTTTCAAAAATAGTAAAAAAAATTATCAGCCAATCAAAGTACTTTTATATTTAACGTTTTACAGTTCATAACTCTTTGTTAATAAATATTTAGTATTTTTTTATTTAACTCGTATAATACACGGGGTTATAGTCTGGTGTTGTTTATATAAAAAATTATAATAACATATAACATAAATCAAACTATAGTATGCAACAAGTGAAATCAAATAAAAGAATATGGATCATTTTTGGCTGAGTGCTTTTAATAAACTGAAAGATAGTATGATATCCTCGAAAAAAATTTGATTTAAAACTATTAAAAAATTAACCAATATTCAACTTTCACTTTAACTCGACATTGACAAGATCTTTTCAAATTACTCGCTTAAGTACATGGCGAGATTTAAGTTTTTTTTTTCAGGGTGAATTTTTTAAAAAATTTCTTGCCTATGGCAAAATTTTAACTTTTGTTTTCCTTTAAAGTTAAAAAATAGTAAATGGGATTTTCGACGTGAAGAGGATAAGTGGATTTAGGAGTCACGCACTATGTGTGAAGGTATTTTATAGTTTTATGTGTTTAATTGTATAATGTTAAACGAATTTATCTATTTGTATTTTTGCTCAAAACATTAGTTAATTGGACATGAATTTGACTTAACTGATAGCTTACGGTTCACTTTCTCTTTGTGTGTAGTTAATTTATTTTTATCCTCTACACACTATATAATTATAATTATTATTATACAATCCTGTGTAATACACTGGACTATAATCTAGTTAATCATAATTTCTTTCTAGAAGTAAATAAGGTTTCATAAAAATATTTTAATGAGACTTAATTTTGTTAAAATATAATTTAATATGTAGCTGGTTATTGTTAAAACTAATTTTTATTAAAATGTATATAAAGAGTTTTATGGATATTTATGAATAATAAAATCATTTGTCTCTATATAACATTGTTTGTAATTTAAATATGTTTTTATATATAATAATTTCATTAATATGTTATCTATAACATATATTAAATTATACATATATATAATTTATTGTATAATTTTTTTATTTCAACCCGTATAACACACGAGTATTTAATCTAGTCATACGTACGACAAAACATGATATATTAAAGAACGTATTGAAGGTATCAGTGTATTATGTGACGTCAATGATAAAATTAAAGCATAAACTGAAAGATGAGTTACCTTTTTGTAATTTTCTAGTGATGTAACACTCCTAATTATTATTGTCAACATCATGTAAAATGGGTTTACATCAATCTTTTTCCGTGTATTTATATTCTATTAATAGAAGTTTAACAACAGAAAAACATATATGTTGCCCCTCTGACTTCATAATCTTTCTATCTTATTAAAATAACTAAAAAAACATCATAATAACAGTACTTTAAAAAAATTAATGAACGTATAATATTTGTGAATAAATTGTATTTTTTCAAACGTGGTGATACGTTTAGCCTAACCTAATTTCAATCGAATGTTTTAGATTCTTTCCGACATGTGAAGGAAAATTGCCTTCCTATGATCGAGGGATTCATAGAGATGATTTCCAATTCATTTTTAGCCAACCAAACATAAATTTAAATGGATTTTGTTTCAATTTTGATCTTAGATAAACTATGAATTAAACGAGCTCTTAGGTTGTAAATTATAACTAATGTCTGGAAGTAGTAAAATAGAAAATAAATTATAAGATGGGTGCAACGAGGTAGTAAACCAATCGAGAAGTCATACAACGTCTAGTTGTTTATCATCTAATAAATTATTTTATTAAAGAATTTAGATTATTGTTATAACTATACAATGTTAATAAACATGCATTACAAAATCAACAATATTGTTAACACTTGATATATATGCTAACCTAGTCGAGTAATAGAATATGTTTGTAATGTACTTATAAATTATTTGTTTTCATCGAACAAAAACAAACCAAAGAACAGGTCATGTTGTACGTTACATTATTGATTTATTCATAACTATGTAGAAATTGTCTTCAGAATTTTGGCCTGCATGGCCTACAAGCTTGTGCAATTTCAAATAAGATGTTACAAACATTAATGAGGGGTTTATAGCCTTTGACTTTCGTTGCAAATTTAATAGAGTTGACTAAAATTGAAAATCAAAAGTTCCATCTATAATAACAGAAACTCTACGTAATGTAATTAACACACATTATAATATCTAAAGGTTTACTTATGACAATCGAAGACTTAATCAAATTATTAGACATTGTCCGGCCGGTCATGTTGTAACGAGCCCTTCATTCATGTACCGCTGTTGTAACATTTGACTCCTCACTTTTGTGATGGTGATATTCAAGGCGAAAATTTTTTATGATTCAAGATCTCTCTTATGAATAGAACATAATAACATAAGTTTCACCTAAGATGTAACAACTATATGTGTCTTAAAAATGATAGGTCGTTAAAACTAACACAACAAGTGTTTTGAGTTAGTATGCATAACTACTTGTTGTATCATTCCTTCATGTATGAGTTAACTAGTTACATTATTTGTTTACAAACAAAATATAAATTGGACGGGTCTAAAGCTATAATATTAATTTGTCAAATATAAAAATTAGTTTTAAATACACAAATAAAAGAAAAAATATTAGGCTAGAAATTTGGGGATATGTTTGGATTTTTATTTAGTCAATTATTGTTAACATTAGATTATTATTAAAATGTTTGCTGATGAAGTATTGTTAATATATATAAATACAAAGTAAATGGGTCTATGTATGTGTGGTTTTCGTTAATATTAACATGGTCTCGTGATTTGATAACATAAAAACATTGGTTTATTTTGTTTATTCGTTGCGCTTCTTCTAGCATATCGGCAATCTTAAACCGAATTCGTCTTATTAGTTTGCTAACCACATATTACAACCAACAGTTTTACTATGCATTCTAGAATCCATTGTGTTATTTCACAATCGGACACTTCTATGATCATTTTGACTATTTTGCCTTTTGACATTTGGAATTTTCATACATTATTGATTACCAATTTTCATAAAAGTGATTTCAATTTTGTGCATTGAAACTAAAAGTCTAAAACATCAACTATTACACCTTGTTTGACTTCCAATGCTCAAGTTTCAACCACATTTATTTCTATGTTTCTTTTTTTAATTTTCTTTCCATTTTTTGCGCGTTTTTGTCTCCAAATAACCATGTCAAACCCTTTGACAAAGTCAACAAACACCCACACCCTTTTTGGCCCATTTTCCTCTATAAATACCACTCCCCCCTATTCACTTTCTCAATTCGTAAACTTCTATTTTCTCTTGTTAGTTTTTAAAACGACTCGTTTCAACCTGAACATATTTTGACCTGTTAGCCTGCCCGACCCGATTTGTTCGATTTATTTTTACTACTCCTACTTGAAAACATGAGGGGATTGCTTTTTACGTCGTCTAAGGCTTCGTCGCCATCACATTCTTCGGTGCAATCGCCCGCCCGGACCCCGGTGAGCACTCCGTCGCATCATCGGACCTTTTCCGCTTCTATCCAAGAAGAAGACTTGTTATATGCGGAACAAGTCATCAGAAAATGGGATATCGATTCGCCTTTCTACACGAAACTCGACTCGTTGTTCACCGGAGACAGACGCGAGTCTAGACAGTTCGTGAAGTCGGTTAAGAATTTGCAGGCCACGATGCATTCGCTCGTGTCCGAGAGCGCGAGCTCGGAGAAGATTATTCATGCACAAAAGCTTATGCAAATGGCTATGAAGAGGCTGGAAAAGGAGTTTTACCAGATTCTATCAGCCAACAGAGATGTTCTTGATTGGGAGTCGGTTTCGGTCTCTAACCGATCTTCGAGAGTGAGATCGAGTGTTTCGGATGACGATAACGATAACGTCTCCGAAGAAGACGATCGGATTTCTACGTCGGAAACTGTAACTACAGTTTCCGACGGAGAAAGAGGTACAGTATCAGAGATGGTTATGGCGGATCTCAAAACGATCGCCGATTGCATGATCTCTTCGGGGTATGGTAAAGAATGTGTGAAAGTTTACAAGGTCCTTAGAAAATCCATTGTTGATGAAACTATGTATAATCTTGGAGTTGAGAAGTACACTTTTAATCAAATCAACAAGATGGATTGGGAAACAATCGAACCGAAAATCAAAAACTGGTTATACGCCGAGAAAATCGCGGTCAAATCGTTGTTTTCTGGCGAACGGGTCCTTTGCGACTATGTGTTTTCGTCGTCGGAGAAGATAAAAGAAGCATGCTTTACAGAAATATGTAAAGAACGAGCGACCACTTTGTTTGAGTTCCCAGAGCTCGTGGCGAAAAAAAAAAAAACAATGGAGAGAATGTTCCGATCACTAGACATGTACACTGCGTTATCTGAACAGTGGCCAGAGATTGAAATGATATTCTCATTCCAATCCACAGCCACTGTCCGCACGCAGGTGATGGCGTCATATCTAAAACTAGGTGACGCCATCCGGGCGATGTTAGCGGATTTCGAGTCCGCCATGCAGAAAGAGGTATTAAAAACCCCGGTGCATGGCGGCGGTATCCATCCGCTAACTCGCTACGCCATGAACTACCTAGTTTTCTTAAGCGATTACAGCGACTCCCTCTCCGACATCCTGGCGGACTGGCCGATGCAGGTCCATTCGCCATTACCGGAATCTTACTTCTCCGGCTCGACCGAGGTCGAGCCCTCGTCGATCTCGGCTCGGTTCGCGTGGCTCGTGCTGGTTCTCCTCTGCAAAATCGACGCCGGAGCCGAGCTGTACAAGGACGTAGCTCAGTCGTACCTGTTTCTCGTCAACAACCTAAACTACGTCGTTTCGAAGGTGAAAAACTCCAGTTTACACCTTCTGATCGGAGAAGATTGGGTGGTGAAACACAAGCTAAAAGTGAAGCAATACGCCGGAAACTACGAACGTATGGCATGGAGTAAAGTGATCTCATCGTTGCCGATGAATCCAACGGCTGAAAACTTATCAATCGAGTCTGCAAGAGACTGTTTTCGCCGGTTCAATCTGGAGTTCACGGAAGCATGCCGGAAACAGGCCACGTGGATAATATCCGATCAAAAGCTCCGGGAGGAGGTGAAAGTGTCGTTGTCGGAGAAGATAACTCCGGCGTACGGAAGATTGTATGAAGGATATCGGGGGTATTTCAGGGGAGTTGAATCGGTGGTGAGATATTCTCCGGCGGATTTGGGGAATTGGTTGTCGGATTTGTTTCACGGTGCCGGAGCTCCGGGAGGGAGTAATACGACGTCGCATTCGTCGTATGGGTCGCTTTCGCGAGGCCGGTGAGAGGGTATTGGAGAATGGAGATAGGGTATCTTTGGGGAAATATTTGGTTTTTTATTGTAAAGAGTAAAGACCGATGTTAAATATCGTTAGAATAATATATTAATATCATTCTTTTATTGGCAAATGGGTGTTTTTTTTATTGTAGTTACAAGTTAAAAGAACGTCTTTATTTGATGCCTTTCGTGGTTGTTAGCGTGTAATCAATGATTTTAAAACATAATAGGAAATTGAACCGGTTGATTTATTGGATAACTAGTCGAACCGTGGTTATAAATAGTATAAAAACCAGTGGGGTAGAACACTTGCGCTTGAGCTAATTGGGAGATAAAGGATATGAGTAGAACACTTGTAGAAGTCTAAAGAAAAGGTAGAGGGGTTGAAGACTCGCAGAAGTCTAATAATTTCCTAATAGAATCATTGCAATTAAATGTATAGGTAATCTTGTAAAATTTTTAAATGTTAATTAGATAATAAAATAATTTCTAATCGAAACATTTCAATTAGCTAATCATTCTTAATTAAAAGATTCTAACCACGTAACCTTTTAATTCACATTTCTTCTATATTAATATCAGAGTTGATTTTAATTTTGCTCACTGATTATTAATAAAAGTAATTATTTTCCATCAAAATATTATAAACATCAATTTACATTCAAAGGTTTTATAAGTTGTTTCGATTTCAGTTTAAAAACTTCATTATTTTGGATTTAAGTTAAAACAATCAATGCAAATTTTGGACTGAAATTGAAACAAATTATAAAATTTTTTGAGGTAAATTAATGTTTATAATATTTTTGAAGGAAAATAGTTATTCTTGTCAAAACTCAACAAGTAAAACCGAACTTAACTCTTAATATTAATATTTAAAATTAACTTTAAGTAATTTTAATTGTGAAATTAAAATCAAATGGAGAAATGAAATCTTGCTATATTTATATATCGTGTTTGTCTTATTTCAGTTATAAAAGTAATTAATTATTTATGGGTTCTTTTGTTTATATTTAATATTATATTATATTACTTAAAAAGTAAAAGATATATTTTTAGTTTTTTTCTGTAATTTTCTGTTACAACATTGCGTTTTTTTATTGGATATTGTTTTTATATGAATAAGTTATATGGATAAATATAAGGTTGTTTAACAATGACTTGTTAGTCTTGTTTTTGTAATGAAAACACCACAGTAACTTTCAAAAAAATTAATATTTATCGGTAGATATCTAACCTTTAAAATTGTTCGACTCCCATGAAAAAAAAAAATTCTAGATCCGTCACCAATAAAAAAGTATAATTATTTGCATATATCAAGCACAAAACAAAATATAAAAACACCTAATACAATGTCAAACGCCCTATGACTGCTACTATAGTTGGAGGAATAAAGACGATTTCTTATCTTTGGATTAAGAATAGAACGAGGAAAGTAGATGTAGATTTAGTTGTGTATTTTTTATTTTCACTTGTTTCTTGTTCAAGTCTTGGTGTATGTAACTTTATTCTAGTATCTTACTAGCGAGATCAATAAAAGTTTTCAAAAAAAATAATTATAATAATAAGAGTTCATGAGAGTTATAGACATGACATATGTCAACACGACTTGAGATAGTGTAGAAAGTTTTTTTGCAAGTTAAAAGCTATAGTTGAGACCCAACGATGTGTCGAGAGATACAATATAAGAAGTTTATAGAAGATAAAAAATCAGCTTAGTAGAAATGTATAATGAATATAAATAAACTTTTTATTTGGTTATACAACAGTGATTGAAATCAATCCAAACACTAGGATAACAATTTAGTTTATCCCAAACACATAAAAAACTAAAAACCGAATCCATAGACAAACCCGAATTTTCTAAAAGTACAAATTTGTTATTTTTGAATAATGAACGCCCTACACCTTTAGGAAATTTTATTTAATAGATTTTTAATATCTAAAGCTTTTGTTATTTAATGACAAATTTCCTGTTATTTAAATATTTTATACTTTTTCTTTAACCATGATACTACACTACTTAACTACACCTTATCAATACCCAACTTAGGTTTATACACCACTAGGCTAAGGCCTCACTGGCTCATTAAATATTTTATCATTGTCTTGAAAATCGGATCGGACCGGCAGGTCCTACCGGTTGGACCGGGAACCGGACTACAATCCTGTCCGATTCGGTGCTTAAAACCGTTTTGGCATTGAATCGGTGGTCGGACCGGTCAAACCGATCGGACCGACGGTCAAACCGGTAACTGGCCCGGTTGAACCGGGGGTTGGACCGGTTGAGCCGATTTTTCATATATATTTTTTTAGTTTTTTAGTATTTTATATATATATATATATATATATATATATATATATATATATATATATATATATATATATATATATTTATAAAATAATTATACTTTTATCCGGTTCTTATATTCGGTCCGACCAGTTGAACCGGTTCGACCAGTGAACCGGTAAAACATCCGGTTCACTGTCCAATCCGGTTTATTTTATAGTTTAGACAAAGGCAAATTGATGAAAAGCCCGTTGAAATTTGGGCAAAGTTCGACGCATTAATTACATATATTAAATCGGCGTACGGAGGTTTTCTATTTTTATTTTTGTTTGCTTGTATGTATTATCAATCTAAAAAATGTATTATCGATCTATATCATATGTCTTAAGTTAATTAAAACATAAAAATATCAATTCCAACTGAATTTCCATGTGAAATTGCATGGTTTACTAAGAGCAAACATAATGTACTCGTGAGGGGGCGTGAGCAACCATGCAGGCGTGAAACACCACGCCTGCTCTTTGTGAGAAAAAGGTCGTGGTAAGGGCGTTGCGAGCCTGGTCACGAGTGAGGGTGATAAAAGATCATGCTATATTTTGTGTTGTGTATATGGTTTTTACTTTTAAATAATAATACTAATAATAGTATAAATTAAAATAACACTCACACTCATACTATATTACACCTCTTAATGAGTGAGGGTGATAAAAGATCATGAGTGAGGGTAGCAACAAAGTGACACCATTTTTTGCTCATAGAGTTACAGTGATCCTATCATTACACATGTCCTACTATTGGTAATTGATAATGTTTAAATATAAGTTATTTAGGTGTATGTAGTTTTAGATGATTAAAAAATGGTTAGAATGTTTTATTTTATGCTTTGCTTCCATGATATTAAATTATATGCTTTTAATTAGAATTTAAAAATAAAGCAATGAATTTTTTAGAAATTGTATTTTTTTTTATTCGGTAAATGGTTAGAAATTGCTTTTTAGTCGATAATCTTGTGCCTTTTCAAATCTTAACTAAGAGGAGAAAATACCTTTAACATAGGCTGCTTAATTAAGAAAATTCGTGGGTCGAATCTCGTTTGAAAAAAGCCCACTCAAATGGCAAGTGCAGCCGACTTGGTTTGTAGATGAGCGAAGCTTGAACCAAGATAGATTCACTTAATTCGTTCTTTTGTCTCGTTTGAATAAATAAAAGTCTAACCTTAATCATTCGAAACTCAAGTTCACATCAATCTAAATATGAGTTTTTATTTATGTTATAAAAAATGAGCCCACTCGAGCTTTTCACGAGCCGAGATTGAACCCGAATTTAATTGTTAAAAGTAAACAAGCTGAGCCGAGAAGTTGATTTGTTCAACACCAAGCTCGAGCCCAAGTTTAAGCTGCTCGGCTCTACTCTATCGTTTGTTAAGCCGTCCTACTTAACTTTAATATATTTAGTTACATCAAACATCTATATGAAGTATATAAGTTACATTAACTGATATTAAATAGCTCGTAATTTAATGAATACAGAAATGGCTGACTTGGCCTACAGACAAAGTTTTCTTGTTGTATTAAATTTAAATTTAATTCCTCAGTTATTCGTTCTTCCTTAATATTTTTTTATTGTTAGATGTAATTAAGGACTTTAGAATTTAAATAAACAAATGACTAGTATAAGACGTGAAGAACAATACGTATGTTTTCTTTAAGTACATATCTTCTTCATAATTAAGGACTAAAACTTTCATAGTCAAATGGGAACATTAATGTGTATACGAAACTAATTTCGATACAATGTCTATAAAATATCGCTAAACGTCACTAGTTTAACATATATTTATTTTGCTTTATTTTAGTTATGTTCCGTCAAAGTTTAACGAATGAAATTTTCCGTTATTGAACATGTCTTGTCTAGTAAAGATAAAGAATTTGTCTAATTTTTCTAATTTCGTCAAAGAATTTCTTAATTTGAATAATTTCATTAATTAGAGATAAATAAGGTGTTTTAATGCATCTATAAATTCAATAAGTTTGGTCTTCATAATTTTGTTGATTAATTTAATTTTCTAGTTATTCATTGAATATAAATTACTCATTAAAAATGTACTAAAAATAATAACTAAAAAAACAAATATTACCGTACTCGCTTACAAAACGTAAATAAGTAGAAGTATGTTGTCATATAGTTATCAAGAGATATTAGATAATTATCTGCCTTAGTTTTATTTTATAAACATGTTAAATTTGTGGTCACACGTCTGGAGTTTAAATTGGGATTTTAAAACTGAATATTATTTTAAGTCAAATGTTATTTTAGTTATTTAATAGAAAATCACAAATAAGAATAGGTTTTTTTCAAATGATACGAGACCTATAATAATACATTTTTATTAAAGGTATTATAATCTATTTGAAACCGTCTAAATTGAAATAAGACAGATAGTTTGAGTAAGTCATTCACTATTGGTCAACTTGATGCATTTAAAAGTGCAAAAAATAGTTCGACATACCGTTTGAAACAATGAGTGTCAACTAAACTCGTGGAGTTAATAAACTACAAAGTTAGAAAAAGAATTGCATGATCTCCTTTAAAACTTATGAAAGTATACAGATTTTCAAATTGTGATGTAAATTTACAAGTTTCTAGAGGTATATGCAATTATCCTTTTACTTAAAAAAGATTCATATATCCCGTTTTAAACTTGTAAAACTATATATTTCAACTCAAACATAAGTTTTCTATGTATAATGTATATCTAGTTTTTAAACCTTAATAAATATATATGTTTGAACCTAATCCTACATAGGTATATATGAATTTCTTTTAAATATTATAAATTATACATAACGAAACATACAATATGAAAAGTAACCATAAACTAGGGCCCAAAATGAAAGCAAATTTAAGTTTAGTGTAGCATATGTTTTTCTTTATACTAGGAATAATATTTTTCAAACGTTAAGTGAAGAAATATACAATTTTATAAGTTTAAAATTGGATATATGCATTTATCCCTTCATATTATTTTGGAAAATTTCTGGTAGCTTTCAAGACAATAATTGGCTGCTTAATAAAACATTGACTATCTCGTCTCATAAATTTTTTTTAAAGATTTAACAAAATTAAAATTTTAACACCAAAGTAAGAACATAAACTTGAGAAATATGCATATATGGTGTTTTCTTCTAGACTTGATTAACTTTTGAAATCAGAATCGTTTCGATGATCATATCATTTGAATCCAAACTGGCTACCTTGTTGGATCAATTCGGTTTGAAACCTATGGGTTGTTACATGTTGAACCAACCAGTTGTATATGTCAAGTTGATTCAACATTTTTGATTGTTGAATTTTCTTATTTTTTATTTGATTATAAGATCACAAATGAACAAAAACATCCTTGTAAACTATATTTGTAGTAACATTAGTAGGTTTGCACTCATTATCTAAAACTAAAAGCTTCAATTCATCTTTACTCTTAACTTGTGACAAGATGCCAAAAAGTTGATCATACGTAAAAATAGGCACTTTCAAGTATAAACTGGCACTTGACAGAGATTGTGTGACATCCGGTAATTTTCTGTTACCAAACTCCGTTAGTTCTGTTAGGTCTTGCATACACTTGTCGTGAGCACACACTAGTTGTCGTTGAATGTTGGTGACCTAATAACAATTAACAATGCTTAACGGATAATAACTTAATTAATAATGTTGATTATTAACATTTAGTTATGTGATTCATGAATGTTAAGTGTTATTTACGGTTTTTCCATTATACCGTGACTACGTGTGATTTATGATTCATGTGTGGTGTTTACAAGTTGGATTATATGATTATGGTTAGTTGATAATGATTCATATTTTATATGATTAAAATGATTTAAAAACATTTAAAAACAAGATTTGCAATTTATAAAACAATAAGGGGTTAATAGATAAATACTTACCATATATAAACAAAAATTAAACCCTAATCCCCCTCCCACACCCCATTTGTGCCTGAGAGCATCCCAAGCACCCATCCCTTTCGATTTCAAGCTTCTAGCACCAAGAACATTCGATTTTGCTTGGCTTTGATCATTACAACGTTGTAGCAAGTTCAATTCTTGATCTATTACACGATTCAAGGTGAGTTTTAACAAGTTTTTCATAGTCTTTGATTCAAGAACAACCCCTAGTTCAATTAACATGGATAATTTGAAAATTGATATTGTTTGATGATAGTATGATGTTAGTTGTATTGCATTGATATTTGTTTATGTGGATTATGCAAAAAAATTCATGGAATTGATGTGTTGTTCATACCTTACTATAAGTTGTAACTTTTGTGCATGAGATTTGGGAATTATGATGAATTAATGATGCTTATCATGCTTAGATGATGGTTATGAACTAGATCAGGTATAAAGTTGATGAATTTATGAATGAATTGGATAGTAGATTGATTTTGGGCATTACTTTCCCGAAAGAGAAACTTTATTGATGTGAATCATTGGATATTATGAGTTGGGAATGTTTATGATGTTAGGATCATGCTAGAATACTTTTTGATGATGTTTAATGTGTTAGAATGCGTTATTTGAGTCGTATGGTTACTTGATGGATTATGTAGGAAGTTTAGGTTTTTATGGATTATTGCAAGATATTGGGTTATGTTAGGAGATTATGGAATCATGTTTGGATTTATAATAGATCATTGTTGTATATGTTAATTGGTGTGAATCTTGTTGAGTAATGTGATAATGGTCGTCATACATGAGTGCGAATTTGAGGACCCTACTTAGTAGGATTGGCAGGGTTTAGGGTGTGAAGTCGTCAGTGTCTTCACATGGCATGTAGTGCATGATTAAACTCAATGTATGATTTATTAGTTGTTATGTAATTATATTTGTGTTGAGCATGATGTTTGATTTAGATTCGTATGTGTTGTATGATAATCTATGTTGGTATGATGATCTTAATAGAACTTAAGATTGACGATGTGACATACGTGAATAACTTGTATGATAACCATGTATGCTGAATTGCTATACTTGATTAGACGTGATTTCAATTAACATGTCACCAACGGGTCAACTAGGTCAAATGAGTCTTTGTTTTGCAAAACCTTTCGGTCAACGTGTTTATTGAGCACTTAGGGTTGTTAAACTTTCTGGTTATACGTACTTATGTACTCACGTGTTCTAGGTAACCTTTGACGGGTTGTCTTTCCATTCACCGTAGCTTTGTATTATTTTATTCGTTTGCGCACCAGGTGAGTTCATGCCCCACTTTTAAACGCTCTCTTTTTGGGGGAGATAGCATACTCTTTACTAACGCTTTATTATTGTAAGTTGTGTATAGTGTAACATAGTGTGTTATACCTTGAAAGTCCTCACACTTTCGGATCGTTAATAATGGTAATTAGCAGGAAATTTTGGGTAGTACTACTGGGTCTGACAAGCCCCACCTGTGCGACTCAAGGTCAAACGGGTGCAATATTGTCCTAACACAAACATTGTCACGACCTGGTATGTCGTGGCGGGAGGCAAACAAACGAAACATAGCCAACTTCAATCGCGAAATCGCTATGGTTATTACTTATGAATATAGACTAGCTATCTATTTCAATGCACTTCTTATGTTTTACATCTGTAACTATTCATGTTAAACGCAAACTCTTGAACTCACCAACCGTTTTGTTGACTCTTTTAGTATGTTATTCTCAGGTCGTTACTAGCAGCTGCCATAGGAGCACGCACGAGTCATGCATACTTTGAACAAACACTTTTTGTCTTTGACTTATTGCATACTTACTTACTGTGGTTTGGGCGCGTGTTTTGCGCAGTTTACATTTAGTCATTTGTGTTTGAATTGGTTACAAATCGCTTCCGCGGTTGTTTTAAAGTTTCAAACTTTGAATTATTTTTAATTGTTGCATATAGTGTCGTTCTGAGTAACTAATAACTAAGATCCTGGTTTGTTCACTCGCCTCGCGGTAAAACCCCGCATGTGGATTTTGAGGGTGTGACAGATTGACCTTAACTTTTGTTTATTGTCATAGCGAAATATACAGTCAAAGAAAAATGTCTTTTTTTAGACTTAAGATGAATACTTTTGACGGGTCAAATCGTGAGCTAGATATTGAGTGAGTGTGAGAATATTAGTATGAAGAAATTAAGATTTGAATAATATACACTGAAAAGTTATATGTAATAATTAGATCAATTTTGAATTATTTTGACCCTGTAATCAAATATAGAGATATAGTATTGAATCGGGTTGGATCGGACTATAAATGTTCATAATATCTCTGATTAGTTGTTGATTATTATTTATTTAATACTAACTTTAGTAAACCCGTGTATTATACGGGTTGAAAAAATAAAATATTAAATATAATAAAATTTTATGAATTAAACAGTGATAATCTAAAATAAGATATTATTAAAATTACATATGAGTAATAACTAAAAGTAATAAAATAACGATATCAATTTTTAAACTTTTGTTTTTAAACTTTATTTCCAAAAAAAGTTACACATTTTTTTCAAAACAAACCGTATTAAAAATGTTATTTTTTAAAATTTTTTATTATAACTCCTAATTTTAATTATTTTTAGTTTATAAAAAAAATTACTTTTTAAAAATACCAATTTTAAAATATTTTATATTTTAAAAAAGTTAGATGTTTTTGAAAAAAAAATAATTGTATAAAAAATTATTTTCTAGAAATAACATTAATAAAAAGACATCTTTCTTAATTTATTAAAAATTTTAATCTAAAAAATAATTAAAATTATTTAATATTTCTTAACTTAGGTAATTATTTAAGAGAAGAGAGATGGGGGAAAAATAAACTTAGGGGGCCTAGAAATATACCAAGTATCCCCCTAAGTTACTCTTTTAGTATTATATATAGATATAGATTTTTTGTATATTTTAATATTTTAAAATTCTAATGATGTATTTAGTTTTTGTGACCGGTTTGAAAATATAACTATATAACTGTTGGTTCTCTATTTATTTCGGTTTTAAAAACATTTCGATACAAAGTTATAACTAAAATCTAGGCAACAATATCAACTGATATCTAAAGTAAAAGATGTAATACTTTAGTGTTTTTTAAACATTTTGTAATATACTCATATTAACTATCTATACATACATCTTATAGAATTTAAACTTTGATCTTTTAGATAGAGAGAACACACTTCTAAGATAGCCCCGATGGGTTAAAACTATATAAAGAGAGTTTCTTATTTTAATTCACGAATTAATCATCTCTGGTACTAATGTACTATTAATAATCCACCAACCAATTCACAAATTACAATGTATACCATATTTGGGCTTTGGAAGAAAGTCAGTGAAGCTCTGCAATAGTGTAATACTAGGCCTTGGCCCAATAGCAAGAGGACAATTTAAATTGTTTATCATAAGAGCAGCTCATTATCTTATTTAATAATTAAACAGCCCCTTTAACTCTTTAAGAAAAAAATTTAAACAAATTAAATACTTATTGAAAAATTCACTCGACTAAATATACTTTAAAAAAAGTTTAGTAAGGTTATTTATTGTTAAGGTTGTCTAAAAAACTCATGACATAAACTTTGCTTGAAATTCAGTTGTTTGTAAACGAGTCACTTGAGTTGGCTCATTTTGCAAACAAGCCAAGCTCGACTCAACGTGTAACACCCTACGTAAATTTCACATCAAGCGTGGACATGATATATGCTAGGTTCATAAGTAATTTTTGGCATCTAATATCATCAACACGTTTTGAGCGTATTGACTGTGGATGAGAGGAAAGCTCCACAGTTACACGTTCTTAGGTTACACAATCCAGGGATGGATAACCTCCCTGAGAAGTTTCCACCCCGAGCAACTAAAAGCAAATCCGTAAGCTCTTCGTGAGCGAAGCGGACAATATTTGTGGTGTAACGGGCCGGATGTCACACAAGCTAGGTATGCTCGTACATTTGGTTGCTCGTTTTTCTCATGTAAACTAACTCAAAATTTTAGTGTTGATAAGTTATAATCTAACTTCAAGTTTCACTTTGTTAAGAATAAACGAGTAGAAGCCGATCTAGCTCGCTAACTTCAAGTCCGGGCTCGACCTGAAGTTGGTCTAGCTCCGCTCAGCTCATCAAACAACCCTATTACTTGTTGGTTTTAGCATGTTTTCTTAGTTGAAGTTGATCTGAAGTTGGTGCCACTCCTTTCTCAATCTCGCATCCCTCTCACTCTATCTCTCGCTCCTTCTTAGTTCCTTCTCTTAATCTCGCAACATCGTCTCCACCTCAACCACGTTATTACCATCACTCGTAGCTCACATCGCATGCTACTTCATCTTTCTGTGAGTATATCAAGATTATGGATTCACTTTATCTCTCTGTGAGTATATCAAGAATTATGGATTCACTTTCATGTTGATTTGTTTTTTTTTCTTTTTTGGCTTTGGGTATGATTCGATATTTTTACCGATAATTAGACTTTGTTTGATTAAATACGAAAATCATAAAGGACATATAATTCATTTAAACTTGTAACCGTAATAGTTTTTTATAACAAATAATTAAACCTTTTGCATATATTCATGAAATGAATATTATGGTATAAATTAAAGATGAAAAAAACGTTAGACGAGACTTTAGTTTGTTATTTTGCCACAAAAATTTCTTGGATATTAACGCCTTATTTTATTTTATTTGGTGCATATTATTTCTCTAAAGTCATACTTTTACAACAAAAAAATACTATCGTTTAAACTACAAACTTGATATTTATTTTTCATCTTTTAAATTCATAAATAAAATAACTTATCAACTTAAGTTATAAGTTTTTTAAATTGTTCAAAAATAATCAGTTAAACCATGAACATCAGGTCGACATGAGCATGACCCTTTAGTTAAAACACTCACGAATTCAACCAAAAACTGATCCGAACACATTTAACCTATATTAAAACTTGTGTATTTCATGTTAGACTCGTATCAACGTCAGAAACTCACACCACTAACTAGATTATATATACCTTGCATGCCACTGAGTTTGTTTTACATAACAAGTGGCAATCTAATCAATAGGTGGGTCAATTGCTATCTTTAAAAATAAGATGAGATTGACAACAATGCACAACCGCAAAGGTAGTTGAGGTGATCTTGTGGTGAAGGTCGATTTTGATGAAAGCATTTCATATTAGCGACCCCCACCACAAGTGTGTATGGTTGGAGTGATTTGATTGTGATATATGGTTCCACTATTATGATGGTCAAGCCTGGCGTCGCTAGCTAAAGTAGAATTTGTGTATACAATGTATATGTCACATGGAAATATAACACCACAAGTTTGACTTTTTAATTATAGTGCATATTGTTGTTGTTATGATGCGACTTAAAGCAAGATAAATGCATGTCCTTATTTGATTTTGATGTTAGTTTCTTAACGTGTAACGAGTTTTTAGTTCATGCGCTGTCCACCTATCATCATATCATTTAGGTGTGTTCGTGGTCCGATTTTGATGGAATCTCGTTAAATCATGAGCCAATTGTTAATAACGTTTATATTAGTAAAAATAAAAAATGAACCGTTGAAAATTAAAACCAAACCGAACTGTTACTCTCGGGTTTGGTTCCGGTTTAGTTTCACGGTTAGAATTATCTGGAGTATTAAAAGTTACGTAAACTAAAATAAAAAAGATGGTGCAAAATGCATAAAACAACTCTATTCGAATTGGTATAAATAATAATTAGCATGCATAATACTAGTTAAATTTGAAGGCCACTCTAATTCAAATAAATTAAAAAACATGCCTTTAAAATATATTGATTTGCTTAAAATGTTGTTTAAGGTTGATACTTAATATTAAGAAAGTTAAATACATTGAATATTTATCAATTATAAAAAGAAAAGATGTTCAAATAAAAATAGTTTTAAAAATAAAATATGTAATAAGTAATCTCAACCATCAATATTTTTAATCAATGGTTGAGATCAAATTATTGAAAAATAATTTGTTAGAAATGTATTTATGCATAACCACTTTGTTGACTTTTTTTAAGTTTCTTTATTTTTTTTAAATCATCATAACTTTTATATATGATATTATTTTTTTATAAAAATTACACAACAAAAACGAACGTTTTTTAATCTTTATAACGAGTACAGTATTGTTATGTAAAATGACAATATTTTTTTTACCTTTCTTTAACTCATTACTTGTCATTGTGTCTTTATGCAGTTCATTGTGTATTTTTATTAATTATTGTGTTTTTCTTAATACTATTATGTTTTTTCTAAAATGATAAATTCTAAAAACATATAATGATAAAATGGCATTGTTATGTATCTCTACTATGTAAAACACAATAATAAATTAACAACCACTTAATCTAATACATTAAAAATAATAACAAAATAACACAATGTCTCATTGTGTTTTTTGATAGTATTTATGTTATTCTGAATACTATGAGTTTTAAAGAATATATTAATGAAATAACATCATTGTGTACTTCTATATATAAAACACAATGATAGATAACAATAAGTTTATATAATCTATAGAAAATAATGACAAAAATAATACATTGTGTTATCTTTAATACTATGTGTTTTGAAAATTACATTGGTTAAAATATATCATTGTGTACTTTAATTGTAAAACACAATGATATATAACAAGTTATATAATATATATAAAGAATGATAAAAACAATATAAAATGATCTAAAACGTAAAACACAATAATAAATACATATATCAAATGATATAAAATATATTACACAATAAACTGATATTTGACATAACGAGGTGAAGTATTTGACATAATGATAAAAATGACATCCTTTTTAAAACAACAGAATGGCACGTGTTAATCACAAAATCCTTCTTATACTTTTTAGATTAAATATCTTTTTTACTATAATCTTACCCTTATAAAAATGCACAACAAGAAATTAATTACGAAATAGGGAAGAAATTACATAAAAAAGAACATTTTATTATATTTCTTGTGTTATAACTTAAAAAATCTAATTTTTAAATTTGTTTAAGAAAAAAAATCTTAATATATTAAACACGACCTTTCTTAAGTTGAACATGATCTTCTGCAATTATAATCGCGATAATCGGTTGCAGAAAAAGATGCCGGATCCTCCATATCTTTGGAGATGAATTTCGTGATACAATCGAACCTTTTTCTTATTTTGTTCAATCAAAATAGTTAATAGTTAAAGTAATGTATATAATATTAATCCATGGTGTTCACTACTTAATTGATTTTTAATTTGCTTCACGTGAATTCATATGTGCGACAACATATTTTTATGGTTTGATTAATCACTCACATCATGAATCAATATTGTTTTGTTGCTTACTCTCCTCCCATGTGGGTTTGTAATTGATGATAGAATTAAAGTTAAGTTTTACTCTCTAAGTTTTATCAAAATAATTATCTTTTTTTAAATATTGAAAACATCAATTTACATTCAAAAGTTTCATAACTTGTTTCAGTTTCAGTTCAAAAATTTCATTAGTTGTTTCAATTGAAATCCAAAACAATGAAGCTTTTGGATTAAAGTTGAAACAACTTATGAAACTTTTGAAGGTAAATTGATTTTTCTAATCTTTTGGAAGAAAATAATTATTTTTGTTAAATCTTGGAGAGTAAAATTAAAATTAACCCTTGATAGTATATAAGTTGTTACCCATAAGCACATACCAGCATTAAGCCCTCTGCGTTGCAGCGGGAGCGTAAAATCGTGTCAAGTAGCAACTATGTCATATCAGTGTCAGCGACTACCAACAATTCTAATAAATCAATGTATATAAAATTTAATAGATAAATTTATCATATGCTCCTAAAATATCTTAAAATCTTAATAAATTCCCTATTATACCCCTCTTAAATATCTTTCACTTTTTTGTACATGTTGCTTCAAAACTTGTATGTTTGGCAAAATTAAATCTCTATCCAAAGAGATGCATTATATAGTAGTATAGATATAAGTATTTGAATAAAATAATACTTAATTTAAATAGTATTTAGTTATAAAATATGATTAGTAACTATAAATTTAAATGTCAATTTATATTATTATAAATAAAATAAAATTTAATGAATTAAATTAAATAATATCATATTATTAAATAATGTATTAATAATATGTATTAAATAATATAATATTTATAAGAAGTTAATTAAATGGGGGCAAAAGTAAAACTATTACATAAAGTACTTGTACTCTATGCTTAAAATGTTGTATAGATGTCTTATACTTTAAACGAAATTATCATATTATCCTTCTAATATGTATTATATAGTATTATAGATATACACATACGTAGAGTATGATCGTGAATTAAATTTTACAAATGCTTATGTGGTTTTTACATGTATAATTTTATTTAAAATTTGGTTATGTGTTGAATGACAATGTGATATATCAGAGACAGAAAATTGAAAACGTAAATAGTGAAAACTAGAAAATAATTGAGTGCTAATTATATCAATGTACACTATCTAGTCTTCTAAATTGTTTCGATACTCAAGAAAAATGATTCATTTCAAGGGGATTTGATTTTGGCGAGAACGTGTTTAGACAAAACCAAACTTATACTTTTTATAAGATTGGCTTGTTTTGCGATAACGTGTTTAGACAAAACCAAACTAATACTTTTTATAAGATTGGCTTGTTTTGATCGGAACCTAGTTTGATCAAAACTCCGTTTGATCCAAATGTATTTTGATCAAAACTCATATTAATCTGGAGAAAAATTAGATTTTAATAATGCAAACTATTACCTATTGATCAATAATAATAAATAATATTAGTTTGTCCAGTAACACTCTCAAGTTTTATTTTTGTTACCACTAAACCCTAATAATATAATCATCAAATATTTACACTTAATTTTCATCCAGTTTCGCTCAAAGTAATGATTATAAACAAAATGGAAAAACATACAAGTGAAATTGAGTGGTAAACAAATACAAATCAAGTGAAAATATATGATATTTATACCATTGAGATTGTTATCGGTAACGAAAGTAAAAGTTAAAATTGTTATTTGTCAAATTGTTAGCATGAACTATTATCGTCTAATAAATAATAGTTTAGATTTTTAAAATCTAATTTGCCTAATCTAACCTATTTCAATTATAACTTGTTTTAACCTGAACCCAAATTAATTTGTTATCCAACCTAACCCAGCCCAGCCCATGTTTATCCATAAGTATGTGATCAAGGCTAAACTGATCTAACAAATAATAAGTTTGTGGTATAAAAAGCTCACTTGTAAAGAGTTCGACCCTTTTAAGTATCAAGAAGCTAGGTAAGAAGGCATTAAATGATAACACAACACCATCATTTATATAATAACTTTGTACACAAGTTTTCTATGCTAATTGAAATAATTGGGTGTGTTTTCAAGTATCAAAATAATCCAGGACTAGAATAAAAAGAGGACATTAGCTAAGTTTGCAAATAATACACAACCACAAATGTAGTTGTTGTGACCTCGAGTCACCTGTTTATATAATATTATTCATGGGAAATTTGTATTTGAAAACTTATATAATACACTAGCTTTAGTAAACTCGTGTATTACACGGGTTGAATAAATAAAATATTAATATAATAAAAATTAATAATTATAAAATAATATTCTAAGATATATGATATGACTGAAATTACATATAAGAAATGACTATAAATAATTAAACAGTTCTAAAACAAACCGTATAAAAATATCATTTTTAAAAATTTTCTTATTATAACTTTCAAATTTGATTATTTATGGTTTTTAAAAAATTGACTTTTTAAAAATACTAAAATATTTCGTATTTTAAAAAAAGTTTTATGGTTTAGAAAAAATTATTATTTTATAAAAAAAATTATGTATTTAGAAACACCATTAGTGAATAAATTTATTTCTTAATTTATTAAATCTAAAAAAGTATTAAATAACATTATTAATAATAAGGTAATTATTTAATATGAGAGAGAGACGGGAAAATTTTGGTGAGGATGATTATGGTGCTGCCACGTGTCATCTCAAGTTACTTTTATATTAGAGTATATGAAAAGTTATCTTATATTAGAGTATGAAGATGAAGATTAATACCGTGTTTATTTAATTAAAAATAATTAATGTCAAATATATTCATTTAAAATATCTAAAATTTTAAATGAATAGTATAATTATAATAAATATTAAAACTATATGTCGGTGGCGACAGTATAGTTTTAGATTCTTTTGGATTAGCCATCAAAATTCAGTAATTTACAAATAGGCCCTCACATCACTTCTTTTGTATAGCATACTTAAACACGTGTCACCTGAATTTGAATGAGTAAGCACACAACAATCTACGCAAGTGCCACGTACACATGAAACAACTGTTAAAAAGTAAAACCCACTGGATTCAGATTCAGAGAAGAAAGAAATAGAAGAAGAGAGAGAAGGGGATGCCGAGAGAAAGAGGGGGGGGGGGGGGGGGGAAGACCGGCACTTTCCACGATATTTCTCCGGCGGCTACGGTGGTCACGCGATGAAGATCAACCATGACAACTAAAAGGGATCGTCTTAGCGATGACCATGACCGTCGTCTCCGGCACTGCTTGTGACCTCTCGTATTTTTATTTAACGTTTGTTAAACGTCGTTATCTCTTGTAAGGGTTTGTTTTGGGATTAATGCAAATACGAGGACTTATAAGTAACTTGTTGTATCCTTGTAATTTAGATGCAATTAGATAAATAAATAACTAATAATAATAATAATAATAAAAATAATAACAAGCATGAAAGAAAATATTAATATTAATAATAATAATGAAAATAATAATAATAATAATAATACTAATAATAGTAAATAATCTTAATAAGTGTTAAATCTTGAAAATAAATAAAAACAAAATAAGTTTAATATTTTAAAACTTGTAAATCAAATTGTTTGGCATAAATTAATAAAACTTTAAAACTCCAGGGACCAAACTGTAATTTTGTTTAAACTAAAAACCTTAAACTTTGGAATTAAAATAGCAAATTCTAAACTCCAGGGACCAAATGTCTGATTCTTCTAAACCCAAACCATTTCCCACCGTCGGCCTTGTCCTCCGGCCAAACCCGGCCAAGTGGCCGGCGACCCTAAAAACCACTTTAAACTCGAAATTAAAACTCCCAAACCGTTCATAAACCACTCGCGAACCCGTTTCGAACTCATAGCTCGACCAATTCAACCTTAATTGTGTTTTAGAACACGAAACCGAAATCATTAACACATCAACTCGTTTCTACCTATAAATTAATAAAATTAATCATGTCCCAACGTTCGTCTAATCACTACGAAATCAATGGGGTGTTAATTGCACTTAAACAGCCATAATTCTCTTCGAATTGCAACCGAAAACTTGTGAACATAACTCAAACTCGATGAACATGAATCGGTTCAAATCAAAGCTATTTAACAGAGGGGAAAGGTGTAACTTGATCCTTTCCAACTCTCAGTAATCTCAATTGCTCGAAAAACACATACACACATCACAATCGAATCCGGCCACAGTCGCGACATCGATTCCAGTCGAACTCGTCGATTCCTTAACCAAAACAGGTAATTGAACAAGGTGTTACACCCGGTTTCACTTGGGAAACAAAAACCCTATGGTAAATTTCATAACCATAATCGAATTGATCTTCAATTTGATCGATTTTGAAAATTAGGGTTTATGTGAAATTGGGGATTTTCTGGGTTATATGTTTTAAATTTGCATTTCGGTTCCTTGACATAAACTGGGCTTTGGCCCGGTGGTTTAAGTGTTGTGTGGTGTGGCAAAGGGCCCAGGTTCGAACCCGAGGCCCGGTGGTTTAAGTGTTGTGTGGTGTGGCAAAGGGCCCAGGTTCGAACCCGAGGCCCTGCCATTATTTTTTTTAAGGGTTTTATTAAAATTTAAATTTCAGAAAATGTTTAAATATTATTATTAATTATATAAAAATCATTTTTAAATCAGAAATTTAATAGAATTATTTCCTTTTTTATTTTATTAGAAATTCAATTAAGAAATTCTAATTTCTTTTACTTTAAATTATAAAAATTGTGACAAAATACTACTTATTATTAATTCTAAATTGTAATAAATCTCATTGAATTTTTAAATAATTCCAATTTAATAAATTCTTTATTTTTATATAATATAGTTACAAACTCATTTATATAATTTTTAAAGAAATAAATATATATGTATTTATTTAAAATGTACACTTATTGTAATTAATAGAATAGTTCTAATCATTTAAATCTACAAAATTGCTATTTTATTAAATAGTAAATAATAATCATTTGATAATAAAGGTCTAACTTTTATTAATAGTGTTAATCACTAAAATTCTTATTTAATCTTTTATATACCAAAAATAATAAATTGTATCTACATAATAATCATAGGTTAATGGTTCATAAATAACATTACAATTGTTATCCAAAATCCCCAAAATTTAAACCGTAAATTTCCCGTGTATCGTTAACATAATTTAATGTAATACATCGTCCATTTAGGTTGAACGTTAACGAACCCTCGGCATTCCATACAAGGCTTCCTTATTTGCTCATCTTTATTATCCATGTGAGTTTTCCATACCCCATTTTATATTATTTCATACTTTTGAGGTGAAACATGTTAATCTTATTATAACTACACTTGTAAACCCGTTTTGAATCTTGTAATCACTTGTGCAATTCATCTTATTTGTCATGGTTATTTGAACACTTGTAATTATCATGTGATGACTCTTGTTATATACAATCATTAACTATTGCTAGCCTGGCGACGTCATAGATCTATGGGCCTGACAAGCCTATTTGGTGCTAAAGCCGAGGTATTGCCGGCTCCTAGTGTCGTATTCTTGAGCACTATGGGAACCAAATACACTTAGCTAATCGTTTAATCTTGTAATCTTGTAATGGCCATATTTGTCAAGGTTTGATTGTTACAATTGTTCATCCATCTTTACTTACTTTATTTCAATAACCTATGACATGAATTGCCATTTTTGATATATATCTATATATGAAAACCTATGAAAACTCACCAACATTATGTTGACCTTTATTTTTAATATGTTTTAGGAAATGATACTGTTTAGCTTGATTTGAAGACTTGTTACAATCTATGATTGGACCTAGATTAAAAATAAAAAGACAATTATTATCTTTTGACGTTGAAATTCTTATGTTTTGTTGATTGTTGGAACTTATGTTATTTCTTAAACGTATGTCATGAATATTGATATTTAATAATATTGTCATTTTAAATAGCGTTGTGTGGTATGAACAATCTTAACCCTCACATCTCGACGTTTTCGCCGTTAAGGTTGGGGTGTGACACTGCTATCCTCATCACTTTCTGCCTCCAGTAACAACCTACCATTGCCGTTACTGGAGCTACCATATTCACCCACCAGCCAAGACCTTGAATCTCTAAAGGTATGTGTTTATTTCATCCTTTAAAAAACTGATTTTTACTATGATTTTGGAAAGAAGATGAAACAAAAAAATGATTCATTTTGCAGGAGATGAGTAGGTACTCCGATCACCGCGATCTAGATTTAGAGGGTGATGGTGGATCTTGATGTCGTCGTTTAATGGTGATGGCGGTCTTTCATTTGGTTCATATTGAAGAGACCATTGATCATCAAACTAAGAGAAACCTCCAACTCTGACGACAGCCATCATCATTGGTTTGGAAGAAGATGGAAGATAGGCTGATACAGAGAGAGAGAGAGAGAGGAAGGTGTGTGTGAGAGAGAGAGAGAGAGAGAGAGAGAGAGAGAGAGAGAGAAAGAGAGATAGAGAAAGATTATAAAAATCCACGCTCAAAAACCCTACACTTTTAAATTATTTACCTGTACTTTTAAAAAGATGGAAGATTATATTTACCTGTACTTTTAAATTATTGATTTACTTTTCTTATTTGTCATATAAAATATAAATAATATTTAATAAACTTATTTCTTATTGTATTAAAAGATTGACGGAAAACTTAATTAAATGATGTTTTCACTTTTTGTTTGAACGAGAAAAAACCAAAATAAATTATATTACCGAACGTTTACTTGATTTATTTTTCTTTTTTCATTTACAAAATACTTGATACTAAATCCGTTATTCATAAATAAATAAAAAACTATACCTAACTTACATAAGTTATATAAGTAAATACACAATTTGCATAGATTTGAATTTTTAAGACTTCCTTATAAATTAATATGTTATGTTGTATTTGTCTTTTGTCTCTATCTATGTTACTAACTTATGTGTATTTGACTGAACTCGATGTAGCCACTGGAGCCATTGTAAAAAGGGAGAAATTTGGAGCCATTCTAAAAAGGGTGAAATTTGCAGCCAGGGAGAAATTTACACTGTTTGGTGAAAAAAACTATTGTGGCAAACATGTTGATGATTACTTTGTTTAATATTGTTGCCACAACATATAAAGAGGATTCCGCAGCAACTACATTTTAACCACTTTAGTTTTATTTCGTTTCATTTTAACTCTAACTTTTAGTTATTTAATTTTAGTCATTATAATTTAGGATATTAGAATTTGGTCATAAACTTTTTTTTACTTTTGCTACTAAATTTTAAGATCTTACGATTTGACTACTAAACTATTTATCGTCAAGTTTATTTTTTTGAGTTTAACCACTAAAGTTTAGTATTTTTGAGTTTCACCACCAAACTTTGATTTTATGGTTTCTTACGAGATGGACAAACAACAACCAAAGTAACGCCGTCTTGCGAGTGAGGAATTTGACCAGACTCCCTCTGTGTAGTGTGTAACTTTGGACACTAAGTTTTGGATCTTAAAGTTTGGGCACTAATATATTTATAGTTTTAGTTTATTCGAGTTTGGCTACTAAATTTTAGTATTTTTGAGTTTCACCATCAAACTTTAATTGTTGCTGTTTCCGATGAGCCGGACATATATCAACCGATTCCAGGGAGAAAAAAAACTAGTTTACCAATTAATATACTATATAATTAAATAGTAACGTTGGTCGATAATTTTTAATATAACCTTTCAATTTTTCTAAACTTTCAATTTTATCCCCATATATACAATATATTAGGTTTGTTGTGTATTACATTGGGTTAATAAAATAAAATATTAAATAGTTATTAACAAAAACTAGTATTAAGCCCTCGCGTTACAGTGGGGGACATAAAACCGTATTAAGTAGTACCAAGTTTACACCACTATTAGCGACTAACACCACTATTAGCGACCAACACCACTGGAAAACTCGTATTATAAAAGAAAATAAAAACGAAAAATTAAAACCGAACGAAAAGTAGACGTAAAAACATTAAATCTGGCACGTGTAACGTAAAACAACAAAAACAATAACTAAATCGATCTAATACCCACGCGTTGTGATGGTGTTGTTCAACGGAAAAAATAGACGTATAAACGTTGAACCACACGCATACATTGCGGCGTGTTAGGATTAAGTGTAAGAAAATTTAAAAAATAAGTAAAATTGGGTACAACACAAAACTTAGAGACAACCCATAATGTACAAATAAGTTGATAATTAGTAATATATATATATATATATATATATATATATATATATATATATATATATATATATATATAATTAATATGTTAAATATATAAGGATTATTAAAGATGTACCTTTGAAGCCTAAAGTATAACCACAATGCACCAACCAATATGGTAATTTGTATTATATTAATTTATTACTTATAAAATAATATTTTGAGATGAGATTTGATTAAAATTACGTATAAATACATACTATAAGTAATAAGACAATAATAACATATTTTTCCTTTGTTTTTGAATTTTTTTGTTTTTATAAAAAAAATAAACATTTTATTTCAAAACAAACCGTTTTATGAAAAATGTTAGTTTTAATAATTTTTTTATTATAACTCTTAACTTTAGTTATGCTGGTTTATAAAAAAACTTATTTTAAAACAATAATTTTTAAATATTATGTATTATTATAAAAGTTTGATGTTTCAGAAAAAAAAAATCATTTTATAAAAAAATTTATAAAAACTTACATTTATAAAAAGACCTCCATTTTATTATTAAAACACTATTCTTAATCTAAAAAATTAAATAACATCATTAGTAGTTAATGTGTTTATTTAATAGAAAAGATAGACAGTAAAATTAAAATCAGAATGTCTAGAACTATGGCAAGTGTCTATCTAATACATTCTTTTATTAAAAATTAGGATGTCTAGAATTATAACAAGTGTCCATTTAAACATTTATTTTAATAACTTTTGTTTGCTAATTTGTTGTAAAATAAATAATTTTTGGCACTGTTTAATTATTTTTCTTGACATCCCGTTATAAATTTTGTTAAAACAGAACCAAAATGCAATATATTCTAGAGTATCGTATGTTACATTTATTGATGACAACGTTGTAACACCTTTAGTTTTGGGTTGAACCAGTTTAAAAGAAAATAAATAGGGAGGGTTACAATTATAAAGAAAGAAGGAGGTTCAAACGTGGCAATACTGAAAGATAAATCCTAAAAAGTCCATTCTTAAGTAAAGGAACTCGTCCATGCTCATTTCTGGCATAAAAAGTTTGCCAAAGAAGGCTAGAGAGAGAGAGTTATGGTTTTTGATACTAGTGTTTTTACATGTTTTATATTGTTTCGGGGCTAATAGGCATAGGCATGATAGTTTTTGATCTAGTATGATTTAATTCTACTGTAAAGTGTAAATTTTTATGTGTGTTCTTACGTATGCATATGTATATGCTATTTCATTATGTGAAACCCTAGAAAAATATGTCTAGATCTTTGAAATTGCTAAGGTCAAAAAGGATAAAGTTCATGTACATATCTTGAAATAGTTTGTCATGCACTGACTGAATGTTCATGCGAGGATGTCATATCCATGCATTGATCAAAAGTTTTTATGTAAAAAGCATGCCCATGCGCAGATAGATAGTTCATGTGAAGGTGATAAATATTGTTTATGGTTAAATGGTATACTTTCTGCACAAAAGAATAGTTCATGTGTAGATGATGATTATTGATGCATAGTTGATATAGTTCTTACGCATATAAAATATTCATGCACAGATGCAAAGTGTTCGTGCGCACAAGCCATGTACTTTAAAAAGAAATGTCCTCATGCGTGGATGATTTATCATGTGTGAATTGTTATTTATGCGTACATAGTTCCTCATAGTTACACCTACATAGATGTTTATTCATGCGTAGATAGTCTTACAGTTAATAATACATAGATGTATTCATGAGTAGATACAAGTACTTGGAATGTTATAAAGGCTTGTAATGATAAAGATAAAATGTTTAAATACGACTCAGATAAAGTAAGTTAAAGTAGTATAGTACGATAAATAGTTAAGTATATGTGACAACCCACCCGAAACTCACCCGATTACTTTATGTCAATTCAGTAGGCTAGTGATGTCACACAACCATGTAACGTAATTTTCGGGACGAAAATTATTTCAACATGGGGATAATGTGACATCCGGCAATTTTCCGTTACCAAACTTCGTTAGTTCCGTTAGGTCTTGCATACACGTGTCGTGAGCACACACTAGTTGTCGTTGAACATTGGTGACTTAATAATAATTAACAATGGTTACTAAATAATAATTTGATTAATAATGTGGATTATTAATAGTTAAAGGTTGTTAAAAGTGCTAAAAAGATTAGTTTTTATAAAATTTAATCAAGAAGGGTTAAGTTTGTAATTATCACAAAACACAGTATTACCAAATATAATTAAAATCAAACTCAACCCTAGCCCCCAAACCCCCATTCGGTCGTAACCCTTTCCCCCACCCCCTCTCCTTTGCGATTTGATCAAGAACAAGAATCATTCATCGATTTTGATTGAGTTTCAAGCATTACAAGTGATTAGCAAGTGTTAATCATCATCTTTGCACACTTAAAGGTTAGATTTTGATTAGTTCTTCATGGTTTTTGATTCTTGAACAACCCTAATTCGAAAATTATGATGAGTGTCAAAATCTATGTTGTTTGATGATTGTTTGATGTTAGTAGTATTGTATTGATGTTAGTTTACGTGGATTATGCAAGAAATTTATGAAATTGAGTGGTTGTTCATACCTTACTATTAATAGTAACTTTTATGCATGAGATTGATGAATTATGATGAACTGATGATGCTAGTCATGTGATGGTGGTTATGGACTTGATTAGGCATAAAGTTGGTGAATTTACAAATGAATTGGATATTAGATTGATTTTGGGTGTTACTTTTCCCGAAAGGGAAACTTTATTTATGTAGATCGTTGGATATTGTTAATTGAGCATGTTTACGATGTTGGGATCATGTTAGAATGCTTGTTGATGATGTCTTAGGTGGTAGATGGTGTTCTTTGGGTTGTATGAATGCTTGAAGCACAATTTGGGAAATTTAGGTCTTTACGGAATATACATGATAATGGATGGTGTTAGGTGATTATGGAACTATGTTAGAATTATGATAGAATCATGATGATGCATGATGTGTTAGTTAAAATTGTAATTATGGACTTCTTGGGATTTATATGTGTTGTTTGATAAACCATGGTATATGATGAACTTTATAGCACTTAAGGGTTTGTAATGTGGTATACATGAATAACTTGTGTGATAATCATGTATGATGAATTGCTACTTGATCAAACAAGAATTTAACTTGATATGTCACCGACGGGTCAAACAGGTCAACTAGGTCAAATGAGTCTTGTTTTCCAAAACTTTGGGTCAATGTGTTTGTTGAGCACTCAGGGTGTTAAGTTTTCTATGTACATGTACTTATGTACTTGCATGTTCTAGGTAATCTTTGAAGGGTTGTCTTTCCACTCATTCGTTAGCTCTTTGTTATTGTTCGTCGCGCATCAGGTGAGTTCAGTACCCCACTTTTACTTACTTCTCTTTTTCGGGGGAGAAAGCATACTTTGTTTTAAAACGCTTTAATGTTATAACATGTGTTTGGTAAGATATAGTGGGTTATACCATAGAAAGCCCTCATACTTTCGGATCGTTAATTAAGGAATCTAGCGAGAAATTTTGGGTAGTACTACTGGGTCTGACAAGCCCCACCTGTGTGACCGGAAGTCAACGGGTGCAATATTGTCCTAAACTACTAACAGCGTCACGACCTGGTATGTCATGGCGAGAGGCAAACAGACAAATATAGTCAGCTTCGATCGTGAAATCACTATGGTTCTTTACTAATGGAATTAGACTTGCTATCTATTTCAACGCACTTGTTATGCTTTACTAACGCAACTGTTTATGATTGATTACTAACTCTTGAACTCACCAACCATCGTGTTTACACTTTTAGTATGTTGTTCTCAGGTCGTTACTAGCTGCTGCCCATAGGAGCACGCACGTATCAAGCATGCTTTGTTCAAACATTGTTTACTTTTAATTCTGCATACACTTACGTATATTGGTTTGGGTTCGTGTTTTACGCAGTTTACATTTAGTACCTTGTGTTTAAACTATTTACAAAACGCTTCCGCAAAAGTTTTAAAGTTATGAACTCTGAAATTATTTTAACTGTTGCATATAGTGTCATTCTAAGTAACTAATGACTGAGATCCTGATTTGTTCACTCGCCTCGCGGTAAAACCCCACACGTGGAATTTGAGGGTGTGACAGTATAATTATTGATATAATAAAATAATAACAATATAAGCTATTAAGGGCCCAAAATACTAAAGTTCCATGTGAAAGTTTAAAGTTTTGAAAGCAAGACATCAGTTCATTTGTTGCACTCTCATCCATTAAAAGACACATGCATTGTGTATTTTCACTCGCTAAAAGAGTTTTTTCTTGTGCAAACTCACTTGTTAAAAGAGATATGCAGAATGTTTTCATACCTGCTAAAGAAGTTTTACCTAATGTAAACTCACCCGACATGAGCTTGACAATTAGTTGCTAGCTCACCAACTAAAGAAGCTGTGTACTTAAACAAGCTCAATAATAAAGATAAAGTAAAAATAAAAAAAGTATGATACTTGTTAAAATTTGCTAAAGTATGACAGTTAAAACTAAAGTAACATATAAACCTTAAAGTGATAGTTAAGGATAAAAAATTAGATACAGTAAAACTATTATAATGGCTGACATGCTAAACTATATTGTTAAAGGTAAAAGTTAAAACTAAAATTACTCAACAACCTTGATCTTTGTATACATATTAATTTAACAAGTATTATGAATGAATAAAGAAAACTGTTTGACATGGATTAAAAAGCTACCTGGTTGTGATAAAGACTGACAGTCTAGGTAAAGCCATGTTTTAGTCAAAATTTTCTCGTAATATTTGAAAACAATGAATTATGAAATGAAATTTAAATTCTGCTGCAATGAAAGTATGGTTGATTAACATTTAACAATTAAGTCTTTTGATTTCCAAAAAACTGTAAGTTCTCTTTTAAACATGGCCTTATAAGTGTGTTGTTACCATGAAAAGTAAAACTAATATGGATTGACAAACATCTGTATCATCATACAACTATTTTATACATGTGTTTGATCTAACGTGCCTGATTTTAGATATTTTTATTATTAATTAACTTTACTAAACCTCATAGTAACTGTTAACTTTCAGAAAAACGCCCTACTTTCTCACTATGAAAATATTGTTTTAGCTGGTTTTCACTTGTAAAAAGAAAGATGGCAACCAAAGAGTTTTGTTGATAACTCTACTTTGCCTTGATTTTGTTTAGTATAAAGGAGACCCTAAAATGTACACAAAATTTGTAGGAGGTATGTCTAAGCACACACTAAGGAAAAAATTTCAACTACTTTTATATCTGTTTTCTTTCTAATTCTTCAAACTGTTTTTAATTTTTTATGTCTTACAACATTTGGCTTCAAAGCAAAATACATAAATATAGTGCTCATTTATTAAATTATAAAGTCAGTAATCCTTTGGGCTTCTAATTAAACATGTTATATGTAACATCTTTGATATCATTCTGAAGTTAGACCCACGATATAATCAAGCAAAGCAACAAACAAGATCAACTCAACAACATAGAAAGAAATTCACTTAGATAGAGAATCTTTGATAACACATTGTGAGTTCTTAATAAAATTCGAATACATGTGAAGGTATATGCAAAAACAGAGTTAGAAATATGGATGATAAGATGAAATACAACAGGACATCATGGTCATTTCAGCTAGCCAAACTCAAGACGAACAACGCGAGGAGCATGTCCCAAACAAAAGATAATTAAGTGTAAAAGAAGAGGTTACAACTTACAAGTGATTTTCTTTTGTATGCATAATAATTTTAATCAATCATTTATGACACTGTCAAGATTCGTTATCAATACATTCACTTTTGTATGCATATATAATATCATGTATAAACTAACCTTATTTCTCCATAATCAAATATTAATTCTACAAACTCAAAACTACCTTTGTGTTCTCTTCTTCTTGTTCCATTGGTATAAACCTAGCCAAAAATTTGCAAGCAAACCACAAACACGATCAACTTGGCATCCCTAATATATAGAATTAATTTATTGGGCCAGTAAAAAGGTGGCGTAAAGCAAATGTCACCCGAAAGAGCCAACCCTGTTTATGTATGACTATTAAAGCAATATGTACATATAGAGTTAATCACATAGATAGTTCTTGTAGTTTGTCGAAAACAGGTTAGATACTAACTTTTGTAAGTAACAATTTTTGGTTTTATGATTTCAATTTGGTAACATATTTAGGTATTAAGGTTAACTTTGGTTATAAAAGGATATTTTGAACATTTCACTCTAATTTAATAGAAAATTTAATAAAAATTAGTCTTAATACTTAAGTACTTATAAAATTAAAATTATAAAACACAAACTTGTTACTAAAAAAAAGTACATAAACATATTATTTTTGTCAAACGACATGACTATATGTGTAATTAACTACGACATTTATTTCTGTTACCTTCAAGGTTTTTTTATCTTGTTGAATGACCTTTTTAATTAAAGTCACAAATAAGTTGGTTAATAAACATCTACCCATTAAGTATCATCATACAATAACCATCATCCATAGCTCCAAACGTTATATTTAATGAATCTTTTATTAACACGCGTGTAATAAATAAACATATTTCATATTTTAACTAACTGTGAAATAATATTGGTGATATAAATAATAATCAACGAATCACTAAAAATCTTTGAAAGCTAAATTTAGTACATTTGTTGGGTCTTGGTAGGAAATTTCTATCATTGTTCAATCCTTTTATTTCTCTTTCATTGGTCTATTTATTATTGCCTCCTCACCACCTTTTGTTTTATTCGGTAACCATTAACTTCCCCCCTTCAATCTCATGAATTCTCATCTACTTTCTTCGTCAAATTAAATACTATGGTTTATAGATGTTTATCATAAAAGAGAAAATCACAAGTAGCATTTTAATTATGATATTTAAGGGATAATTCATAGACTAATTCCGTCACATCCTTACTTTGGCTATACACCGGACTTTATATTAATGCAGACGTAAGTGCATGTGCATGTGATACAGTATTAACTTTTCACTTATATATGTATCATCATAAACTCGTTATTACTCGTTATTCGAGTAATATATGGACCCAAACTTTTTGAATAATGTGTATCATATTTATTTAATGTTTTGTTGCCTATTTATTTAAACACACTTTTGTATATCTTAGTTTTTGATTTATTTCAACTTTAAAATAATAAATCTGTGCCATTATATCATTAGATATGGATTATTTTATATGTCCTTTTAACGTATAACTTAAGTACCCGATCAATGAATAAATTGTAATTAGGGCTGCAAACGAACTGAACGTTCAGTGAACAGTTCGTGAACCGTTCGGCTGAAAGTTCGTTTATGTTCGTTCATTTAGTAAATGAACGAACACGAACAAGAAAATTTTGTTCGTTTAGTTAAACGAACGAATATGAACACGAGCCACGTTCGTTCATTTGTGTTCGTGAACGTTCGATAATGTGTTCGTTTATGTTCGTTAATGTCCGTTCGTGAACGTTCGACAATGTGTTCGTTTATGTTCATTAATGTGTTCGTTTATATTCTTAATTTTTGTGTCAGTTATTTTTATAACTATTATATCAAGTATTCTTTTATATTTATGTTAAGTACTTGTTTATTTTTGATTGATTTTGTGTAATGTTTGTAGTATAAATGTAAATTTTATTCTAAAATAAATCTATAATCATTTGTATTCGTTTATGTTTATGAGTTTCTTTGTGTTCGTCATGTTCACGAATAGTTGTTTGTGTTCGTTTGCTTATGATTGTGTTCATTTGCGTTCGGTAAGTGTTCGTGAACAGTTTATGAACATGTTCATTTTCTTAATGAACGAACACGAACAAACAATCTCGTTCGGTAAGCGTTCGTGAACAGTTCATGAACAAGTGTGTTTCTTAACGAACGAACACGAACAAAGCATTGTTCGTGTTCATTCGGTTCGTTTGCAGCCCTAATTGTAATCTCAAACAATAAGGTCGGTTCATTCAAGGAAGGACAGGGATTAACACTGTCATATATAAAGACATCACATTTGATTAGAAAGCAACGTTGGAATCACATGTGACATGCCCACCTGTATAGACAGCTAGCTTTTATGTCATGTGCATTCTTTGTAAAGAATCATCATAAAGTACTGGAAAATGGTTAGCCTCAAAATAAGATGTATATTATAATGGAAATAACTTCTGGAAGAAAAAACAACAACCTTAAAAGACAGTTATTACAATATGTCGTCTCCTAGATAAGTCGAAAAATAATGTTGACTGATAATTTTATTTGACAGAATCTTCAGTTAAAAGAATCTTAGTTAATTTTAGGGGTGATGATTTTAGAAGTAGTGTATGTTTAAAGTAAATAGTGGGCGTACGTTCGTTGGTTAAAAGAAGTTTATATATTTTGACCAATTTTTTTAAGATCAATATATATTGACTTTTAGTTCAATAAAATAACAATATTTTGAAGCAACCAATTATAAAAAGTCACGTATGCTTAGCCGGCTAAAGAGAATTGTTTCAGTTAGTAAAAAATAATCTTGAAAAGTATAAACAGGTAACCCTCTAACACGGCTAGATTTCAGCCTACAAGGTTCTATATATCCTGACTAGATTTCAGCTAGTAAGCCTTGATCTATCCGAACTAGATTTAACTGGAGGTTGTTCTTCAATCATGGTTTGATTTGATTGGTACTTGGGTGTTCTTAATGTGTTTTTTTTTTCTTCGTATATGCAACAAAAGTCTAGCCTTCTTAGCCTTCTTAGCCTTCTTAGCCTTCTAAGGTTATGTAGCGTTTTCTTGATTTGTTGTTTTCGGAGGTGTTTATTATAAACTTGGTTAAAGCACAAGTATATTTTAACTTAAAAGTTAGTCAAAATGTATATTTTTAATGATTTTCCCAAATAGAAGTTAGAGTAAATTACCGTTTGCATTACTGACATTTATCTAATTTAAATGTTTACATCCTTATAGTTTCAAAACCTTGAATCACCCCCTTATTCTTTTAATTTTTTCCTTGTTTGCATCCCTGTGGCTGACACCGTTAAAATACGCAGTTAAATCCGTCTCTTTTTCTCTCTCTCTTACAGGGGAATTTTGGTCCTTTCATTCTTTCCCCTTCTCTCTTTTGGGAATGATGTTCTTTAGGGGTTTGGGGATTTAACTGCGCACTTTAATAGCGTCAGCCACAAGGATACAAACAAGAAAAAAATTGGGTGATTCAAGGTTTTGAAACTATAGGGATGCAAACAGTTAAATTGGATAAATATCAGGGATGCAAACGATAATTTACTCTAAAAGTTAACTTCAAAGTCACTATACTGGCACGCGGTTGTCCATAGTTTAAAAACGTTAATCCTGATTGTAAAAGGGACTAGAATGATTGAACCAAGAACATATTCGAGGGTTGAACTAGTTTGCATTTGAAAGTCGGTGTTATTAATTGGATAAAAAAATGTTAAAGATGATTATTAGTATTTGACTATTTGTTTATTAGTTACTAGATTTAGTAAACCCGTGTATTACACGGGTTTAATAAATAAAATATTAATATAATAAAAGTTAATAATTATAAAATGATATTCAAATATATGATATGACCGAAATTATATATGTGAAATGATTATAAATAATAAAACAATGATATTAACTTTTAAAATTTTGTTTTTAATTTTTTTTTCAAAAAAATAAACATTTTGTTCTAAAACAAGCCGTATGAAAATGTCATTTTTAAAAATTTTCTTATTATAACTCATAAATTTGATTGTTTTTTGTTTTTAAAAATTTGACTTTTTAAAAATACCAATTTTAAAATATTTCGTATTTTTAAAAAAGTTTTAGGCTTTAGAAAAAATTATTATTTTATAAAAAAATTATTTTTTTTAGAAATAACATTAATGAATAGATTTCTTTCTTAATTTATTAAATTTAAAAAAATATTAAATAATATTATTAATAATTAAGGTAATTATTTAATATGAGAGAGAGGCGAGAAAATTTTGATGAGTATGATTATGGTGCTGTCAAGTGTCATCTCATTGAGATGGAGTTGGGTTAGAAACTGTATAGGTTTAATATAAATAGATGGTTAATATAATAGTTTTGGTGTGTTTTTATCCTTAATAAATTGTTGTTTATCGATTCCAATATTTCCGACCTAATCGTGACTATATATAATGACTATAGACGAACTTGTGACAGCATGCTATCGTCTTCCATCCAAAGAACTCATTCGAGTAAGTTCATTCATGGTAAACTTGACTTCTAGGAGTCAAAATAGAATATAAGTCAGAGGTTTTCTCTAGAATAAGCCACTAATGCTTTATTGTTATTTGTTGGAAGTTGAGTGATGGATATGTTTGCAAACAATATTAATCGGCATGCAAGCTGTGCACCCTCTTTCTATACAAATAAACATTCGGTTTTTCAAATTTCACACCAAAAACAATATAAACTATTATCACAACAAACACTATTCCAACACTTTTCTCTCACTAAAAATGGTGTTTTTGCTTACCATTTTGTCTCTCATTCTTCTATTATGCATTCTCTACATTCTTCTCATTTTTCTCGACACAAGAAGACATCAAAAGTGTTACCTATTGGACTACCAGCTTTACAAACCCTCCGATGACCGTAAACTGTCGACCGAATTCTGCGGTGAGGTCATCAAGAGGGCGAAGAACCTCGGTCTAAACGAGTACAAGTTTCTTCTCAAAGCCATTGTGAGCTCGGGCATTGGCGAAGAAACCTACGCCCCGAAGATGGTGTTTGAAGGTCGCGAAGAAAACCCTAATCATCAAGACGCCATAGAGGAGATGGAAGAGCTTTTTGAGTATGCCATTGGAAGGCTTTTTAGGCGAACCGGGGTGTCACCAACGGATATTGATGTGTTGGTGGTTAATATCTCGATGTTGGCGTGTGTGCCCTCGTTATCGAGTCGAATCGCGAACCGATACAAGATGAGGGAGGATGTCAAGACTTATAATTTGTGTGGAATGGGGTGTAGTGCAAGTTTGGTTTCTTTGAATCTTGTTGAAAGTATTTTCAAGTCAAAGAAAGATCAGTTGGCTATGGTGGTGACATCCGAATCTTTGACTCCGAATTGGTACATCGGTGACGATAAGTCGATGATCCTTTCGAATTGCTTGTTTAGAACGGGCGGGTGCGCGATGATTCTCACAAACAAGCCTAGTTTAGCTCACAAATGCATGTTGAAGCTAAACTGCCTCGTCCGTACGCACCACGGTGCAAAGGACGAGTCGTACGGGTGTTGCATACAGACAGAAGACAACGAAGGTCGGGTCGGGTTTCATTTAGGTAAATCCCTACCTAAAGCCGCAACCCGAGCCTTCGTCGACAACTTAAAGCGGGTAGCTCCCAAGATCTTACCGATCCGTGAGCTTCTCCGGTTCGGTATCCTCTCCGTAACCCTAAAACTGCTTCACAATTTCCAAAGAAAGGCCACAGGGTCAGCCAGACCCGTTATCAACTTCAAAGCCGGTGTGGATCATTTCTGTCTCCACACCGGTGGAAAGGCTGTGATCGACGCGGTCGCTCACAGCCTTGGCTTGACTGAATACGATGTCGAACCGGCGCGGATGACACTGCACCGGTTCGGCAACACTTCAGCAAGCAGTGTTTGGTATGTTTTAGGGTACATGGAGGGTAAAAAAAGACTAAAAAAGGTGATAAATTGTTTATGATAAGCTTTGGGGCAGGTTTCAAGTGCAATAGTTGCTTGTGGGAAGTGGTACGTGATCTGGAAGGAGTAGAAAACGTGTGGAAAGAGTGTAATATTGAAGACTACCCACCAAAAACCCTAACAAACCCATTCATGGAGAAATATGGTTGGATTCAGGATGAAGATATTAGCACCTTCAAGATACCAGCTGAGTGAATTCAAATTAACTTACAAAGGGCAAAAAGGTCATTTTACTTTTCATAAATTTCGTAAATTCATTGTTTTGTTTATAGTAAAAAGAAATGTGAAATTGATTGTGTGTATTTTACTTTCTTTGTATTGTGTTTTGTTTTAATGAAATCCAAAATTTAATTAATTTCCTGATTTTCCTATTTTTTAAGGTTTTTGTTGTATTTTACATCTATGTTTCTCTACATGTTTTTATATATGTAATAAGGTTAATAATTTTAACTAAATTTGCTAAACATGTGTTGTTCCAGTATCTAATGCTCATACGAAGCACACCGGAAGATAGAATAAAAGATAATGATATTGAGAGATATTGATATGATATTAAATGTCGCGTATTAAATCAAGCCCTTTTATAGGATAAATTGAAAATCGACACGTCGAGTCAAGTTTTAAACTTTAAAATTAACTGAATAATAATCTTAATAAATATTTTAAATAAATGTGTGAACTTCTTAAATCAAATCATAATAAGCTTTACAATAAGAAGAAATAAATCAAAACTACTAAAATAATAAAAACTCTAAGGATTGAAATAAGGATTGCAATTGATGAAATTATAGTCTCACAGCCAGAAAAAACGATGTCAAATTATCTGACTCATTAAGATGTTTTCATCTTCTACTTATGAGTCATGTCACTTCAAAAAGAACAGAAGCTATAAACATTATACGTTGAGTCCGTTTCCATCACTTATGTCCTTTATGAGCTCTATATCACGATTAGTCATCTTAAAGTACAAGTATACACTTAGCTATCAAAAATTTATCAAAAGATTGATACATAAATATAAATCATGATATAACCAACATTAGTTTATAACATTATTAGATGAATTTATCACAAGTGATGTTAGAAAAAATTATAAACCAACTTGATTAAAAAAAAAAATTTGTACCATTTCTCATACATAAAAGTTTCAAAGAATAGCCTCTAACATAATATCCTTCTAGCCAGCTTTTTTGTGGTTTGGTATATGCATTAATATGGCATTCATATCGTGGGTCCTTGTCACATTCATGACAATTTACTTTTGGTCATTGCTCATTCATTATTCAACTTAACCGATCATTTATCAACAATGTACCTAAGTTCCTTTAGGTATGATCAAAAGAGGGTAAACACCCATTTAATTGTGGTTTCCTAACTAATTATGTTGTTTTGTTGATATAGAGTTTACGTAAGAATCACTCCTAACTTATTAAAACAATGGCGACTCATCGGTCAAGAAACATAAAGACACACAATGCCGGTGTTTTTAAGATGTGGATGTATGTATGACCACTACCCTTTCCTGCCAAATCTCATCAAACACGCACATGATTGACGCGGTATCTTTAACATAGCTTGATATCCGGAGAACATTTGCACATGGACTCGTTTGTATCGGGAATAGGTGGGGTTTCATTTCCCTGGCCCAATTTGCAAGATTGTATGTTTTTATGATGTAAATTACATCTACTGCAGTGATTTCTATAACTGTAACGGCGTCTTGGGGTCAGATCGAGTTTTGGGTTTGTCCCTCTCTAGTGTATGCTAGAAACAATGGGTCACTAGAAAAATAGTGTTTTCCATGAAGGATACTTTAAAAAGCCTACCTATATCGATATCAGTATCAAAAGCGACTAACATTACTCATTAATTAGGACATAGTATGTTATAAAAGTTATAGGTACTTGTCTTTCTTTGACTTTAATGATATTAACTGTCCTTTCAATATATTTATACGAAAAAAATACCTTTTGATAATATTTATATGAGAAAAAGACTCTAATGCATGGTTCGTATCACATGAGACATGAAATATAATTTGTATGGACCGTAATTCACCTTGATAAAGTGCACGTTTCGTAAATCATAAGCTATTCATGTAAAATTATTATTTTGCTTTTTTAATTAAGTGACGACGAAAGATAAATATATATATTATATCCTCACAACATGTAAGACATTACGTTATGGCAAAGTGTTGAAAGATGAAGGGGTTCATGCCACAGTCACAATGCCACAACTAGGATGAGACGATGAGTTTAACTTTCAAGTGGGCCTCTATCCACTTTTGGAGTTTTAGTAGTGAAAAAAGAGTTAATTTAAGAGAAACAATTTGGGCCTTTTAATATGTGAATTTTTAGATAAGTTTTTGATTTTGTATTATCCATCCCTTTTTCATGTTTTAAATTCTGTAAGTAGTAATCAGTATAATTTAACGTTGAATTGGTAATTACAAATAATTATTTTATTTATTTATTTACTAATATATTATCTCAAATAAAATAAATATTAATGCATCCTTTGAATATTTATAAAATGATAGAAACTTAGGGGTTTACTCTAGCGGTACGGTGGGGATGTTATACATGTACATTTTTAGTTGAAGCTTCCACTAAATAAATAAATAGACGTTAAAGTCGCGTTGACGACTTTTGATTACGCATAAAAGAGGGAAAAGTGGAGAATCAAACTTGTGACGTCAGCAAACCAACCTTTAGTAAAACTTATATAAAAAAGAATGTGTGTATATATACAAACCAACACTAAATAAAACTTATATCAAGACATAAGACATATATAAGTTTTAATGAAACCTGTATCAAAAGAATGTCGTATGCTATACATATTCAAATGAAATTGTGTATGAAAAGTTATAACAATTGAAATTGCAATAAACAATAAAAGAAATAAAAATAATAATTATATTTGATCCTGCTAGGTTTAACAAATTAAGGATTATTGAATTTTAATGATCTCAATTTTTATTTATTAGGCAGGATTATCCCAATTCAAAATATTTACTGATATTCCCAACTTTAAGCTTATTTACTCCAACGATCCCTTACTAACTAAGAGTTAACCCCCGTTTTTTGTTTATGAAATAGGGCCAACTTTGAGCCAATTTTCAACTCTATCGTCACCCAGCCTTTATCAGGTTCGTTTTTTTGGTGTCTAACCTCTATCCTCACCTGAAATCTACCTCCAACGAGTCAAGTGATTCAGATTATAAAGTGGAGATTAGCGGGTTTCAGGATGCAGAAGTTTCAGATTGATGGACCTGATGATTGATTTTAACTTTTTGCTTAGTACTGTTTTAGCCATATAAAAAGTCCATGTCATCAAAAAAACTAACGTTGTTAACTCTCAGTTAGTAAGGAGTTGTTGGAGAAAAATAAACTCAAAGTTTAGAGTGTTAGTAAACATTTCATGAGTTGGATTAATCCCTGCCAATAAATAAAAATTAAGATTATTAAAATCCAATAACTATAAAATTAATATGTGAACATATATAAAAGTAGGTACATTGCAATTATATATTCTTGATTTTATAAAACATTTTTGAAAGTTATATGAGAAAAAATGTTTAGAAATAATTATATTATTAAGATATTCAAAATGAAAACAATGTAACTCTATGGAGAAAAACCGATTTTAAGACAACTTTAATGACTTGTAGATTACTATTAATGAAGTTGTTAACTAAGGGAATGTGCCACGCTTCGGAATGGTATTCCCTAGCTAAACGATAAGGTACTAAACATGAGATACTATAACCAATAAAAATGTTAGAGGTGAGCAGCAATATGAACACTATCACTTACAAGTACAATGAACATTAAACAATAAATACAAAGAATAACAGTACAACAATTTATACAAATATAATTAAATTAAGATTTCGTTGTACAATTTCATGTCCATGTACCAAATGATTAAACTATTACATCTTGAACATTTTTGGCTCAGAAGTCGTAACTCGTTGTGACTGCAAACCAGGAATGGTTGCCTCGCCTCGCCACGCCTCGCCACGCCATAACGACGACTATAAACACCCTTTTGACGTAATGACAGCCCCCACACACATCCTGCCAACAATTAAAATGGCTTTTAGACAAATGGTGGCATATGAAGAGCCATGTTGACGTAGTTTTGATAATAGAATCATAAAGTTTAGTGGCAAAATCAACAATCAACTAAAGCATACTATTCCTCGTCATTTATAAACCATGAGTCAAACAATAGATAAATACACATACGTGTTTCAAAGAACTATAAGGCTTAAAAAGTTATCATCATTGTGGAATCGGGTTACACGTTTCAAAAACATAACTCTTTGTTTCAAAGATATACCATGTTGAATTGGTTTTGATAAAAGAAGGAGAAAGTTTGACACCAAAAACAAAAATTAATTAAAGTATATTGTTCCTCATCGGTTAAAAATTATGAGCCAAACAGAAGATATACGCACATACACATTTCAAAGAACATAACTCTTCGTTTTAAAATATACGCATTATAGTTGTGCACGCCAGGACAATGAACATAAACAAATCTTACATCATTATCACCTAACAATCTTTAACTATGTCGTGTTGGTCATGGTATGAAGTAAGTTAGATCTCAACTAAAAGTATTTACAATATCATTGAAAAATTAATTAACTATAATAGGTATATGATTTTACACCGATGAGGAATAGTAATATTTTTTAGACAAGAAAGAACCTACGTCTCAGATGAACCAAGGGTTATCATGATCCACCCAATTATGATTTGCATTCATAAACATCAGACCTAAGGTACAACCATCATTATTCGACCAACGAAAATGAAAAATTAATAAGCTATACATCCAATAGTATATGTGATAAACGACGAGTCATCATCATCAACAACAACAATAAAAAACGAAGGTGACAAGTTTTTACAATGTGAATAACCATTATCTAGAGCCCCAAATGGATGTATAGTAGGAGGAAAACTATTACCACCACTACTGTTGTCGTACACACGAATTACATTATATTATATTACAAGAATTATATTATATTATAAGACCTCACATATAAATTACATCACAATACTCCTTGATCTCTACCTTAGTGGTGCTTTCGCGTCATCTTCGTGTTTGTGCCTACGAACTCCGATGTCTCGAAGTTATAGATACGGGCTTGGCTCTGCATTCCAAATCCATTAATTCTAGCCCAGTATGTTATCGATAGATTAGACACGCATTACAAAGTATTTAAATTATGAAACAATCAACTCCAGCTAAGTCGTTACAATGATCTTCAATATTAACTCAGCATATTAGCCACATGATAAGGTCAATATGACTGTTAATTTGAAAAATATTAATTTTCTAATCCTATAAAGTACTAACCAATTCTACTAACTTTTTTACATTTTATTTCTATCCTCTCAACTAGATAGAAAATTTAACCTCCATTAGTGTTACTACTAAAACTAGTAATAAAATTATAACTTAGTACTTAAATCTGTTATTTTACCCAAACCATATGGTCATCTGTGTAATTAACTCAAATGTTATTCAGTAATTAACAATAATGCACTAACGAGATTGATGCGTGATGGTATTTTGTTAAAAGTTAACAAGCATTAGTCTTAATACCCTAGGGTGTAAAAAATTTTAAACCTTAAATTTCATGTTGAGTTGAGTTAGTACTTATTCTTATTTTAACTTGACTTAAAACCAAACTTTTAGTGAATCAATCTTGATTCTTGATTAGTTTACTATTCACGTGACTTTATTGGATATTAAAAATGAGAAAAATATGGCACTTTATTTGTTGATAATCAACACCATCACTTTATAACTTTAATTGTTGTGAAGATAATTAGAAATGTGGTGGGGAATGAAAACAAGGATTAGTATTTATTGGCATGGTCTCGTTATGATTAACTGCATGCACTCGAGTCATCATTATATTTTCTTAGCATTATTTTTTTAATGATAACATACACCTCCAAATATGTATATCTTTTTAATAAAAGCGTACATCTCAAATAAGAAATACTATCCACTCTTTGTTACATCTAGGTTTATATGCGAGTCATTAGAAAGCCATTGGTTATGCCACGGCTTTTTATTTAAATTAGTGGGTAACTTGATACTGGTGCTTCACGGCGAGATATGATTATTACTCGCTCATGCGTACATACATATATCTATTAAACACTTAAAAAGAAAGAGAAAATAAAGTACAAATGCCTTTGTAAAAAAACACAAGTTTGACGATTTTATTAAAATTGCACTTTTTGGGTGTTATGTTCATTTTTACAAGTTATGCATTATAAAAAAAACTATTAATTGGATTGTCTATAAACTAACCTATTTTTGTAAGTTTTGGATATGACATGACAAATTATTATGATGTAAAATAATTTGTATACTTTTTATCTCTTTATCACAAATCTTAGAGTTATTAAATCTTTTAACAAAATAATAATCACATCAAAAGATGTATTTTAAAAATGAGTTAACAATATTTTATTTCTTAAACACTATTTTTGTCTTTTTAAAGACTTCTTTTGTAAATTTGTAGTTATAGTTTTAGATTAATTTGTAATTATCATCCTTTTTGAGTTGTATTTTAAGTATTGTATTTTTTTATGTATATAATTTATATTTTAAACTCTAGTCATGTAATATGTATATTAATAAATTTATATACTATGTATATACTATATGCATATATAATAATAAGTGATTAAGATTAAAATATCAAGGTGGGGTATAGTAAGTTATCATGTAATGTAAAAATTATAAAAATAAAATACAATTTTAAAAAATACTCCTAAAACTTAAATGTTTATATTTTTATAGTATAAATATTGATATTATTTCATAAAAGGTAATTTGTAGTAGACATAAGACTAAGCATTTCATGGTATTAAACACCAACGTACACCAATTTTCAAACCAGTTAATTACTTTTAATCTAAATTTTTCTTTGTTTACATCATTCATTCATTTTTCTAACCCACTTTATATCAACCAACAATCATATTAATTATTTATTAAAAATGTTAATTTTATAAAAATCATAATTTTTTAAAATATCATCATTTAATAAAATTAAAAATAATTAAAACAATTATATTTGTTGCCCTAAAATATAAAAAAAAGACTAATTTGACATAAGATAAAAAAATAAAAATAAAAAAACAAAAAATTTATGAGTTTTAATTTAATTTAGTGTTTAGTTATAAAAATATAAATAGTAAATGTAGATTTAAATGTTAATTTAAAGTATTATCAATAAGATAATACTTAACGTACTCAATTAAATACTACACATCATTAAATAATTTGTTGATAATGTGCATTGAATAATATATTAATCAGTAGAAGTTTATTAAATGAGACAAAATAGAAAACATCACGTAAAACACTTGTACAATTATACTCTATGTTTAAAAAATTATATTATATGTCTTAAAGTTTACATAAATTGACAACTATGTATAAAGAGTTTTATTATAGATAGTATATAAAGATAAACATATATGTAGTCATTTTCTTTATATTTTTTATACTTGTATAACCATTAAGGAGAGATGTGTCGTGAACTACGTAGCAAATTTGTTTATGTTTTTATTTCTTTAATTCGTGCCCGTTCGTTCTTATATATACGTTCGTGAACACTTGTTATGTTCACTAATTTACGTTTGACTATATTTCACTCATATTTATTCTTGTTGGTTCATTTGCATTCGCTTATAGCTGTTCGTGCATGCTATTTTAAATATTTAACAATAATTATTCACATATTGTTGTTTACTTTTAAAGTGTTGGATATTAATCATGTGATTAGTAGAGTGTTAAATATATGAATTTAATATTGTAAATCATCTACTTTTAGTTGGTGTTAATTTATATATGTTTATTTTCATTTGTGTTGGTTAGTTTGGATTCATTTGTTTTCGATCATTTATGTTCGTTGTTTTTGTTTATGTTTGTTTGTGTTATTTCTCATGGTCTTTTGTTCGTATTCGTGTTATTTCATGCATTTGGTTAAGAGAAGCTACCCCTGTAAATATCAAAAATCATAAAATAGTATTTTTTTATTATAAAAAATCATGACTTAGTGGCTATGTGTGCATTCTTTATAGTTGAAGGACATGATATATTCTAAAATGGATTGAATTTATTATTTTCTATATACAAATAGATAATTTATAAAATACCCATCTAAGTACGTGTATATAATTGAAAACATAAATAATTGTCTGTAACTAAAATAAAACATAAAGTATAACCCATCTAAATTTGTCGAAGTATGACTAAGATATTACAAAGTAGTATAGTCGACAGATAACCATTCTTGCATTTTAAGTAGCATTTTTTTAATGGTATTCTTATTATAGTCATCATAGTGGTCACTTTATCTCTCATACAAATCATGCAAGAGTAAGGAACACTTCTCCATTTAAAATATTCGAGCTAATAATATATATATATATATATATATATATATATATATATATATATATATATATATATATATATATATATATATATATATATATATATATTTTAATATGTTTTAATATAATACAAACATGATTTTCTACTAAGCAGTTATACTCTATAAATTAATATAGATTAATATGATAAAACCACTTTTTTCTAAAAGCGAATTCTATTACCCTAAAATGACGACCAGAGAAACTTTTCAAAAGTTTATAGTACCTAAATTTGGAAAAAATAATATTAATAATTACATTTTCAAATCTTATATTACCTTAGTTTCAAACCACTTCAACTCTAATGTTTGATATGGTTTCTTTACATTTCTACGTAGATGTATATATGTACGGCTTCTACCTTCACTTAAGATTTATCTTTAAAAAGCAGGAATTTTCTCCCACGCGATGCAACAAGAAACTTATATATTACAAATTAAATAAGATAATTGTGTTTTATTTGTTTCTGTACATAAGAATTTGATTAAACATTTGTGATTCTAAAAGGGAAAAAAATTAGAAGAAATGGTTTATTGCGAAAACCAAAAATGAATAAAAGAAAATTCAACAAAAACCGAACTCATTTGTAGTTAATTAGAAAACAATACATAGGTGGTATCTTATAGTAATTAGTAAGGAAAATTTTTGTGTAAATTAGCAATAATGCGCGAGCTATTTAATGTTTAGGGTGGCTAAATGTGGGGTTTGAACTGCTATCTTTGCATAACATTCACGTTATCCCACTTACCCAGGTCTATAATGTTCTGATCACCACTCGTAGGCTAGCCATCACAAGATGCAGAAATGAGGATCAAATCTGGCCTCCTAGTAGATGTCCAAGTAATCCGACCGTTGGACCATCTATGCGGTGGCTGAACATGATTTCTCGTGTTGCAAATTGTTATAAATGTAACCCTTGTCTTAGTCTATCCAATTCCAAAATTTGAATCATGATTATCTATTCGAAAGGCAATAGCTTCTATCATCAAGTGTAACCGGAATGACAAGATTTGAAATATTTATATGCACTTATCTTTTCATTAATTTAACTAATAAAATTTCCTTAGTGCTTTTGGTTTGATTTTGATAATCTAAATGATAATGAACTGAAAATGATATGATTGATATGTTTGAGAAGTGTAGATACGGATATTGATAAATACATTCATTTAAATATATGAAAAGGACAACACTAAAATTCTAAAACCTTTTTATTCATTTTCGTTTAACTTAATCCAAAAGTTTCAGTCCAAGTAATTTCACACATCCAAATAACTTCACATATCATAATTTCATTATGAAACAACATAATATGTACTACAATCGAACATGCCTCTATATTCCATCAATAGATATATAGAAATATTTGTCGCTTATCCATCGACGAGGTAGAATCCGCAACTGAAGGTCTATGGGAGAACCGAAAATGTATAAAACCATCAATAACGGATCACTACATTTATTACCGAAGAATCATTGCGGATTGATAATAGAGTGTTATATATTACCTTTTATTATCGACACAGAAAAATGACTATCATTGATGAAAGAGCGACGAAATATAAAATATATAGTTTTATAGTTTAGGTTTCTAAATTTTGACATATCCATCAAAGATCCATAGGTAATTGCTAATGAATTATGAATATTTAATGTGTAACCATTCAAATAAACCACGTTAGACTTAAACTATATACATTAATTAGATAATTTAAATGTCAATTGAGTTAGTAGTCAAGTTATAAGAATCAAATGCTTTTTGAAATCTAAGTAGTTTCAAACCTAGTTAAAACTAATTGTTAGGTTCCTAAACATGATATTGCTGTAAAAAAATATTAAACAATTAATTAAACTTAATAAATGAAGTTTCCATCATGTATATAATATTTTTGTGGTATTTATAACTATTAACATCCATTAACATAAATAAAGAAAAAAAAACATAAACATAACCTCTCCATAAACATAACAAAAAGAAAAACAAAAATAAATAAATAAAACCTCAATCCACAACATCAACTTTTGTGGTGCAAGATAACAACCTCCTGAAGATAGAAGCCAAAGCAGCATACGACGCCTCCTTCGCCTTCATAACCATCGTACACTTCCTCCTCCTCCGCCGCCGCCTGCCGCCCTCTCTCCGCCCGCCTCCGCCACCTTCACCGCCAGCCGGACCCTTTCTCCGCCCCACAACAGCCCTTTCCTTAACTCTCCCAATACACTTCATTGTCCTCTCATTCAAACTCTCTTCTCGCGAAAACGTGTAGCTCCGAAGGTAAAGCTGCCTACACGAGATGCTATCCACCACCCGCGGGTGCCCGTGGCTGTTTCTACTCACTGACCGCACGAATTCGCGGTCAGAATCGGGCCATTTGTAGAGGTTGACGTAGGTTGCCCGAACGGGCACCCGGGCATCGTCGGCGATGCATGTTGACATGCAAGTGGAGGTCATGGTGGTGCCGGCGGTGAGGGTTCGCCGGAGCTATTTTCCGGTGGGTTTAAGGTGGAAGAAAGTTGAGAGGATGGAAGATTGTATTGTAAAATGTAAAGTGTGACTTTATCTCGTGTTTTATGGTGGGTGATGAGTGTGGTGGGATAAAGTGGGAATGATTTAGCGTCATGGGTGTACAATGTAACATCATGTGGTCACCTATACGTATACAAATTCTAGAGTATTCATATTTGTTGGTTTATTTATTATTATTATTTTTTTTGATAGGTTAGTTTTAAAATAATGTAACGTTTTTTCTATGTATAATTAATTTTTAATAGAGAATTGTGATAATGCTGAGTAGATGTAATGTAAGCTATATAAAGAGTAATTTAAACGGTTATGTGTAACCGTGTTATATATTACAGTCATAGTTAAAAAATAACTAGTGTTAACAACCCCGCGTTGCAGCGGGTACGTAAAACCATGAACAAATAACGACGAAATGTTTACGCGAATCCATAGTTAAGGGGTTTATAACATACGAAAATTTATATAAGAAAAATGAAATAATTATGTTGTTGATAACATTCAAAACTTTATATAAAAACAGATACGTTACAAACTCGTGCGTTGTGGTGGGCCCATTCATAGTACTCGTAAGTTAATAGAAAAAACGAATGTGCTAACAAATTGAAACGTCCAAACGCCAATAGAAATAAGCGCGCCACAACCTCAAAAAATTCACCAAAGGATATTAACATTGATAAGAATTTGCATGAATAAATTTAGATTTTATAAAACATCATATTTTAAAAGAAATAGGAAAGTAAACTATAAAAAATAAAAGCCTTTTTAAGCTTTGATCGGTATTATACGTTTGTGATTCGATTACTTGTATAATCTAATGCACAACGTTGTTTGAATTAAACTTACACTGAACAATAGATAAAGAAAGGCATGTCGTGTTGATATATTTGTTATTTTATAAAAAAAAAATAAATATTAAAACTTACAAGATGAATTAAAAATAAAAACTTATGTATATATAATAAAACAAATTTATAAAGTATAAAATGACATATAATCAAAGTTAAAGGGCAAAAAGGAAAAAAAACTTATGCTAAAAGACAAAAAAAAAGTCTTGCTTTTGAAACTTTTACATGATGCTTATGTAGTCTTCACTATGGTTTTTAAGGGAAATTTACCCAAATAACTATTTGAACAAATAAAATTATTAAAATAACTAGTCAAACATTAAGTTTATCAAATAAAACAACCAATCGTATCGCGCCATGTGTCCAGCGCTCGCCCATGTGGCGAGGAAAAACCATAATCCCTTGCCGGCACATTTTCCCAGGCGAGAAGTATGCATAATCCCTCGTCCACGAGTCATTTTTGGGGCATCCCTCGCTGACGTGGCTTATCCCTCGCTGACTTGGCGAGGGATTATGGGAATCCCTTTTTCAAAATTACCAAACTACCCTCCATCGCCCATAATTATATATATATATATATATGTGTGTGTGTGTGTGTGTGTGTGTGTTTGTGTGTGTGTTTAACCAAAAAAATTTGTATTTTTTTTCACATTTATTTTTTTTAAATACTTAAAAATTTAATTTGATTTGATTTTGCCTTATATAATATAATGTTTACCCTTAACAAAGTTATCAAATCTTACAAACGACACTGAAAAGTTTATTTATGATTTAAACGACATTCATGTGGATGATGAGAGTTATAATGATGTTAAGCAAGAATGTCATTATGAAAACGAAAAAAATAAGGATTTTTATGAAAAAGATGATCCACCTCCCTATCATTTCGAGTATAAAGTTCATGAAGATATATTTTTTTCACAATCTGAGTCATTAGCGGATCCTACAAATAATCCACTCAAAAATACTAGCTCCGAGTTGTCAATTATTTCTGAAGATGATTGTTTCAACAACAAAGAAGAATTACAACTAAAATTAGATACGATATGTCTTATCCAATGTTTTGAGTATAAGTGGTTAAATAATCAAAAAGTAGATTTGAGAAGTCATGTCGTAACGATGGTTGCGATTGGTGTATCTGTGCACACTGTTTTAAAAATACAAGCATATTTCAAGTTAAATACTTTAAATTAGTACATACTTGTTTAAAAACACAAACTTATCCTAATATTCATCAAGCAAACAAAAAAGTATTAGGTCATATTATTAAAGACCAATTTAAAGATAGCGGTCGAATTTAACGGGGTAATGAAATTATGAATGATATTAAAGAGAGATTCAAAGTTAGCATATCGTATGCTCGAGCTTGGCATGGCAAGGCTTACGCGCTCGAACTTTTAAAAGGATCTCCAGAAGAATCGTTTTCGCATTTTCCTATTTACTGCTACAACTTGAAGAAATTAAACCCGGGTACGGTCACTAACATTGCTATAGATAAAACGGGACGTTTTAAATGTTATTTGTCGCGATCGGTGCAGCGGTAAGTAAATTTTTGAGTATGTTTTTTAATAATATTTTAATAATGCTAACATTATTTATTTATTTAGATTTGAAGTTTTGTGCAATTTTTTCGGCCTTTAATTATGATTGATGGACACATTTAAATGGAAAGATTTTAGGCACCATATTTTTGGCAATAGGTATGGATGGAAACAATCAGATTTTACCAGTTGCATGCGGTGTTGGTAAAACAAAGAGTGAAGAGTCTTGGAAATGGTTTTTATCAAAACTTAAAGATTGTATTGATGATAATCTAAATTTAACAATTATATATGATAGAGTTGTCTCAATTGATATGGCAATCAGAACTGTGTTTCCACATGCATATCACGGGATATGTTGTCGTCATTTGATGGTAAATTTGCGCTTAAAATCAATGGAAGGAAAAAATTACGAGTCATTGTGGTGACAAACCTGTAAAGCTTATAGAGTTTCTGATTTTGAAGAGTGATTTTAGAGACTCACCGATGTACTTCCACGCGTTCAAAATACTTTAGTTAATGTTAGGTTTGAAAAATGGGCAAGAGCACACTGTTCAGGAAGTCGTTATAATATCATGACGTCTAATAGCGCTGAGTCTATCAATGTTTTGTTACGACATGCTAGAAAACTACCAATTATTAGGCTCGTTGATTTTTTTCAAGAATATCTACAAAAATGATATTTTAATCGTAGACAGATTGCATGTAATATTTTTATAGAAAACTAACATATAATCTTTTATGTTTTTTGTTAAAAATATTAATATATTAATTTTTATAGGTGATTTACCACATAGTCTTACAAAATGGGTAGAAAATAAAATAATAAAAAGAATTGCAAAAAGTGTGGCATGGACAGTGACCGGAATCGATGATCACACATTTGAGGTTGTAGACGGAGGCAAAAAAAGGTTTGGTTGATTTGTGGAGTAGAACATGTAGTTGTAGATAATGGGAACTCTCTGGTTTATCTTGTGGTCGTATGATTGCTGTTTCAAGGTTTTTAAATATAACAGATTGTAGTCACTGGGCTTTAAACTGGTTTAGTAAATATATATACAAGGCTACATATGAGGAGTCAATAAATCCTTTACCAGTACAATCTGAAAGGAGATACCTTCTTATTTTGTGTCTATGCAGCCACCGCTGATTAATTAAAGACAAGCTGGCAGATGGAGAGAAAATAAGCGCATACCGTCAAACGGGGTTGAAACAATATTTGACGGTAAATACTGACCCTGAAATTATTTAAAAATTTATTATTAAAATAATAAAATAATATTACTGTAATTCATTGAAAATAATAACTTACCTCTCTTGAATTGTTTAAAATAGATAACTCTTGTTCCAGCTTTATTAAACTCATACGAGGCCAATCAATACCTCTTGGCACGTACCTACGTCGTTTGCCATAATTATTCATATCGGAAAAACTTCAAATATCCAAATCTATAACAAATAAAATAGTTTAATTGAATATATAATAAAAATTAATTAATATAATTAAAAATTACCTTAAATGCCCAAACAAATCCTTTGATATTGTATCTTAGCTTTTTCTTTCGTTTTTCTCTTTTATTTTTATAAAGAGCATTATAGACATGAGGGTATGTGTGATTCCAAAGATATGTATCCCACGGAAATTCATTCCATGCCCCTAAATCATTAACTAAATCTAAAAGTTGACAGTTTAATTTTTTTTTACTTCTAATCCATAAATCCTTGTTGAACAAGTAATAATAAGCAGACTTTTACTACGGTTGCATCATCTAACATGTGTAACCTGTTCTCAAAAACGTCTCTTAAATCATGTAACGTAGGTTTAATTATTTCATTTTTGTGAAAACGATATCAAGAAAATTTATCTTCGTAAGAATAATTTGACGCGTCATATTACCAAATTTAAACCCGGTAATAATACAAAATTTTTTACGCCCAAATTGAAGATTTTCTCCATTGATAGAAAAATTGATACCGTTCTCTGGATTTTCGGTATGAACTTGGGTTTGTAATATTAAATAAATAAGTGATGCATCATTACTTATGCATTCACATAGTAATCATTTTATAAAACATGTGTTGTTAAACATAACAAGTTGATTAGGATTTTTTTTTTAATTTATTATAAATATGTTTAGCAACATTTTACATTACATCTAATAGTAATACTATTGAATGCATAAAAACCCTGCATAAAAATAATAAACAATTACAATATAATAAAAACAAAGAATTAAAAAAATAATAATAAAAGTAGAAAGTGATAAACAAAAAATAACCTCGTGCTCCATCGATTTAACTTATCAATAATTTTTTTCTTTAACTGGTGATCGTAAAATTTTCGGAAGACAATGCAAAAATATTTTCTAAGATTTTCAAAATTTTTGGAGTCTCACATGCTCCCCCACCCCTTTATATACTACTCGTGTCAATTAATATCCCTCGCCTCGAAATCCTATTCCTCGCTGACGTGGCGAGGGGGATGTCACATCCCTCGCCCAAAGTGACTCATCCCTTGCCTTGAAGGACGTGCAAAATAAGGGTTGACTCGGCGAGATTGAAGTCACATCCCTCGCCCAAATGACCAATCCCTCGCCTCGTTTAACATTCCCCCTCGCTGACTAGGCATCCCCTTGCCCCTCGTTACCCGGTCCCTCGTTGACATAGAGAGGTTGCTGTCAAATCCCTCGCCTAGGGAGTCGTACCCCTCGCTGACGTGGGCGAGGGTTGGGTCAAATCCCTCGCCTAAAAAAATGTGTCTCTCGTCTTTTTTTAATATAACACGTAATTTACACGTGGGTTAGATAATGACATGTGGGCGAGGAAAAATATTACCACGTGGGCGAGGGTTCAATACTTTTTCTCGCCTTTTGGCGAGTGTCAAAGTCAAATGTTTCTTTTTGTATTTTGAGTGGTCAATGGTTATTTTGGTAATTTGATTTGGTCAACTGGTTATTTTCGTAATTTTCCCGGTTTTTAAAGGTATAATAATTTATAAATGTTAATGCGGTTCTCACGGCTTTCTATTTAAAGTTGGTTCCATATATACGAGAAGATCTTTGTAAATTATAGAATGCAAAAAAATTAAATACCTTAGAAAATATAATATACTAGCTTTAAAAAACTCATATATTACCCGGGTTGGATAATTAAAATATTTAAATCATAAATTTGTATAAACTTTTAATGGAAAAGTTTATAATACAAAGTAAACAATTCGTGCGAAATGTAAGAAATAATAACAATCATTGATTTAAGCGATAATATATATGGTATCTTATTATTATATATAAACAGAAGTTGTGATACATATGGTATCTTTTCATTTGCAAATGAAAAGTGAATTAGGAAACAATGAATTATATATTTTTTTGAATAAACAAAAATTGAAACGATAGTTATAAAAATGTGAATTAATTAGTGTCTTGATTATAAAAAAAGGTAGAAGTAGAAAAGAAAATTATGGTAGTTTACAATTGTGTCAAGTGTCTTTTTGAGATACTTTTTTATTATAATAGTAAGATTGTTTCGAATAAAATTTAAGTAAAATATTTTTCTATAATTATGATTAAGTGCATATTTCAATATAAAAACAAAATTTTTAATATTAATAAGATCAAGATTTTGTTCATGTGGTTTGATTAGAATATTAGGTTTCATTCGATCAATTAGCAAACTTTAACACCTTGGGTCACTCATATCTTGTTTTTTTCTTCACTTCCCATCCCTAACACAAAAGCAGCTAATGGTTCTGTTAATTCATCTCCACGTGACCCTCAAACAATGGCTAAATCAATATGGATGATCTCGACCCATACGAATGTTACGGTAAGGTTTTTCAAGCTCTTATTTTTTTAAACAATGAATTATTCACACTTCAAGATTGAATTTTTGTCAAATTTAACTCTTTTATCTTACATGATGTATTTACAACAAATGAACCTCAAATGTTTAGTATTGGCATCTTTCATGAAGGAGAATTTGTTAGTTTTTTTATGGAGGTATATAAATGGTCTAACTAGCTTCATTGATATGGCAAAAGCTAATGATGTTAATGTAGATGTGTTGAATGGAATGGTTAAAACTATAGGTTATCCCTTCTACTACCATTTTAAGGTTCGAGAAATAGATTTGGACTTTGGCCTTAGGGCATTGGGTATAATGGGATAATGATATAAAAGCTTGTTTGAATATGTGTAGTGGGTTAAACTTGTTAAGATTTGTGGTGAGCATTGGAAGGCACGAGTTAAGAACTACCTTTTATCACCAGATGTTGTCTATCTAGTCCTAAATGAAATACCAGGTAATATAAGTTTAATTAGTTATATTTTAGGTTATGGTTAATTGATATAAGTCTTGATTTTATTTGTTACTTTAGGTGAGTGGACCTTGGTCTAACCAATGTGTGGCGGATGTGGAGCTCAAAATTTGTTCATGCGGGAAGTGGGAGTTAACTAGGATCCCCTTTAAACATGTAGAGTTATAGACATTTGGGACATGGCTGCAAATGGTATTGAGGTTGGTAGTCTAGAATTATGGTTTTATAAGGTTTACTGGTTAGATACTTGGAAGAAGGTCTACATGCAGACATGATCCAATCAATGCCATCGGATACATTTGTTTGTCCAACTACACTTTCTTCTTGTAAGCATCATATAGTTCAATTGGTAGGCCAAAGAAGATCAGGAAAAAATCATTTGAGGAGATGTAAGAAAGTAATTTGAGTCAAGGGAAGTTGGCTAGAAAAAGAGCAACTACAAAGCAAATGTAACAACTCGAGTCATAATTTTCGAGTTGTAAGGGTTAAAGTGGAGGTTAACGTCAGAATGTGGATGTCAAGGTGGACATGTAGGACAAGGTTTATTACAAACTTTTTCACGAGGAGCCCCATAACCATCACAAGGCGCCCCATAGTCGTATGCATATAGCTTAGTCAAAATTTTCAACCAATTACAAACCAACACTTCGACTTTTATTATAAGTAAAAACCAAACAAATTCTGAACAAAAACTAATTAAGAACATATCCATTTCATTAGAATTCTAAGTACAGTGACATCTGAATTGACCTTTATAACTTAGCAGCTCAATTGGTCATCAGGTGCATGACAAAGAGAAATCCACTATAACCTAGCAAAAACTTCAATCCCCTAACTTCATTAGCTCATGTCGTAGCTAATATTGTTGATTGATTTTAATAATCAAGGGATTATTTCACTTGTTCTTGAACGCATAGGAGGATCTGCCCATATCACAAAACCACACTATAATTTCTATTCATGGATTTCGTAACATCAGTTGCAAAAATAAATAGAAAATAGAACTTGATGTCCTATGTTTGAAGTTCTTACATAACAATGGGATTGACGTCAGGATTTATTGGAGTCCATGAACTGCAAATTAATGTTCTACTTTCACAAGAGCATATTATATATTGTGCTCCATCTTACGGTTCATGTGGGGATGAGTTAACAGAATTATTGGGTGTCGTATGTTTTAGGGACTGAAAGTGAGAAGAATACAAAAGGCAGGTGTCACAATGTATTAGAGGTTATGAAACATGATGTTTTGATCAAACCATAAAGACAAAAAATGAATTTAACCCTTTTAAATATAATAGATTTTTAAAATGAACTTGTTTTATCGTTAACAGGCGTAATTGTAATAAGCAGTAATAATTTTTAAATTTGTAATTCTTCTGTTTGATTTCATAAGATGTGATACAAAAAATATCAATCTATAAAATCATTTATGTAAGAATAGATTACAAATATTAATCTATTTTACAATTTATGTAAGAATAGATAACAAAAATTATTCTATGGAATATGAGAATTTCTCTAATTGTTTCACTCAAGTTCAGAAAAGAAACACTTTTTGTAAGTAGAATGAGGACCATCTCCTTCTTACATTTAATGTCGTTAATGGATTTGATCTCATCGTTAAGAGTGTTCGATTAACCATCACATTCTTGACATGAGAAGATTTTTTTGTTTAGTTATTTTAAACTTTAAAAAATGGGTCTATATGATTTACTTCCTTTATCTTTGTGTACTCACAATTTTTTTATTTGATATAAACACCTTTTATTTGAAATTTTATTAATTTGTAGTTTCTGTCACATCATGTTACAGCATTTAAGCAAAATCTTACTATAGGTACACAAATAAATAAGGGATAGACTACCTTTATTAATATAAGGGTAATTGACACATATGGTTGTTGAAGTAATTATATCTCACAATATTTAACTTAATGTGGGTCATTAAAGTAATAAATAATTGTCATTGTTATAACTACAACTATAATAGTATGGTTAGATCTTAACTAGAACTCGTAACCCTCACTTGTCTCCTTAACAATCCTCCAACTCCTATCGAGTAAATGTCTCTTGGAGCATAATTACTTTGGTTGTTGTTGTGATCTTTTTAAACTATTTCGGTTGTTTAAATCTTTTAAATGAGTAATTGTTTTAAATCTCTTAAAATTGGTTGACTAGGAATTCTCAAATGTGCATCACTCGTCAACATACTCGCATCATTAATTTGCATATTATTACTATAAATATGTACTAACTATAACTTACATGGTAAGATTTATAAAAGACATATGTAGTTGATATATAAAAGTTTGTAAAATGAGTTAATATGTATCCTATATTGTTAAGGCCATTTAGGGTAATATTAGAATAGCTTGTAGGGTTTGTTAATGTTATTTTAATTAGTTGTACGCACTTTCAAGTCAAACATCAAAAGATGATAATGTTTTGAGTTAATTACATAAAAGATCCATGTGGTTACGTCTCTTTTTACTTTTGGTCCCCTGGTTTAAAAAACTACAAGATTGGTTCAATAATTTGCCAAAACATAACAGAAAATATCCCTATCATAGATGGCCGTTATCTTTTTTCGCAATTTTTTTTAAAATAACGATTACACCTTATAATATTATAAACAAAAATAATAAGTTGTACGGGTTTTATACACCACCCCCATATTTCCATCTCACACTCATCTATTAATTAATCAGATTGCATCGTGCTCTTCTTCAACCTTCACTCCAAACTCTCATCGGAATCTTTCTCTTGGTAATCCAACAATCCTAATTCCTTCATAGCAAATGACTCATCGTCAAGTCGTTTGCCCAATAATCTTTCCACTTCAGTGGCGAACACTCTGCCAGCTCCACGTCAGACGAAGGAGAAAGAGCAAAAATGGCGGCGTTGACGGAGAACGCTAGGGCCGACATCTCTTCCCCGATCTGCTTGTAATTGATTAAAATTTAAAAAAAAAGAATATTATAGGTTGAATTTATCAAAGTTTGTGATGGAAAGGGGCCATTACAACCCGTCGGAGCCCCGGTTACCCACTCGTGGTGGTTGTCAATGGGGAACACAAATAGAGAGTTTTCCGACATGGTGGTGGTGGTTGTGGTTGATGTAGTGTCTACGGTGAAGGGTGGGTGGGTTAGTTATCGATGAAGGTTCTATGGTATGGTGGGTGGTGGTTGAGCTATGAAGAGAAGAAGAAAGAAAAAGCAGAAAAAAAAGAGTGACGATGAGGTGGGGGTTGGTTGTTTTTTTTTTTAATTATTTATCAATATTGGTCTTTTAATAATAATGGGTATTTTGGTCAGTTTAACGGGACTTAACGGAAAAGGATAAAGGTCATTCAAGTCGGGGACCTTTTCTGTTACGTTTTGTCAAACCGTTAGACCGACCTTGTAATTTTTCAAACCTGAGGACCGAAAATGAAAACATAACTAAGCACAATGACCTTTCGTGTAATTAACTCTAATGTTTTGTTAATCTTAATATGAATAATTAGCAGGTTTACCCACACCGATGGTCTCTATGCTATGTTCAAATTGCGGTTTTGGTCCCCATGTTTGGAAAAGCTACAAGGTCGGTTGCAAAGTATGCATAAACATAACAGGTTTGGTTCCTGCATTGGATGGACCGTTAACTTTTCTGTTAAATTGTGTGAAATGACTAAAATACCCTTATATTTAATAATAAAAAATCAAATACCATTAAAAATAAAAAGAATAAAGAAACACATTACTGGAAACCACCCACTCGACACCACAGGTAGCTTCCCACCGTCCGCCTCCAACCACCGACCACCCTCTCCGTCTAACCCATCAACCCTCTACCACCACTCTGATCACCACCAACGTTACCATCAACCTCACCACCACAACCCCCACCACGTCGTCTTCTTCACAACCATCGCCCGCCACCCACCAACATGTCATATTCTTCACAACCATCACCCACCACAACCATAACCACCCAAAATAAGCTACCGCCATCGGAAACAACTTTCCACTGGAAATAATTAGATATGGCCGCAAAAACACTAACCATGGTTGAAGGATGTGGTTGGGTGACTATGGTTGCAGAGAAAGGGGGAGGAATGATTGGCGGCGACGGTTGATCTAAACAAAGAGTAAGAGATGAGCGGCAATGGCTGCAAGTGTCACACCCTCAAAATCCGCGTGCGGGGTTTTACCGCGAGTCGCGTGACATACCAGGATCTCAGTCATTAGTTACCAAGAACGACTCTATATGATTAATAAACAAAACCAGAGTTAACGTTTAAAATACTGCGGAAGCGTTTTTAAAACCAGAAAACCCAAAACAAGTAGTATGTAAAGAGAATGCGCAAAACATACGCGCCCCAAACACAAATGTTTAATATGAAAATAATCCCAAATTTGTAAACAAGCAAATGTAGACAACTCAATAATGCTGACGTGCGTGCTCCTAGGCAACTGGCAACCTTAACCTGAGAATAGCATACTAAACAAGTCAACACAGGGTTGGTGAGTTCAAGAGTTTACGTTAAAATATAAACCAATCAACAGTTTCCAGAGCATAAGTAGTGTATTGCAATAGATAGCTAGTCTATTAACATAAAAATATTAATCATAGTGATTTCGCGATCGAAGCTGACTGTGTTACGTTTGTTGCCTCCCGTCACGACTTACCAGGTCGTGACGAATATATGTTAGGACAAAATTGCACCCGTATGACCTCGAGTCGCACAGGTGGGGCTCGTCAGACCCAGTAGTACTACCCAAAATTTCCCCGCTAGTCAATATTAACAATCCGAAAGTGTGAGGACTTTCCATGGTAAACAGCACTATATCAATATTATACACACTCATATATAAAAGAGTTTGTGATCAACAGTATGCTATCTCCCCCAAAAGAGATTATGTAAAATGAGTGGGGCAAGAACTCACCTGATGCGCGCAAGAATTAACTTAGAGCTTAACTTGAAAGAAAAAGACAACCTTCAAAGGTCACCTAGAATACAAGAGTACATAAGCATGTGTACACAGAATCAACATGAAACCCTAAGTGTTCTACAAACCAAGAGACTCAAGGTTTTAGAAAGACAAGACACATTTGACCCCGTTGACCCGTTTGACCCGTTGGTGACATTAGAGGTGATAATTCGTTAAAACCAACACAACAGCATATCATACATGATCAACATACAACTTGATTATATATAGCACTTCATTAACCACATGTACTACCTAGATCATCATACAACTAGATATCACACAAGTCATGCGAATCACAACAAGCCAAAACAGGTAACAAACCAAATCAACATCCCTATAACCTAAACAACACTTTTAATCACCTTAGAAACCATCCATGAACACACTAGCATGATCCTAATATCCCAAACATGCTCAAATCATCCAATTCAAGGATTTGCACAATTAAAGTTTCCCTTTTGGGAAAGTTCATCCCAAATTCATCAAACTCACACTACATTCATGAATTCATCAATTATATACCAATTCAAGTCCATGACAACATCTAAACATGATCAACAACACCTAATCATCATGATTCATCAACATTCAACACCAAAAGTTACTATTTTTAGCAATGTATGAACTATAACACATCTTCTTGATTTTCAATTGTTCATATCATCAACTTAGCATCTAATCATCATCACAAACACATCCATAACATTCATACATCATCCAATCATCAATTCATGCAAAATAAAGTTACTATTATTAGTAACCTATGAACCATAAATCAAAATCGAAGCTTTCTTGCAAAATCGACGTTAACCAATATGCATACAACCTAACTAGCATCATTACAACATCAAACAACCAACATTCAACATTCAATTTGATCCAAAATCGCCTCAAACTCTCGGCCAAAGATGATCATATGAACAAACAACCAAAGTCCAAACTTTCTTGCATAATCAACGTTAACTAGCATCAATAAAACCTAACTAACATCATAACATCACCAAACAACCAAGAATTAACATTCAATTGCAGATTTTCGAACTAGGGTTCGGCCACCATGAAAAACCATCAAAAACATGTAAAAATCTAACCTTTAAACGTGTAATGGCTTGCAATTGATGATTCTAACTTGTTGTATTGCTTGAATCCGAACCCAAATCGCGGTATTTGCTTGTTCTTGGTCGATGATCGAAGTGTGTGTGTGTTTGAAGGTGAAGTCACGGCCGTAAGGGTGATTAGGGTTAGAGTTTTGATTTTATTTTATTTAATAATCCATAATTACCCTTTTAACCCTTATAATTTGTGTTTTATAAAAATTAAGCTTTTACACACTCCTTTAAAATGTTTTTAATTAGAATAATAAACATATAAACTAGTAGTAGCAATTATATGTATTATCTTTACAAGCTACAAAATTTACAAGGTAAATACACACGTTTCCACGTTACGCGATAAAATTACAGTTAACATTTAAATCATATAAGCATAACTTAATAATCACATTGTTAACTTAATTATCATCAATTTAACATTACTGATTATTGTTAAGTCACCAACGTTCAACGACAACTAGTGTGTGCTCCCGACACGTGTATGCAAGACTTAACGGAACAAACGGAGTTTGGTAACGGAAAATTACCGGATGTCACATTATCCCCATGTTGAAAGAATTTTCGTCCCGAAAATTACGTTACATGGTGAGTGTTCCATCACTGGTCTACTGCATTGGCACAAGGAAATCGAAATCGTGTGAGTTTTGGATGAGTTGTCACATCATCCCCATGTTGAAAGAAATTTCGTCCCGAAATTTAATCAATACCTTCGCCGGCTAGCATCGTCCTTTCGAATAGCTGAGGGTACTTAAGCTTCATTTGGTCTTCACGTTCCCACGTGAATTCTGGTCCACGTCTCGAGTTCCAACGAACTTTGACGATGGGTATCTTGCTTTGCTTAAGCGTTTTCACCTCACGATCCATCACTTCGACAGGTTCCTCAATGAAACGTAACTGTTCGTCTACTTGAACTTCTTCCAGTGGTACGACCATTGTTTCATCCGTTAAACATTTCTTTAGATTTGAAACATGGAATACATCATGGATTCCACTCAATGAATCAGGTAAGGCTAGTTGATAAGCAACTGGACCAATTCTTTCCACTATCTCAAATGGTCCAACGTATCTCGGATTTAGCTTTCCTCGCTTACCAAACCGAACTACGCCTTTTCACGGTGAGACTTTCAACAAAACTTTGTCACCTGTCTGAAATTCCAAAGGTTTTCGTCGTTTGTCAGCATAGCTTTTCTGTCTGTCTCGCGCTGCGGCCATGCGGTTTCTTATCTGAACAATCTTCTCAGTTGTCTCGTGTACTAACTCGGGACCCGTTAATCGACTATCACCAATTTCAGCCCAGCAAACTGGCGATCTACACTTTCTCCCATATAAAGCTTCAAAAGGTGCTGCCTTTATGCTAGTGTGATAACTGTTGTTGTAAGAAAATTCCACCAATGGTAGGTGAACTTCCCAGTTATTCCCGAAGTCAATCACACAAGCACGTAACATGTCCTCCAAAGTTTGTATAGTACGCTCGCTTTGACCATCAGTCTGTGGATGATAAGCAGTACTCATATCCAATCGCGTACCTAAAGCTTTCTGCAACGACTGCCAAAAGTGTGATGTGAAACAAGAATCGCGATCAGAAATGATTGACATTGGTACTCCATGCCTCGAAACGATCTCCTTCAAATAGAGTCGAGTTAATTTTTCCATCTTGTCTGTTTCCTTTATCGCTAGAAAATGAGCAGACTTTGTTAATCGGTCCACGATAACCCATATTGTATCACAACCCGTAGAAGTACGAGGTAACTTAGTAATAAAATCCATTGATATCTTATCCCACTTCCACATAGGGATCTCAGGTTGTTGTAATAGTCCAGATGGTTTCTGATACTCCACTTTCACCTTCGAGCAGGTCAGACACTTTCTCGCATAAGTAGCTACATCTGCTTTCATGTTAGGCCACCAATAGTGCGCCTTCAAATCGTGGTACATCTTGTCAGATCCAGGATGTATAGAATACTTGGACTTGTGAGTCTCACTAATCACCAAGTCTCTTAGGTCTCCGTGTAGAGGTACCCATAATCTATCCATGAAGTAACGAATCCCATCCGCTTTTACTTCTAATTGTTTTTCCATACCCCTTAACGATTCAGACCCAATGTTTTCCGCTTTTAGAGCTTCAGTTTGAGCCTCTCGGATTTGTTCAGGTAATTGCGTACTAATCATTAGTTGCAGAGCTTGCACACGTCGAGGCTTAGTAGTTTCTTTCCTACTCAGCGCGTCGGCAACTACATTTGCTTTCCCCGGGTGGTACTTAATAGCACAATCGTAGTCGTTTAACAATTCCACCCAGCGTCTTTGCCTCATGTTCAACTCCTTTTGCTCAAAGATGTGCTGAAGACTCTTGTGATCGGTGTAGATGGTGCATTTGGTACCGTACAAGTAATGTCTCCAGATCTTTAAGGCAAAAACTACCGCACCCAGTTCCAAGTCATGGGTGGTATAGTTCTTCTCATGAATCTTCAGCTGTCTAGAGGCGTATGCTATCACTTTATCCCGCTGCATCAAGACACATCCAAGTCCTTGAATAGACGCATCACAATAGACTACGAAATCATTACTACCATCCGGTAATGCTAGTATTGGTGCGCTAAACAATTTATGTTTTAGTAACTGAAAAGCAGATTCCTGACTCTCACCCCATTTGTATGTCGTTCCCTTGTGAGTCAAGGCTATGAGAGGTTGTGCAATCTTAGAGAATCCTTCAATGAATCGTCGATAATATCCCACTAATCCAAGGAATTGTCATATCTCACTTGGTGTCTTAGGAACAGACCAATTCTTTATCGCTTCAATCTTAGCAGGATCAACATGTATTCCCTTCTCGTTGACAATATGACCCAAGAATTGTACCTCACGTATCCAGAAATCACACTTAGAAAACTTTGCATACAGTTGTTCCTCTCTAAGTAATTCCAAGATTAAACGTAAGTGCTCTCCATGTTCTTCCTCAGTCCTTGAGTATATCAGTATGTCATCAATAAAGACGATAACAAACTGATCGAGATAGGGTTTGCACACTCGATTCATGAGGTCCATGAATACTGCTGGTGCATTCGTCAACCCAAATGGCATGACCAAAAATTCATAGTGACCATATCGTGTACGGAAAGCAGTTTTCGAGATGTCCTCTTCTCGAACTCTCAGCTGATGATACCCAGACCTCAGATCAATCTTAGAGTAATAGCTTGATCCTTGCAGTTGATCAAACAAATCATCGATACGAGGTAAGGGATATCTATTCTTGATAGTAACCTTGTTCAGTTCCCTATAGTCAATGCACATTCGAAATGTACCATCCTTCTTCTTCACAAATAGAACTGGCGCTCCCCAGGGCGATGAACTCGGTCGGATGAACCCTTTATCCAACAACTCTTGTAGTTGGGCAGATAATTCCTGCAGTTCGTTCGGAGCTAACCGGTACGGTGCTCTCGCGATTGGAGCGGCTCCTGGAGTCAACTCAATCTGGAATTCAACTTGACGATGAGGCGGTAATCCAGGCAGGTCTTCCGAAAACACCTCAGGAAACTCACAAACTACGGGGATATCCTCTATCTTCTTTTCCTCAGTCTGTTTATCTGTGACGAGTGCCAATATGGCTAGTCGACCCTTTCGTAACAACTTCTGTGCTTTCATAAACGAGATGATGCCTATCACCGCACCACTCCTATCACCTCTGACCGTAAGGACTTCTTCACCAATGGGAATCCGTATGATCTTCTCGTGGCATATGACTTCCGCTTGTTTATCGGAAAGCCAATCCATGCCTACTACCACATCAAAACTTCCTAGTGTAACAGGCATGAGATCTATGGTGAATGTATGACCAGCAAGCTCTATCTTGCAGTCCTAAGAATATGCGTTACGTGAATCTGTGTGCCGTTAGCTAACTCCACGGTGTATTTAGATTCTAAGGCTGAAGGCATATCACTTAAAAAACTACAGAACCTAGTGGACACGAAACTTCTATCGGCTCCGGTATCGAATAATACGGTAGCAAAACAACCATTAACCGAAAATTTACCAGTTACAGTTGTAGGGTCGTTTAGAGCCTCACCTGAGCCAATGACGAAGGCTCTTCCTTTGGCTCCATTGTTTCCACCATTGTTGTTGCCATTATTATTGTTGTTGTTATTGTTGTTGCCATTGTTATTGTTGCTGTTGTTCCCATTGTTGTTGTTCCCATTACCATTCCTCTTAAGCTGGGGACAGTTGCGTTTGTAATGGCCTTCTTTTCCGCACTCAAAACAACCTTTCGGAGTTTCTTGTGATTGTTGAGGCTTCTTCATCAGTTCACCCGACAGTCTTTGGCTGCGTGACCAATCTTCCTACAACGTTGGCACTTGAAGTTATCACATCTACCCACATGGTGGTAGTTACACCGGTTGCACTTCGGCTGTCTTCCGCCATACCCACCGGGTCCTTGATTTGAGGGAGTCGTCTGGTTGAAGCTTCGGTTGTTATCGAACTTCCGTTGCTGTTGCTGACTTTGCTGCTGTTGTTGAGGTTGAGATTGGCTGCCGGATGACGATCCCTTGTTGCTTGAACCATCCCACTTGCGTTTCTGGTCGGGCACGCTTGCCACCGCACCCCGTTTGGGTAACCGTCCTTGCTCAACTGCCTGATCAGTCAGCCTGTGGGCTGTTCGGATAGTTTGTTGTATGGTAGTGGGGTTAGAAGCAGTTACCATACTTTGAATTTCGGGCACCAAACCCCGTATATAATGCTCCACCCTCTTGTGCATTTCATTCACCATCCCTGGGCATAAAGTGGCTAACTCATGAGTACGAGTCGTGTAGGCTTCAATTTCCGAGCCTTGCATTTTGAGTTGCCAGAACTCAATCTCCAGTTTCTGCACTTTATTTCGGGGGCAGTATTCTTCAGTCATGATTTCTTTGAATTCATCCCAAGGCAGTTCATTGGCCATGGCTTGACCCAGCATTTGTACCTGAGCATTCCACCAGGAAAGTGCTGCGCCTTCCAATGTCCCGGTGGCATACTTCACCTGATCAGCAGGGGGGCAGTTGCATTTCACGAAGACAGACTCTGTCTTCTCAAACCACCTTACAAGCCCTACAGCTCCTTCCGTCCCGCTGTAGGTATGAGGTTTACAGTCCATGAAGGACTTGTAGGTACATGGTGGTGGTCCTGTTTTGACAACCCAAACATTAGTTAGATATCCTAGACAAATAACTAGGATAATCAGTTTAACCTCTTGTTATCATTTACCTGTTGGTTCTTCTTCGGGGCTTCCTCGGGTTCCTCTTCTGGGTCTTCCTCATCAGGGTCCACCAAAGGTGCAGGGGCTTCAACAACCTGAAGTGCTGCTAGTTGTGCCTCTAGATCAGCAAACCTATCATCGATCACTATGTTGTGATGATCTTGTGCGTCCATGCGCCCACTAAGTGCTACCACGTTACCTGCCAGCGTATGATGTCCACCAATGGCCATCGAAAGTCGCTCCTGTAGCGTCTCTACCTGGAAACGCAGCTGACGCATCTCAGATCGTAATGCAGAGTTCTCATCAGTGAGTCCTCTAATCCGCTGTCGCTCCGTGTCCAGTGTGGCTACCAAAGCTGCAAACGCCTGCTCCAAAGGGATGTTCAAAGTAGGAAGTGTAGGCAAAGTAGAGGCGGTCGATGACCTAGTCCTAGGTCGTGTAGGTGCTACTGGTGGTACGCGCTCTCTATATGCCATACGGTTTATGTAGGTGGGGTAGAAATCCCAGTTAAGCAGAGGATCGGGCTCAGGAGGTATGAAAGGCTGATCCCAGTCTATCTCGCCAGGAGGATAAGGATGTCGAGGCCAGTTAAATCCCCTATCCGGTACGGGAGAAGTAGGAGGTGAATCAGACCGTGCAGGTCTCTTGCCTAAATTTCTGGACGACGATGCCATGCTGCGAAGTACATGTTGCGTATGCCAATGAGTATACAGTAAAGATAGTAAGCGATGAGTAACTAACAACTGTGCGGTTATAGTCTAGTGTGTGTATGCAACCTAGTTCCCTATAACCAATGGCTCTGATACCAATCTGTCACACCCTCAAAATCCACGTGCGGGGTTTTACCGCGAGGCGCGTGACATACCAGGATCTCAGTCATTAGTTACCAAGAACGACTCTATATGATTAATAAACAAAACCAGAGTTAGAGTTTAAAATACTGCGGAAGCGTTTTTAAAACCAGAAAACCCAAAACAAGTAGTATGTAAAGAGAATGCGCAAAACATACGCGCCCCAAACACAAATGTTTAATATGAAAATAATCCCAAATTTGTAAACAAGCAAATGTAGACAACTCAACAATGCTGACGTGCGTGCTCCTAGGCAACTGGCAACCTTAACCTGAGAATAGCATACTAAACAAGTCAACACAGGGTTGGTGAGTTCAAGAGTTTGCGTTAAAATATAAACCAATCAACAGTTTCCAGAGCATAAGTAGTGTATTGCAATAGATAGCTAGTCTATTAACATAAAAATATTAATCATAGTGATTTCGCGATCGAAGCTGACTGTGTTACGTTTGTTGCCTCCCGTCACGACTTACCAGGTCGTGACGAATATATGTTAGGACAAAATTGCACCCGTATGACCTCGAGTCGCACAGGTGGGGCTCGTCAGACCCAGTAGTACTACCCAAAATTTCCCCGCTAGTCAATATTAACAATCCGAAAGTGTGAGGACTTTCCATGGTAAACAGCACTATATCAATATTATACACACTCATATATAAAAGCGTTTGTGATCAACAGTATGCTATCTCCCCCAAAAGAGATTATGTAAATGAGTGGGGCAAGAACTCACCTGATGCGCGCAAGAGTTAACTTAGAGCTTAACTTGAAAGAAAAAGACAACCTTCAAAGGTCACCTAGAATACAAGAGTACATAAGCATGTGTACACAGAATCAACATGAAACCCTAAGTGTTCTACAAACCAAGAGACTCAAGGTTTTAGAAAGACAAGACACATTTGACCCCGTTGACCCGTTTGACCCGTTGGTGACATTAGAGGTGATAATTCGTTAAAACCAACACAACAGCATATCATACATGATCAACATACAACTTGATTACATATAGCACTTCATTAACCACATGTACTACCTAGATCATCATACAACTAGATATCACACAAGTCATGCGAATCACAACAGGTCAAAACAGGTAACAAACCAAATCAACATCCCTATAACCTAAACAACACTTTTAATCACCTTAGAAACCATCCATGAACACACTAGCATGATCCTAATATCCAAACATGCTCAAATCATCCAATTCAAGGATTTGCACAATTAAAGTTTCCATTTTGGGAAAGTTCATCCCAAATTCATCAAACTCACACTACATTCATGAATTCATCAATTATATACCAATTCAAGTCCATGACAACATCTAAACATGATCAACAACACCTAATCATCATGATTCATCAACATTCAACACCAAAAGTTACTATTTTTAGCAATGTATGAACTATAACACATCTTCTTGATTTTCAATTGTTCATATCATCAACTTAGCATCTAATCATCATCACAAACACATCCATAACATTCATACATCATCCAATCATCAATTCATGCAAAATAAAGTTACTATTATTAGTAACCTATGAACCATAAATCAAAATCGAAGCTTTCTTGCAAAATCGACGTTAACCAATATGCATACAACCTAACTAGCATCATTACAACATCAAACAACCAACATTCAACATTCAATTTGATCCAAAATCGCCTCAAACTCTCGGCCAAAGATGATCATATGAACAAACAACCAAAATCCAAACTTTCTTGCATAATCAACGTTAACTAGCATCAATACAACCTAACTAACATCATAACATCACCAAACAACCAAGAATTAACATTCAATTGCAGATTTTCGAACTAGGGTTCGGCCACCATGAAAAACCATCAAAAACATGTAAAAATCTAACCTTTAAACGTGTAATGGCTTGCAATTGATGATTCTAACTTGTTGTATTGCTTGAATCCGAACCCAAATCGCGGTATTTGCTTGTTCTTGGTCGATGATTGAAGTGTGTGTGTGTTTGAAGGTGAAGTCGCGGCCGTAAGGGTGATTAGGGTTAGAGTTTTGATTTTTATTTTATTTAATAATCCATAATTACCCTTTTAACCCTTATAATTTGTGTTTTATAAAAATTAAGCTTTTACACACTCCTTTAAAATGTTTTTAACTAGAATAATAAACATATAAACTAGTAGTAGCAATTATATGTATTATCTTTACAAGCTACAAAATTTACAAAGTAAATACACACGTTTCCACGTTACGCGATAAAATTACAGTTAACATTTAAATCACATAAGCATAACTTAATAATCATATTGTTAACTTAATTATCATCAATTTAACATTACTGATTATTGTTAAGTCACCAACGTTCAACGACAACTAGTGTGTGCTCCCGACACGTGTATGCAAGACTTAACGGAACAAACGGAGTTTGGTAACGGAAAATTACCGGATGTCACAGCAAGTGATGAAGGTTGAAGTGGTTCTGGTGGTGGTCGATATGGTTTATGATCAGGAGAGAGAAAGGGAGAGAGACAGAGAGAGATGGTTTTAGTGGTGGCGTCTTGCTGTCAGTAGCGGTGATGGTCGACCAGCAGGGAAGGTGGTGGAGGTAGTAGAATAAGGATGTTACCTGTTACGTTTATTTATACTTTGAGACTGACCTTGCAGTTTTCCAAATCTGGGGACCAAAACCACAATTTAAACATCGCACAAGGACCATCTATGTAATTTACTCAATTTATTTGTAACATCATATGTTACAAAAATAAAAAGTTTATTTATGAATCCTGAAGTATCCAAACTAAACATTTTCATCTGGTACGTTTTTAATTGGACATATAATATGAATAGTGAATAAGTCACTTTATATCAATTTGACTTGCTAGCGAATTTTATAAATGAATAAAATTAATAATATGTACCGCGTACACCATATGACTCTTTAACTAATAAACTGAATAATTAAACACGTTTATAAAAAATGAATGTCATATGTTTTTGCGCATCTCTATGCCAAATCACATTTATCGTACGACCAAATAATAGAAATTTATTACCAAAGTAAATACATTGTTAACACTAATTGTATGATCACGATCTATAACTGGGCGGCCCATTCATATGTCTCCTAAATGTATTAGAGCCTTGAAGACTGAAGCATTGAGCCCAACGCAAATGGGCCACCAAAGTTTCACTTACGCTTGATGTTAATTCGCCATTTACTGGTTAAGGGAAATGGAGGCGGAAAAAAACAGATTCCTGAACCGGAACCGAAAGACTGATCCAAACCAGAACCGTTATTGAAATCGGTTTGGTAAGAACCGATAAGGGTCATGCTCAAACGAGTTTGACGCCTTTTACCTCGTAAAAAGCCGGTTTAACAAGAAAAAGAAACCGAACTGCTCACTTTCCTCTCCGAAAATTGGTTCCTAACATGAACAATTCCACCAAGTATAGGCTTTTGTTGATCTAAACTGTAACGAATTTGAAACTGTGATTGAACCAGGAAAAAAAATCAGTTTGTACATCTCTACACGTAACTACTTGATGAAGAGTTTAAGATTTGTTCTTTATAACTTTTGCAGTTAAAGAAAGTTGCATTATGATATTGTGAAGGTTTAATATAAATCATATTTTTAATAAATTTTGCTCTTCCACCATAGTAAATATTATAAATAAATTATAAGATTATCTCGTCTTTACAAACTTATGGCTACTACCATAATTTTGATGAAAACCGGTCAGATCAAACTGTGTGAACCCCTAATTTATTTTTCCATGCATTGACTTCACGCTATCATAAAAGAGTAGTAGTTACACTTTTCTATGCATATTAATGACATTAATTTTGCAAACAGATATTGTGTCATGATTGTCTTTTTTTCATAATAGGTCTCCTACTAAACATAATAATCGATCACATCATAAAACATTTAGAGGCAAACGTTCTATTTCAAATATTCGGTGGTTCGGATGGGACATATCTTGATAAATATAATTTTAGTGTATTCTTTGCTTTGAATTTATGATATTACATGCACGAGAGTTTTAATGATAAAAATTATTTTTTTTTAGGATGATGAAGTCACACACTCTTGATACATACCCTTAAAGCTACCATAGTATCCACCGTAACTAGCACACACAATCACTCAAGAATAAACATGTTTGCTATTATTAAAAATTAAGCACAAATAAAATATTGGACAACGTATTTTAAATACAATGATTAAGTTTAAATGCGTTTATAGTTAAAGAGAAGGTCTTTAATATAAATCGTCTTTTATAAAATTTAGTTCTCCACCTACAAATTATTATTATAATCAAATATTAGTTTTATCTGTTCTCTATAAATTTTTTGTCTACTACCATAGTCATGCATTTCCTAGTGGTTTGATCGAACGTTTTTGGTCAAAACTGGTACACGTTTGTAGTCGTATTAATGACATTATTTTTGCAAACATTTCATGTGTCGTGATTGTCTATTTTCATATCAGGTTCTCTATTAGATAAAATAATTGATCGTTCATAAAAAATTTAGACGGAATAGTCCTATTGCAAAATTCGATGGTTTAGATGGCATCATATCTAAGGGGCTGTTTGATGGAAAAGTCTCGGTCAGCAGGGGCTGATTGAGTAAGAGGCTTCTCCAAAACTGACCGGGTAAGGGTTCAAAATAGGCATGGGTCAGAAAGAGCTGACCGGGTCAGAAGCAAATCGGGGGAATCAAACACGCTGACCGGCCTCCACGTCTGACCGGGTCAGTGGGTCAGACGGGTCAGAAGCAAATCAAACAGCCCCTAAATCTATCTATTTGATTTTAGTTATTTTTTTATTTTAAATATAAAATGTCTCGTGTGGTTATGATGTTATATATATGAGTTTCTAAACGTTATTTTTTACAAAAGCGAATTCACACATGCTATATATATACTCATAAAGCTACACTAACGTTTACCGTGTAACTAAAATCCTCAACTAATAGAATAAACAAACTTTTTATACACTATAATATCATTAGGCTACAACCATTTGGTAAGAGTATAAATTAGATACAGATAAAATTTGAAATACGTATTCCAAATACAATGATTTAAATCTGAGTGTGGTTGAAGGCAAGCTATAAGTATACCAATTCTAAATATGGAGGCGCATTCATTTCAAAAACAAATTATATGTTAAAAATACGAGGACTATATGATGCACTTGTACGTAGTCATTTGAATGTTTTAGAATACTATCAAATAATTGTTGGTACAAATCACTAATCTTATAAATATCTAGCAAGCAACTTCCAAAAAGAAAATCCAAATTTACATAAAATCACAGCCAATCGTTGTTAGAATCAAGGTCGACACACTTTCATTGTAGAACCAATGAATATGTTGACTAGTGTGAATCTTTCATCCTTAATTGAATATTCATTAAATAAAAACTAAATACAAATAAAATTTTGGAATACGTATTCCAAACAATGATTTAAGTCTCTGTTTGAAGGCAAGCCATAAGTATAACAATTCTAAATATGATGCATTCATTTCAAAAACAAATGATATGTTAAAAGCTATAACAACTATATGATGCATTTGCACGTAGTGCTTTGAATGTTTTAGAATACAATCAAATCATCGTCGGTACAAATCAATAATCTTTTAAACATCTAGCAAGCAACTTCCAAAAAGAAAATCCAAATTTATATCAAACTCACAGCCAATCGTAGTTAGTACCAAGGTTGACATGCTTTCATTGCATAATCCAAATCATTGTAGAACCAACAAATCTATTAACTCGTATGAATCTTTTATCGTTAATTGAATATTCATTAACGTTGATTCTTATAATATGTATGCGTTATTTATGTCTTACCTGATGAATTTCTAAAATTTCTAGATGTATCCCAATCACATTCCCTTGTTAGAGTCGCTATTTTATTAAACCGATACCTAGATCTTGGTATCAAGTCACTCGATGTATCTCCTTGAAAATCTTGATGTGATCCTATCACATTCCCTTGTTAGAATCACTATTTGATCATATCGATATCAACGTTTGATATCAATTGCTATCAAGTAACTGTCATTTTTTTATATTATTTCTCTATCTTTATACATATGAAGAATCACAAAACAACATAAACACATTATTCCTAATGCCATGGGGTGCTTTGACGTATTGTAATAGCATTCTCGTGATTTCACAAACCATAGTTAGCAAATTGGAATCATAACAAATGGCGTCAACCTTTTCAAGTTTAATATATCTTTACACACCATCGATGATACACAAGATAAAGATATATGTCTAATTAATTCGTACTCTTGGATATGGTGACAATTTCTAGTCTGTTTACGACACGATTAAACATGTTTAATAAAAGTACGTTGTGTATTTTATTTTTTACATGTTTAGAAATAATTAAAATTAGTAGGCTAGACTCCATTATTTCATTTTCTTGGTCTGTAAAATACAACAAAAATTATAAACCACGAGATAAAGTAGTTAACACGCCCTAACTGATTTGTTAGGGCGGTTCAATCTCAAATCGCCTCAAAAAATGGTTGCTTGTTTTTTAGGGTGGTTATATATTATTTTTAGGGCGGTTTAGTCTCTTATTAGATATTTATGTTAATCATGTTATTTATAACCTGTTAAACAAATAAAACATGTTTTGTCAGCTCTACTCTTAGATAAATGTTTGGTAGTCACAATCGAAAACTAAAAGTTTGATAATTTTATGTTATCTTCAACATCAGGGCCGGCCCTGAGGAGGGACGGGGTGCCGCCGTGCCGGGGTGGGTGACGACCCAAGACTCGATCTCTCTGGGGCCGAGACTTGTTAAAGTTTTTATAAAATACATAACACACCATACAAGGGGTATCGGTCTCTTAACAAACAACGTTCAGATTTTGGTTATTTAGGCTTATAAAATATTAGAGTCCATTAACATTTTAATTATTTCAAGATATTTATTATTTATTATTATTATTATTATTATTATTATTTATATTATTAAATTAAAACCCATTTTTATTTGATTGTCTAATATATATTTTTTTAAACTCATTTCATAGACTATATATATAATATATATATATATATTATATATATATATAATATATATATATATATATAATATATATATTAAAAGAAGAATCAAATGAAAACCATGTTTATAATTGAAAACTGTGAAACCACCACTATCTATCACATAATTTATAATTGATTTAACTTTTTAATTGTTTAAAATATATTTGAGTAGCTTCAACCTTATATTTTGAGTTCATTATTTATTTTTTATTTAAACTCCAAGGAACGGCGATGATGACGAAATGACTTACGTATAAGTAACTTCTATGAGTTAGATGTACGTAACTTTTAGCTGTACATTTGGTAACACGTACATACATATGCATAACCCTTAAATATATGAAACTCTTAGTTATACACTTTGTAATACGTAATTACATATATGTAACATCTGGTTTTCATTTATAACATGGTTTTCAAGGGAACACTCCCCTATGTATATAGGGGACGGTTTCTGAAAAAACCAATAGTTATGCGAATCAAAGAAAACCACAGAAACCAATATATACGAGATCCCTCCTCTCTCTCTCTCTCTTCTCTATATATATATATATATATATATGTTAATAATTTTATATTATAGGAGACTATTTTCTTTACTTGTTAAGAGCCTAAAATATTACGAGTGTTTTTGGGGACGACCATGATTATGATGATCTCCGGATCTCCCTAGTTGTACTGATTTCATAATTTGATTAACGTAACCAAGGATGAGACCCTTAGTGTGACGGGTCATAATTTGTATCTGATTTGACTTTATTACAAATATGTGGTTCCTTCTATGCCACTTAAATCAATGGCGACCTCTAGTAAACAATAATCGAAGTTATTGATAAATTCTTAAAACAGAAGTGAATAACAAAATCATTGTCATCGTTCCCAATTACTCACGCTTTATTTCCCCTACCAAATTCATTATTACATGACATTTACTTTGTAATCAAACAAAAAAATTACATAATATCATTATGTTATTCTCTTCGCATATCAAGTTGCTTTCCACCCTTTTAAGGGTATAAAGGGTGTATGGGTGGAGTGTTGATCGGTAACTGGTCACCACATCGGAACGCTGCCGCCACCAAACTTACTGCACAGTGAGTGGGTGTTTACTGGGATCACTCACCGTATTGTTTGAGTGATGCTTGTGACTGTTGGGCATCTCAACGACTATAATCTGGTTTTAAATCTATATATTTTACTAACGACAAGACTTGCACCCTCATTACTTATCAATATCATTGGGTAACATATCTTATGGTTCTTGCAAGCTAATAAACTATATTATATTTTGCATCATCTTTACTTATGAATTATAAAACTAATATTAAATTTTATTTTGATGTAAACAGAAAAAAAAATAGAATATGCTGCGGATCTGGTGTCATCATTAAGCTCCCACTACTTGCATGGAAGTTTCTCTCTACACTTACTATATGTATAAAGGAAAAATATTCCTTGCGCCACAGAGAATATTATAAAAAATTAAGAACCTAAATATGCATCTAATCACCGGATTTCTATACATTTTTCTTTTTAAACTTTTTAGTTTTTTTATTTAGCATATCATATTATGTTACGAACTGAAAGTATTATTAAATTTGATACTAGTCTCATAACAGTTGTATAACGAACAAATATAATTCAACCTAAGTTTTTATATTATTTCAAGAAAACTTTTATAATATTTAAAAATTAAAACTAAGTGACTACGATAATATATATGAAAGTTAATGACTATTCAATGTTTATGTTTTTCAAACTTCCCTTCAATAAAACTATAAAATGAAAACTTCCTTATAATATTTCACACTTCATATTTCAATTTATACTAGTTACATAGAGCTATGAATTTCAAATAATTTGTGAGATAACTCGACTTTATTTTTATATTATTTCAAGAAAACTTTTATAATATTTAAAAAATTAAAAACTAAGTGACTACGATAATATATATGAAAGTAATGACTATTCAATGTTATGTTTTTCAAACTTCCCTTCAATAAAACACTATAAAATGGAAAACTTCCTTATAATATTTCACACTTCATATTTCAATTTATACTAGTACATAGAGCTATGAATTTCAAATAAATTTGTGAGATAACTCGACTTTATAACCTATCAACAATATTGATTAAGGTACCGTCATATAAAAAATTGACAATTAACATTAACAATATTGATTAAAACCTATAGACGGTTCAACTAACTTATCATATAAAAAACTTCAATTAATTTAAAAATTAAAAATTTTGTAGTACTTAATGTAAAAAACTAAAAATGTCAATGATTCAACCCCTACCCCAACACCCACAACCCACCGATCACATATCGCCACATCACCAAAACTACCCTTCGTGCCCACACCGTATACGTGTTCAACTCATATTGGAAGCTAAGGGGCCCACCACAAAGCAATAGTCAGATGGAGGTCACTTTCATTTAAATACATTAAAATATTATATTAATATTAATTAATAATCAATAAATTAATATTATTCGAACCTTCAATGAAGCCCAGCCCTTAGTTATATTCTAATCTAATTCTAATAATATTTAATCAAATCGCCTTTTTAGTTGTTGCTCGTATATCTCTTTCTTCATTCTCACTTCAAATCTTCAAAAATCAAAGGGTTTGATTCTCTACAGAGAGTAATCGAACTCGTGATTTGTGAGAAAAGTATCAATTGCTGCAGATTTGTGTCGATTTCTTCCTGATTTTGGATCATCTGCTGGATTTTGCTTCGAGTTTAGGTAACTTTAAGTGTTTTAACTTGTTTCAGTCGGTTGTCAACTTATCATAACATGCGTGCTGTGATTGTTGTGTTGTGTGCTTGTTTATAGGATTTGTTAACTTGATTGCTGTAGTTTGTTAGATTTGTTGTGTTTGTTTGGTTAATTTTTGAATTTGAGGCGAATTAGTGTACATCTTCGAATTCGGAGGGTTTGTTAGAGGAATTGAACTTGTAAAATGAGAAAGTGCATCGTTTGATTCGGATTTGTATCAATTTCTTCCTAATTTCGGATCATCAGCTGGATTTTTTCTTCAATTTTGGTAAATTTAACTTGTTTCAGTCGGTTATATAGTGTGATACTTGTGTTTTTGTTGCATAATGGAGTGTGAGTGTTGTTTTGTACTTTTATGTACTTATTATAGGTTTTGTAACATGATTGCTGTGGTTTGTCAGAGATTTTTGTTTTAAGGCGAATTACTGTAGATCCTGATATTATTGGAGTTTTGTTAAGTTAGGGTTTTAGTTAGTTGATTACGAACAAGAGAGTTTCGATTTGTTATGGTTTGTTGTTGAGTTCGTCTGTTTCACGTTTGTAGTTTGAATGCATAAAATAAGCATATTTAGGGAGTTTTTAGTTGGCTTTTGTGATAATTCGTATAGTAAAATTGTACTTGACTACTCTTTTTCTGTTATCTGAAGTTTTTTTACTTTGTGGGTGAAGTTTTTCTGCAGGTGATTCATCTGAGGATTTTTTTATTGGCATTGGAATCTGGTAATTGGAATATCTTGATTTTTAAAGTGAGGATTAATGGGTAAAGGAGCTCAAAACTACGGTAGGAAAGAGAGTGCGGGCAAATCATCTTTGGATCCTAACCAATATCCTGCTGGGCAAAGGACATTCAGCAATGTGAACAAACTATCAAGTGGATAGCAAATTTGGTCTTTCTGATGGTGAAGTTGAGAAGCGACTGCAAAAATTCGGGACGAATGAGCTGGAAAAACATGAAGGGCAATCTATTTTCGTCTCATTTTGGATCAATTTAATGATACTCTAGTTAGGATTTTACTTGCTGCAGCTGTGATTTCTTTTGTTCTAGCCTGGTATGATGGTGAAGAAGGTGGGGAGATGGAGATCACAGCATTTGTTGAGCCACTGGTAATCTTTCTCATACTAATTGTTAATGCAATTGTTGGTGTTTGGCAAGAAAGTAATGCAGAAAAGGCTTTAGAAGCTCTTAAAGAAATACAATCAGAGCAAGCAACCGTGATCCGTAATGGCAGGAAAATTTCTAGTCTTCCGGCAAAGGAACTTGTTCCTGGTGATATTGTGGAACTTCATGTAGGTGATAAAATCCCTGCTGATATGAGGGTTATTAATTTAATTAGTTCAACCTGAGGGTTGAACAAGGTTCTTTGACCGGAGAAAGTGAAGCTGTTAGTAAAACTACTAAACCTGTACCCGAAGAATCTGATATTCAAGGGAAGAAATGTATGTTGGTGTTGACCAAAAATTTGGTGAACTGTTTGACATTTGTTGCGAAATGTGGTCGATTGTTTGAGATGAATTGACCAAAATGTGGTCAAAGGTTGGAATCGATGGGCATATTGATGAAGTGGTACATAACTTTTTACAGGGTGCAGTTGAAAATTTATTGGAAAGGAGTTCACACATACAGTTGCTTGATGGGTCTGTTGTGGAACTCGATAGCAGGGCAAAAACAACCATCTTAAATAGCCTTAACGAGCTGTCCTCGTAGGCACGTGTTTTGGGTTTTGCATACAAGGAAGACCCACCAGAATTTACAACATATAATGGTGATGAAGACCATCCTGCTCATAATCTTTTACTTGATCCAGCAAATTACTCTAAAATTGAAAGTAATTTAATCTTTGCTGGCTTGGCTGGACTTAGGGTGAGTGCCTTTCTTTTTTGGTTTTCCATTTAAGCATTTGCTGTTATATACTTCATGTTCTATGGAGTGGCAAGGGAATGGAATAAGTCATTACATTTTCCATCGTTATGTATGGTTGGTGTGCACTTATATACATCCAAATTGAAATGAGTCAGTAAATAAAGGTAAATATGTTCTTTAATGTAAAATATTTTAGATTTAAATCAGGAAATACTTTTATATAATAGTTTCTTGATTGAAATTTTATAGCATATGTAAATGTGTATAACTGTGGTTTTAGTTAAGGTCTAATTTATTACAATATCCAAATTTTAATTTACCAGTCCTCTGATTCCATCATACCAAACACTAAATTCTTGATATGCTATTATATTTCAAGGCCCCCTCGTAAAGAAGTCGTCAAGCAATTGAAGACTGCAGAGCAGCTGGTATTCAAGTTATTGTGATAACAGGAGATAACAAGAACACGGCAGAAGCAATTTGTCGTGAAATAGGAGTGTTTGGACAACATGAAGATATCAGGTCAAGAAGCTTGACAGGAAGAGAATTTATGGAACATCATGATCAAAAAGGACACTTAGCATACAAAGGTGGACTTCTATTTTCTAGGGCTGAACCGCGCCACAAACAAGAAATAGTGAGACTGCTTAAAGATTTAGGTGAAGTGGTTGCAATGACTGGTGATGGGGTTAATGATGCACCGGCTTTGAAATTGGCTGATATTGGAATTGCAATGGGCATTGCTGGCACTGAGGTATTTCTCTTTGCTCTTAAGATATCGTGTTTGACTTAGATGTACCATTTTTGACCCGTTCACTTAGAATGGGTCAGTTTGGTTGTGTTCATGAGCTCATCTACTTTGTCAAACGGGTGGAAAATATTAGCTTAAAAGGGAATGGGTCGGATGGGTTAAATGTCAACTAGAATGAACGCATACAATTTCCTTGTCATCTTATAAAAAAGTTCTATTATTGTTGAAAAAATATTAATTAATTAGTATACAGTACAAGTTTTCTTCTAAAATTTCTTTATAAATTTTGAACAAGTGTTTTGGGTCATCCCAATTCGACCTGTTTAATCTGCTAGCTCTAGCGTTTGCTGAGCATTTCTAAACTTGACTTATAAACTGCAGTTCTCTTTTAATTTTTTCTTGGTTCCCTTTCTCGTAATTATAATAGATACCAGATAAATCTCTTAAAAATGATAATGTTAATATTATTTTGGACAGGTTGCAAAGGAAGCTTCTGACATGGTTTTAGCAGATGATAACTTTAGCACAATTGTAGCTGCTGTTGGAGAAGGCAGATCTATTTACAACAATATGAAGGCCTTTATCAGGTGGGATTCTCTCTTCAAAATGATTAACTTGTTACAAATAATATTAAAGTTAAAATTGCTTCAAATTAATTATTGGATCAATTTCCAGATATATGATTTCTTCAAATATTGGTGAGGTTGCCTCAATATTCTTGACTGCTGCTATCGGCATTCCAGAAGGCCTGATTCCCGTTCAGCTTCTATGGGTCAATCTGGTCACTGATGGCCCCCCTGCCACTGCATTGGGTTTTAATCCGCCTGATAAATACATCATGAAGAAAGCTCCTCGCAGAAGTGACGACTCACTAATCAGTGCATGGATTCTATTCCGCTATCTGGTATTATTTCTTACATTAGAGATGCACTTTGCACAACTTTTTAAATAACTGATCTAGAACTCTAGAAGGTTGTATGCATTTTTGCACAACGTTGGACCACCAATTTGATCTATTCCTTCTTTAGCTAAAATTATTTATTTTTGCGTGTTGGATGTGAACATAACCCCGAATGAACCAGTTTGTAAGTAAACTGGTTGAAACTGCCACCTCTCCAGCATTCATGTTGAAATCTAAACTAACCAACATTTTTGACGTTTTGTTGTGTTTGACCATAAAGTCTTCTTTTGTTTACATGCAGATAATGGCCTCTATGTTGGCATAGCAACTGTGGGCATTTTCGTCATTTGGTACACACACGACTCGTTTTTCGGCATTGACCTAAGTCAAGACGGTCACACACTAGTAGCCTTCTCCCAGCTGACAAACTGGGGTCAATGCAAAACATGGGACAATTTCACTGTTTCACCTTTCACAGCAGGAGACCGAGTGTTCAATTTTGACTCTAACCCGTGTGACTACTTCAAGGTGGAAAAGTCAAAGCCACAACACTCTCACTCTCGGTCTTGGTCGCGATCGAAATGTTTAATTCCCTAAACGCCCTTTCGGAAGACGAGAGCCTTTTGACCATGCCACCATGGGTCAACCCGTGGTTGCTTGTAGCAATGTCAGTCTCTTTTGGCCTTCATTTCTTGATCCTATATGTTCCATTTCTAGCACAAGTTTTCGGGATTGTTCCTTTAAGCTTCAACGAGTGGCTGTTGGTTTGGCAGTGGCTTTGCCTGTTATAGTGATCGATGAGATTTTAAATTTATCGGCAGGTTGACTAGCAGAAGTCAACCGGGCCCAAGGTCTTCAAAGCGGAAAACAGAGTGAGATGCATTCCATAATATCCTTGACATTTCGGACTGACAGTATATGGTTGTGGTCCGACCTTATACACCCTTGGTCTTGTTAAAAACAAGGGTTGGTCGGACCATAAATAAACTCTAGTAGTTTTTGTAGAAGTTAGCACAATCTGTTTTTTTATTTCTTTGTTACGCGTTCAGACATTTTGGCAAAAGCTAATATGGTTGGAACGATAACCAAAACAACTTAAGAAATTATTCTCAGTTATATGTCATGTAGTTTTTGTTTACTTGTGTATGCTAGTATGTTTGTGCATCTTTATATTAGAGATACCTGGAAAACCACTGTCTTATTCCACATTAATCTTAGGCGTTGTCTATATAAGAGTATACATATTGCCTTTTCCGGTTTTCCACTAGCTACATTAACTAAAGTGTAAAATTAGAACAATCGTATGATCCACTATGATCTATCTTCCTATCAAAACAAAAATCAAGCATGTACTATTTCATATCATTCACACGTAAATTGTTAGAAATCATTTAAATGGCTAACACGTGTTAGTGCACAATATCTATTGCCATGAAACGTTTAGCCTTGCATTGATACGATCCGAGTGACAAGATTTATGATTGAACAACTAGAATGCGGATACGTGATGAACGGAGACATTGTTACTTAGATCTCTTGCTCTTCTATCCTTCACAAAGCTTTATAATCAAAGAAAAGGCAAGAATCTCACTCTAGCCTTCAAGACTTGACATACCAATTTGCTAAAGGCTTCTCATAGGCTTATACTATTTTATATTGAATATCAAAACACCTCCGAAACTTAGTACGCCTTCTATTAATTTAATTTTGTTTATAACAATTCACTTAAAAACCATAAAATAACAAAATACCTTCAAATTATGTTGTACAAATTGGCTTAGAAATTGTTCAGGTCGGGTCAACAAAAAGGCAAAACATTTTTCTTAAAACATGTTCAACCGTTCAGGTTTATTGGGTTGAAATCTGTTTCATCGAATGGACTGATACGTGTATTATGCACCCAACCACGTTGCCCACTACTTCATCAAGCATATTGTATTTTAATTCCAAGTTATTGAATATTATGTTTCCATGCACGTATAGTAGTTATAATTAGTGGAGTAGGTTAGTGGATCATTATGTTAATTTCATGTATTTGTTTCGTAGCCTATAAAATGGGTGTGTATTCTATGAATGAAGGAGGAGAAAAGTGAAGTAAAAGTTTGTGTTTTTATTCTCTCATCTTGTTCTTTGGAGCCTAACCCACTTCACGGGTCCATTGGGAGATTGACCATCTCGAATTGGTCTCTATCATGGACTAAGAGACGATCTCATACGGAGCAAAGCGTCACCGGAAGGTTCTTCGTGACAACATTCAGGGGATCACAAACCAGCGATTCGGGACTGGCTCGTAAGAGGGGGTGTGAAGCGTATCAGTGGGTTGATATACGAGGAGACTCGTGGGGGTGTTGAAGATCTTTCTGGAGAATGTTATCAGAGATACGTTACGTACACAGAGCACGCTCGTCGGAAGACTGTTACTGCGATGGATGTCGTCTATGCTTGAAGAGGCAGGGGAGACTCTGTATGGGTTTGGTGGTTAGGGTTTGAGGGGTGTGATAAAGTCTTGCTATCAAGAAAGAAAAGGGTTAGGGTTTGTTTTGTGTTGGGTCGGATTTGCTTTTGATGGTTGGTTAGATGTAAAAACAGAAGTAGTTAGGTTTGCTGCTATGTGTTTTGTAGCTCCAAAGATGAAATTATGGTTAATTTCCTCTGTTATCTTATTGTGGTTGTATGTTTTTGTTTAATTTAGTTTAAGTCTACAAGAAGTCTGTGGTTGTGACTGATTAAGATCTGATTTTTTAATCACGATAAGTGTGACTTGAACAAGATTTTAATGTTTTAAGTTATTGTATAATATAGTAATCAACTGTATGTTCTATTACTAATGCAGCTTAGTGGGTGTTTGAGATTTGCTTATTAAAATAATTTTTGACTTTTGGAATGGATGAAAAATAAAAAATGCCCATTCAAAAGTCATGTTTTAACAAATAAATCCCAAACAGCCCCTTAGTTTATTTAATTGAGGTGTGGAAATTTATAACTTTCTCTTTGTGTATGTATTAACTTCTTTGAGGGTTTTACCAGCTTAGAGTTGCAATGTTATTCATTTATTTGAGCAATAGAGGTGATTGGAGGGGTTAATGGTTAGTTTGTGATTCAAAAAGTTATCCATAAAAATTAATAATAGAATAAAATGTCATATTAGTAATTTAATCAATGTTAGCTTTAAACTAATCTATCGACCAAGTTTTAAACTAATCTTTTGGGTCAATGTAATTTAGTTTATATAACAAGCTTTATTTTAGCGTATAATCATTTAATGATAATTGTAAATTTATCATCATGATGTAAATATAATTGTTAAAGAAAGTGAAAGTTATAAGAGATTAATTAAATTATTAATATAAATTACTTTTTTATTGATTTGAATTTGAATTAGAGCATGCAAAATCTAAAGTTATGAGTTTAATTGGTTAAATTATTGTATCAAAATGCAAATTTAGTTCAAAGTTGATGATTTTTTTGAGTAAACTAGAAATTAAAGAGTGAATATTAGTAATAACATTACATATGTTTTTTAAAACCTTTCTAGTCCAGTGGTTAATACGTTGACAAGTGGGTTAGGTTTAAATTTGCTTATTATCAGTTTTGCCAATGATATATTATTCTTTTTACTTTGCAAGAAATATTGTGCAAAAGATTGTATACCGTATACAGGCGTATTCTGTAAAGAAAACAAACAAAGCATAATCCACCTTGAAGTATTGCATACCATATACTGGCGTATTTTGTATAGAAAACAAAGAAGGGACTAAAACTGTACTAACACCATACTTACAAGGTCCGAAAAGCTTATACGGGTCGGGTCTTCTTGAACAAAACCCTAATCGTTCAATTTCTTCTGCAATTACCTCTTCAAACCCACATTCAACCCTCTACAAACCCTAACAATGGCGTTTTTCGATCTCAACGTACCGTACATCGAATCACCCAAACGCAATTCAACCTCCGACAAATCACTCCGGTTAAAACTCGCCGTAAAAGCCATGGAATTAGGCTACACCGGCGTCGCGTACAACCGTACGATCACCGGAGTAATGTCGGAATCAGACCGCTGTTCAATTTCTCTATTCCCCCTTTCCTCAGTCGTCAAACTGTCGCCGTCCATCTCCGCCGCCGTGAACCTCCACCGCCGCGTTCTCAATGTCCCCACCGCCGCTCCCTTCCGTCAGTACCACTCGTCTCACGGTGGTCGTTGATGCACCGGCGCAGGGATCGTGTCTTAACTCCGGTAATCCGGTGCTTAAAACTTATGATATTGTTGCTGTTAGGCCCTTGAAACAGGAGTCGTTTGATCAAGCTTGTAAAAACTACGAGGTTTTGTTTTGTTTTGGTTTGTGTTGAGCTCTGATTGATTTGTTGTTAATGGAGTTATTGATGATGTAGCTGTTTGTGTGTAGGTTGATATTATTTCGATTGATTTCTCGGAGAATCGGTTTCGGTTGAAGCAGCCGATGGTTAAAGCTGCCGTTGAGGTCATTGTTTTGAAATTTGTTTTGAATGTGTTTGTAGATGTATGAGTTGATGTTTTGATTGTTGATGTGCAGAGAGGAGTGTGTTTTGAAATTACATACTCAGGTCTTCTTGTGGATGCTCAGTTGAGAAGACAGATGATAGCGAATGCTAAGGTAATTCGTCTTGCATTTTGTTTTTTTTGAGTGTTACTGGATTGATTGTGAAGACTTGCAGAATTTGATGAAGCTGTATATGAATCAAACATTATGGTTTATGAACAATCTTAGTTGTCATTGTACTACAAATGCATAATGCTTCTGTTTCACATAATGTGATGATGATTGCATCAATGTAATGTAATGAAGTGTTAGAGACTTAGTTATCTTTATAGCTTGTTATACACACACACCCATATGTATAGACACACACATACATATACATGCATGTATGTCTCAAGTAATGTTTTTCTGCAGCTTTTGGTGGATTGGACAAGAGGAAAAAATGTAATATTTTCAAGTGCTGCTGCTTCTTTAACTGAACTTAGAGGACCATATGATGTTGCAAATCTAGCATGTTTACTTGGTTTCTCTATGGAACGTGCTAGAGCATCTGTTTCGAAAACGTGTAGGTATGAACACCAACACAAAAAAAAGTTTGTATACTGTGGAATTTGCTAGTATAGTTGCTTGCCATTTATTTCTAAAATGCGTATCCTGCAAAATGATATGCAGATCTTTACTAGAGAGTTCTTTACGGAAGAAGAAATTTGTCAAAGAAGCTATCAGGGTTGAATTGATCTCATCAACAGAGGATAGTTTTGATGAATGGCTCAAGTGGGACCCTATATCCAGTGGTGAAGGTGATCTACAGTTAGATGACATGGCAAAATCATTTGCATCCAATAAAGAATTGAAAACGGTCAAAGCCATTGACTTTGTTTCAGTCATTAATGAATTGCCATCACATGGATTGCAAATCATCGACATGGTTACCGAAAATAAATTAGATTATAAGTCGCATGATCCTGATGTGAAAGACCAGTTATTAGAATCTGACAACTTTGACATCACATCAGGAAATGAGAACCTTGAAACTTTGGCTCGTGTTGAAGCAACTGAAACTTGTGCTATGATTATAGAAGAACCCGAGCAGCAAAATCTGCCATCAAAAGTTCATGAGGATGTACATGAAACAGGTGAAAATCTTGAAACTTTGGCTAGTGTTGAAGGTGAAACTTGTGCTATGATTATAGAAGAACCTGAGCAGCAAAATCTGTCATTAAAAGTTCATGAGGATTTACATGAAGAGAATATTACTGATGAAAAAGAGAGTATAAATATTTGTAGTGATGTTCCAAATCCAGGAATTTTGATCTCACTTAATGATAATCCATCTTCTAATCTCCAGTGTGAAGAAGCCAACAACTTTTCTCCCGATGCCTCGGTATCCCCACCAATGACTGCATCAAATGAAGCAGGTATTTAACACAATAAACCCTGATTTTGTAATGCTTAAAAAAATTATGACATACAAATTTCGTTCATATTTCTTCCTTTATCTATCAGATAGGATGTTGCGCTCCTCTGATGCATGTTTACCTGAAGAAGTTCTAGAAGAACACACGAGTGATACAAAAGATGTTGCAGCAACACCTGTCAGCTCATGTTTCATCTCTAATGGTGTATCTTTGAGTGAAGATAATCGAGAAGAACACATGTGTGTAACGGGGGAAGATGTTTCAACTGCTCCTTCCTGTGCAATAGCCACTTTGAGATCTCAGGACGAGCTGCAAATTAATGGTTGTAGTTCAGTTGTTTGCGAGCCAATGGGAGATGCATCGATGGAAGTCAACGTAGAGGTCAAAAATGATAGTCATATGAATCATTTATCTGCACAGGAGTCTTCATCAGGTACCTTGTTCATTTAGCAAACCCTTATAAACTGTGAAATTACTTGATTGAAACCGTGATTTGAACTTGTTACTATATTTTGCTAAAGAAAGTGTTTTTTTTTGTGAAAAATTATGACATCTTTATACTTGTTTCCTGCTTCCTTGCTTGCAGTTTCTTTTACACTTCTCTGTGAAAATCTAGTTCCTCAATCGACTTTTCCCCCTTTCCACATGTTATTGTGTTTTCAATTTTTTTTATAGTTAAATTTCTTTTATATTATATTCTAGAGAAAATCACGTAAGCATATCTCTGAGTGTGTTATACCTATTTGGTCATGTTAGAAAAATTCCAGAATACACTAACTTCTAATCACCTAAACCTGAAATATATTCATTCTATATGTGAGTAATACTACATTCACGAATAACACATACATAAACAAATCTATACGTGATATGGTGCTGTGTATCACATTAGTTTAAGTTTTTTTAATGGGAAAAAGTGTGATACGCGAGTAAAAGTTGACATCCAACTCTTAGTCACATGATTATATAGGTCTTCCACACCCAATACAATATTTTTCTGGGTTTTCTTTATATTTCCAACAAATTCCTTTGTTTGAATGTGCTTCGTGTTGACCACCACCAACCATCGTCTTGACAACCACCATATTTCACCTCCGTCTGTAAAAAACTTTAAATTACCGGAAAAGGCTGATAACTGGTTTACTTATATAACACAAACATCTTGAAAAATTAAGGACATTTTAGAAAGGCCAAAAAAGCACAAAATTGCCATGCCATCTGGTTATAATTACCAAAGTAGATGGTCTAAAAGGTATAATTGCAAAAGCACATTGCTTTTTAGTGTCATTTGGTGAGCTTTTTGTAACATAACTTCTTGTGTTTTATGTTGTTTGATTATGCAGGGAGAGTTAGAAGAAGGCATGGAAGTTCACGACGGTCGGTATCGTTTCCTTTTAAACGGTTGTTAAAACCGTCACATTTCAACTTAAAGAAAGCTCTAAAGATTAAAAGAAAAAGTACAATTTTGTAAGTGATATTCGCGGCAGATTCTTTTGGTTTGTTTGTTTTAAGCTTTGATATTTATTGAACACTGTTAGGTTTAGTTTATGAAAACACAATGATTTTTGGAGTTTGTGCACCTACATCAAATGCTTAGCCATTTAACTTTCCTTTTAAATTTTTTTTGAACGGCAAATATACGACCCTGCTTCGGAGAATAGGTGTTATCTTAATCGGGCCCATCTATTCGTATCTCAGCTAGGACCGCACCCCCAACCCTCTCAGGAGGAAATCCATTACTGAGAAAACCTCCTGTGTGGTTTGGTCTGTCAACAAACCATAAAAATTTTAAAACGTATATCCAACCCGGTAGGTGAATCAACACATAAACTGACCGACTTACCACATAGTTATTTGGTCCCAAACCTATGGTTTTCTATCTTTTTAGTTTCCGGTGTGGTTTGGTCCGTCAACAAACCATAAAAACACCTAGAATATATAAAAATGAAATGCTTTTAATTCTAAGACAAATTTATTATATAGCAAAAAGAGATGTTGGCTGGGAGAGCAGTGTAATGTGCTAGTCGAACCGATCAAATCAGTGTTGTAAAAATCAGCCTGGTCGGCAGATAAATCGGTGATTAATCGCTAATCGGTCAGTAACCTTGGCGTTTTCAAGTAATCGGTGGTTAAAATCGGTAATCGGTCATAGTCGGTCAAAATCGAACCATATCAGTTCTAGTCTGACTAAATCGGTCCTAGTTGGACCAAATCGGTCCAAATTGGCCCTTAATTGGCAGTTAGATTGCAGTCACATTTTGGCCATATTCCAGGAAATGTTGGTAATTCCGGTCAAACCTTGAAAATTTTGGTTAAATGTGTGTAAATTTTGGTAAAATGTATGTGTATATCTATAAATATGAACATTGTTATATAATTACATATAAAAATATGTGTATATCTATATAAAACTAAAAATTACTTATAAAAATTTCAATCCGATTAATTCCGATTAATTGCTAGTTGATACCCTACCGGCCGACTAGCGCCTAACGATTTTTACGATCATAATACAATTGGGCATGTACCAGACTGTTTGTATTTTTCTTTATTTGATTGTCATCTCCTTTTGTTTATAAACATAATCACACAAATAAAAAAAAACAAATAACAAGAGTGGTTTGATGATTTAAACGCTTGCCTTCAACACACTCCCCGCGAGTTCGAACCTCAGCAGGTTCTTCTTCCTGATTTTTTAGCTTTTTTGATAACTTCTTCTATTAATGTTAGCTTTTTTCTTGAAGCTTTTCTAAACTTTTCTTTTTAGAAATTTCTATTTATTTCTTTTTTATATGTTTGAGTTTTCTTTAATTTTTATTTAGATTTTCTTTATAATTAGTGTATATAATCTTTCAAAAATTACAATACTAAAAATTTCTTTATAAACGCTTGCCTTCAACACACTCCCCGCGAGTTCGAACCTCAGCAGGCTCTTCTTCCTGATTTTCTAGCTTTTTTGATAACTTCTTCTATTAATGTTAACTTTTTTCTTGAAGATTTTCTAAACTTTTCTTTTTAGAAATTTCTATTTATTTATTTTTTATATGTTTGAGATTTCTTTAATTTTTATTTAGATTTTCCTTATACTTAAGGTATATAATCTTTCAAAAATTACAATACTAAAAATCTCTTTATAAACGCTTGGCTTCAACACACTCCCCGCGAGTTCAAACCTTAGCAGGCTCTTCTTCCTGATTTTCTAGCTTTTTTGATAACTTCTTCTATTAATGTTAGCTTTTTTCTTGAAGATTTTCTAAACTTTTCTTTTTAGAAATTTCTATTTATTTCTTTTTTTATATGTTTGAGTTTTCTTTAATGTTTATTTAGATTTTCTTTATACTTAAGGTATATAATCTTTCAAAAATTACAATACTAAAAATCTCTTTATAATAATTTAAGTAAATAGCCTTTTAAAATTTACAATAAACAACTAAAGTTTAAAGTGTTTTGCCTTTAGATCTTTTAAATGTTAATTATTATCATGACATGTATGTTTCGATATTTAAATTAAAGCTTAACCCACTAAAACCCATAGCCATAACCATAATCAAGAGACGTTAGTGATAAAAACAAATCTGAAAATCATAATCATAACCATAACCTCTTCGGTATTTTCCATTCATAACAATGGAAAGAATGAGATATAGACAAACCTTACTCTTATTATAAAGAATAGTGAGATTACTTCTAATGAGATATCAACTCCATTGTACACACTAGTCTTAAAAACACCCAATAAGAATAATACATTATACTGAAACTTACAATCAAGATACAACATACCGCAAAAAAACACATACCAACAATACTTGATAATGAAACACCGGAACAAAGATACATAGTGAACAACAATATACAAAAATCAATGACATACAGTATATATATGTCAACAAGAAGTAGAAGATGAACAACAACATATCAACGTCAAGAGGGGGCAAAGAGCGATCAACAAAATGCCGGCACATCCACCTTAACATCCACCTTAACATCTTCATCTCCGCTACCTTCATCTTGTGCGCGCATATCTTTTTGATTGCCCAACAACCTGTTTCATATAATATAGCCAGCCGTATCACGACTCAATTTTCCCTTTTAAGTTGTCTTTAACCTGCTCAAAAAGAGCGCCTATATGATGACAATAAATATTCACCAAGTAGAAGAAAAGAAAAAAAAGAAACCCGAGTTTTCTCCTCAGCAACCGAGTCGACTGAGTCACTCAGTCTCCTCCTCCAACACCACCAAAAATCACCATCTCCCCCCTTCTCTCTCTCTGCAAACTTACACCCTTTTATCTCTCTAACCCTAATTTCCCCCTTTTTCATCTCTTCAATTTCACCCACAAGCAAACAACCCACTTATCCCCACATCTCCATCATCATCATAATCATCATTCTTCTTCGCTCATCTCTCTGTTACCTCACGAATTTGGTCTCCGTAAGATCCCCTTTCTAGGGTTTTCCACACACAAACACACCCTCGAAGTTCTTGCGGAAATCGCAACGTTAAAGGAATTTGATGTTTTCGTCTTCGATTTTCATCAGCGTCTGAGCTTCCGCTTTGTGGGGTTAGCGAATTAAGGTGATTATCGATCGAATTTTAATACCCTAATTCGTATGATCAATGATGTTTACGTTTCAAGCAGTAGATTGGAGTTTGAGTGAGTATGATTTCTGTTAAAGATTTGTTATTGGTTTATTGATAGTCCATGCTTCAATTGCATTGTTTACAATTTGTGTTTTTTTGATTAGGGCTCGTCTTGAATTAAGGGATTTTGAATTGGGTTGGTAGAATTTGGGCTCTTGGATGGCGATCGAAAAGAATGGTGTTAAAGCTGTTGCAAGCACTAGATTAGAGTTTGAGTATAGTAGGGAAGAAAGTATGTCTAGTGAAGAAGATGAGTTTCAGAAACTAGGTGTCGAACTGGATGAAGATGATGATGATGATGATTGTGATTCTGGTGCTGGTTCTGATGACTTTGATTTGCTTGAATTGGGTGAAACCGGTGAGGAATTTTGTCAGATTGGTGATCAAACGTGTAGTGTACCTTTTGAATTGTATGATCTTACTGGGTTAGGAGATTTTATCAATGGATGTTTGGAACGATGTTTTAACAGAAGATGAACGTTTAAGTCTAACGAAATATCTTCCTGATATGGACCAGGAACATTTCATGAGAACGGTGTGAAAGATCTTTTTACAGGTGTGAATTTTCATTTTGGTGTTCCAATGGAGACACTGTTTGATATGTTGAAAGGAGTTTATGTGAACCAAGAGTTTCACTTTACAGGCAAGGGCTTCTGTTCTTTCAAAGGCCATCACCATTATTATATGATCAGGAAGCATCAAAACACCTTGGTCAACAATCTTTTTCAGATACGTGAGGCTTGGTCAAAGTGCAGGGGTACAGCATTGAGGAAAAGATTCGTGTGTTGAACATCATGAAAAGTCAAAAGAGCTTAATGTATGAAAATATGGAAGAATGGAAACCGATTCTTCAGAGGAGTCGGCTGATGGGTTATGGAGCCAACAAGAAGATAAAAGAACATAAACAGAAGTGGGGTCAGGGTCAGGGTCATTATCCTGGATATCGATCAAGTCCAACGTTAGCTTTAGAACCCACGGCTTTTGGGAAGCAAACTTGAGACTCAATTTTCCCTTTTAAGTTGTCTTTAACCTGCTCAAAAAGAGCGCCTATATGATGACAATAAAATTCACCAAGTAGAAGAAAAGAAAAAAAAGAACCGAGTTTTCTCCTCAGCAACCGAGTCGACTGAGTCACTCAGTCTCCTCCTCCAACCCCACCAAAAAATCACCATCTCCCCCTTCTCCCTCTCTCTGCAAACTTACACCTTTTATCTCTCTAACCCTAATTTCCCCTTTTTCATCTCTTCAATTTCACCCACAAGCAAACAACCCACTTATCCCCACATCTCCATCATCATCATAATCATCATTCTTCTTCGCTCATCTCTCTGTTACCTCACGAATTTGGTCTCCGTAAGATCCCCTTCTAGGGTTTTCACACACAAACACACCCTCGAAGTTCTTGCGGAAATCGCAACGTTAAAGGAATTTGATGTTCGTCTTCGATTTTCATCAGCGTCTGAGCTTCCGCTTGTGGGGTTAGCGAATTAGGTGATTATCGATCGAATTTTAATACCCTAATTCGTATGATCAATGATGTTTACGTTTCAAGCAGTAGATTGGAGTTTGAGTGAGTATGATTCTGTAAAGATTTGTTATTGTTTATTGATAGTCCATGCTTCAATTGCATTGTTTACAATTTGTGTTTTTTTTTTGATTAGGCTCGTCTTGAATTAAGGGATTTTGAATTGGGTTGGTAGAATTTGGGCTCTTGGATGGCGATCGAAAAGAATGGTGTTAAAGCTGTTGCAAGCACTAGATTAGAGTTTGAGTATAGTAGGGAAGAAAGTATGTCTAGTGAAGAAGATAGTTTCAGAAAACTAGGTGTCGAACTGGATGAAGAGATGATGATGATGATGATTGTGATTCTGGTGCTGGTTCTGATGACTTTGATTTGCTTGAATGGGTGAAACCGGGAGGAATTTTGTCAGATTGGTGATCAAACGTGTAGTGTACCTTTTGAATTGGATGATCTTACTGGGTTAGGAGATATTTTATCAATGGATGTTGGAACGATGTTTTAACAGAAGATGAACGTTTAAGTCTAACGAAATATCTCCTGATATGGACCAGGAACATTTCATGAGAACGGTGAAAGATCTTTTTACAGGTGTGAATTTTCATTTTGGTGTTCCAATGGAGACACTGTTTGATATGTTGAAAGGAGGTTTATGTGAACCAAGAGTTTCACTTTACAGGCAAGGGCTTCTGTTCTTTCAAAGGCATCACCATTATTATATGATCAGGAAGCATCAAAACACCTTGGTCAACAATCTTTTTCAGATACGTGAGGCTTGGTCAAAGTGCAGGGGGTACAGCATTGAGGAAAAGATTCGTGTGTTGAACATCATGAAAAGTCAAAAGAGCTTAATGTATGAAAATATGGAAGAATTGGAAACCGATTCTTCAGAGGAGTCGGCTGATGGGTTATGGAGCAACAAGAAGATAAAAGAACATAAACAGAAGTGGGGTCAGGGTCAGGGTCATTATCCTGGATATCGATCAAGTCCAACGTTAGCTTTAGAACCCACGGCTTTTGGGAAGCAAAACTTGAAAGGAACTCTAAAGGTTTCGAGCTCAAAAATGTTTACAACCAAAGAACAGATAAACCCATTTTCTTCTCTTGAAGTAAAGCACGGGCCTTTGGGCTCATCATCATATCTTTCTAGACAAATAAGGGATCAGGAAGAGAAATCAATGTATGATGTCACCATACATCGAGAACATAATTTGACAGATAAATTCGGGAAGAAATATAAAGATTTTAGTGGTGAAGAATTTCAAGAAACTTTTATGGGTTTGCCTGTGCCATTGAAGAATGATATGAATACTTTTGGTAGAAATAGGGTTGTAAATCAGTTATCAGATATTAGAGTGTTGACTGCAAAACCATCTAGTTCAAGATTTCCTTATGATTATGGGAAGAAGCTCAAACATCCCGAGTATAATCAGAAAGTTGATGTCGAAGATGGATTGAGGTATAGGAACCGACGGGGTTTAAATCTTTCGCAGTTGGATGATCAACAGGATCCATTTGGCATGAATCACCAGGGGAATCCATTGATCCATACAGGTATGTTGATTTTAAGTGTTTTGATTTGGGGTTTGAAACTGATTATCTGATGACCAGTTTCAATGTTTGGATAAATAATTTCATGCTAGTTGCAACAACACTAATTATCAAAGGTTAATTTTTTTTTACCTATCTGATTTGAGAGAGGACGTCTCTTTTTTTCAAAGAAAGAGTCATTTTTGGTCATTATATGTATTAACTTTATAAAGAGTTCAAATTGTCCAAACACCAACTCAAACAGCTGATTTTCACAACTTTAAATAGCAAAATCACTTATCTGATTCTGATTATTCAAAATGATATAATCATTTTCAAAACTTATATCCACACACCCTATTAAAGAAAATTTTGATTGAGAAGTATGATTGTTGGGATGTGGACTGCAGGATGGGAATGAAGAAGGGCAGAACGGTCAAAACCCAAAATGGAGGACTGGTTGTGGCAGCTGCTGAAGGAATGAAAATGTTAGCAAAAGGCGAAGAAACAGAATCAGATTCATCTGAACAATTTGGTGAAGATGACGATAATAACCCTTTAATGAGAAGCAAATGGGCTTACCCCGGTGGTGTGAAATCCGGGCCAAATGTCAAAAAACCAAAACTTGGCGGCAAAAACAATAATAGCAATGTTAAATATTTTGATGGATCATTACAAAATTCAAGAAAGAATGGTGATTTTCGTGGCAAACAGAAGGGTAAAACACATGGTAACAATCTTTTAAATGATTCTAATGGTGATGCTCATATTGATGATATGTTCTCAAGAAAAATGTATCCTGGTGGGAAGAGGAGAAAAGGAGTAATTGGAAATGACTATTCTACCCTTCCGTCAATGCACATGAATGATTATTTCAATGATGAGCATCTAATGTCTGCCAGAAGTCGTCGAATGCTTGAAGGGTATGGTCAATATCATCATGAACTGGTGGATGTTCGATTATTAGGTGGCAATTCAGGGTCCAAGAAACGGAGATTAAAAGAGGAGTTGATGTACATGGATGATCATGATCAAGAAAGTCAAGGTCAAGCTCAAAGTCAACTCAATGATGTGTATGTTAAAACTGTTGGGAAAAGGAAATGGACTGATGATATTTCCGATGAGAATGTGATCCCTGAGCCAACGGTTATGGATATAGCAGAAGACGATGCAGATTTAGAAAACAATACACAGAAAAAGCCGTTTACATTAATCACACCTACGGTTCACACTGGATTTTCATTCTCGATCATACACCTTTTATCAGCTGTAAGAATGGCAATGGTAACTTTACTTCCAGAAGACAGTGTAAATGATGAGGTAAAACAGGAAGTTGTTAGCAGTGATCCTGTTGTAAATCCAAACGTCCCTTCTTTGACCGTTAAGGATATAGTCAACCGGGTCCAGTCAAACCCAGGTGACCCGTGTATTCTTGAAACTCAAGAACCGCTTCAAGATTTGGTAAGAGGGGTTTTAAAGATATTTTCTTCAAAAACCGCACCTTTAGGAGCAAAAGGATGGAAACAACTCGTTCTGTATAAAAAGCCCGTTAAATCGTGGTCGTGGGTCGGGCCTGTCTCTCAGACTTCATCAGATCATGAAGTTGTCGAAGAAGTAACATCTCCTGATTCGTGGGGACTTCCACACAAAATGTTAGTTAAGTTAGTTGACTCGTTTGCTAATTGGCTAAAAAGTGGTCAAGAAACGTTACAACAAATCGGAAGCCTACCCCCTCCACCTTTGACTTTAATGCAAGCTAACTTAGATGAAAAAGAACGGTTTCGAGATCTACGGGCTCAAAAGAGTCTCAACACGATAAACCCGAGTTCAGAAGAAGTTCGGGATTACTTCCGTAAAGAAGAAGTTTTAAGGTATCTAATACCGGACCGGGCCTTTGCATATACTGCTGTGGATGGTAAGAAGTCAACTGTGGCTCCATCAAGAAAAGGTGCAGGAAAACCAACATCAAAAGCCCGCGACCATTTCATGTTGAAACGGGACCGACCACCTCATGTAACCATTCTTTGTCTAGTTCGGGATGCGGCTGCACGCTTACCTGGAAGTATCGGGACACGGGCTGATGTTTGTACTCTAATTCGGGACTCACAGTACATAGTAGAAGATGTTTCGGATGCTCAAGTGAATCAAGTGGTTAGTGGTGCATTGGACCGTTTGCATTATGAGCGCGACCCGTGTGTGCAGTTTGATGGCGAGAGGAAACTATGGGTTTATTTGCATAGAGACAGAGAAGAAGAAGATTTTGATGATGATGGCACTTCGTCTACTAAAAAATGGAAACGACAAAAGAAAGAACCCGTTGAAGCGTCTGATCATGGTGGCGGTGGTGGTGCAGTGACTTTGGCTTATCATGGAAGCGGTGACCCAACGGGGTTTGATTTGAGTATGGAACCAGCAGGTGCGATTAACAGTGAGTTTTTAGACGATGGGCGCGAGGAAGATGTTGTTGAGGTCTTAAACACAAGTGTTTCTTGATCAAGTTTCTTTTAAGGTATGGGGGTTAATTCGGTTACTGGTAAATGTTTATTTTTAAGGGAATATATGTTTTCGGCTAAGGCGGTTAATTCGGTTTGTTTTGAAGTTTTTGTAAGTTACCCAAGCTGTGTAGTAATAAAAATAATGCACAGAAACGAATGGATTTTTGACATACTAGAAGCAACTGGTTCAGTGTTAAAAGATTAATATGTAGTTTGGTGGTTTATAGGATTACTTATTATATTTTTATTTTATAATGAATTTACGAATGCTGATTAATTATGTGGACTAGTGTTGTGGCAATCGGTTGGACCTGGTTGGAGAGTGATACAATTAAGTTAAGTCTGAGTGTCAATCTATGGGACACTTATATCCAACTTTTAATATTTAACTCTAAATACATTCCTAGCCTATTGAAGTTTTTGATTTTAGCTAATTAACTAGAGATTACTAAATTAAGGGGTGGTGTGGTAATTTCTGAATGATTAAGTGCTGAACTAATAAGATGTCTGAACCATTAAGTGCTGAACCATTAAGAGGTCTGAACCATTAAGAGCTAGTATATCGTTTAACTATTCAAAGACAAATGTCTGATCAATTCAGATAAGAGGTTTTAACCATTCAGCATTAGACCTCTTAACCTTTCAGCATTAGTATAATGCTTAACCATTCAGAGGCAAATGTCTGAACCATTCAGAGACAAATGTCTGAACCATTCAGAGACAAATGTCTGAACCATTCAGACATTTGCTCGTGAAACAAACAATCTGAATCATTAAGTGCTAAACCATTCAAATATCTGAACCATTAAGAGACTGATTCAGATGCTACAAAACAACCCATAAATAAACCTAAAGAATATTAAAATTAAGACTAGAGGAAACTAAGGAAATAATTAACAAACAAACTAAGGTGCAAAAGATAATAGGATTTAAAGAAATAAACCACATAGGCAAGAAATCTTACTGAGTAACATAATTAATTTCAAGAATAAATGACATTGGAATTTAAGAATATGACACCTAAAAGTCACTAAGTTATGTTAAGCCTCTCATAGGTCTTACAAGCACACCAAAATGATCCTAAAGGTCGTGTGAAGCTCTCGAAATAAAGGAACGGATCATCTCTCGGTCTCATCAAACCTAAAACGCTAAGGTATTCTAATGGTGTATCTCCTCTCGGTCCAACTATCACAGTGCTATCAAAGATTGGTACCTGCAACCTTAGAACACAAGAGTAAATATATTCTAAACCAATTAATAATTTGAAAACACTTTAATCACGAATGAAATGACAAACTTGTGCTAATGCAATCTAATCCTAACAAACAATGACAAAGGAAATATGATATTTGACTAATAATAAACAAACAAAAAACGAAAATTGAAAATTGGATATCGTACTGTGCAAATAAACCAAAAAAAAATTGGAAAATGCTACAAATCAAGTGAAATATGATATTTGACTGAAAATTGGTTACGAAAAGTGGTGACTCTTTTATGAACAAGAGGGATGTGGGCATAGACTAAAACTAACTAGCATAAACAATCTTTGGTTTTTATGTGGAAATTGTCTAATGAGAAACAATATTTTCTTATTTCAATTTTCGGTGTTTGATAATCAATCACATCCTAATAATAGGGCATGTGATTTTGGTTCGATTTAATCATTGCACATTGCAAAAGACTCTAAAAACATAATGTTTGATAGTTGTATTGCAAGTTTTATGCAGGAAATTTTAAGCTATAACCTTTTGATTTTGTATTTGTATGATTGCTTCCTTAATTATTCATTTGCGTTCTTGTGTTTTTTGGACACTTTAAATTGATACAAAACATGAAGGTTATGGTAAATAGTATATGTTACTCATTATCCTACTTCTTCGATCCATCATACCACCCTCCATCACACTTGTGCCACACATGAACCTTCCGTCCAACCCACTCGACTCATCATCACCGCCCACCACCACACATCCTCCTTACCCCACTTCAACACAATCTATGTACCTCACGCCTCCTTCTCATCTTATGATCACCCGTTCTCGTGCCATACACATCAATCTAAACCCTTCTCGGTCATGTCTTATTTCATGTTTCATTTAACTCACCTGCCACCAAGCCTGATATTTTCTTTTAAGCATAATAATGCATGTTTGCATGGATTATATGAGATTGTTTATGTGACACAAACCTCTTGCCTTTGTTGAATTAACAAGATCACGTCATGCTTAATCGCTAGAGTGGGCTTTTTATGGCCTTAAACAAACCCTAGAGCTTTATTCTTCAAGTTATCTACAACTCTTGGATCAAATAGGTTCACATAGTTCATCTTTGATACTTCTTTATTTGTTTACCGTCATGACTTGGTTACCAACTATTTATTGTTTTATGTGGATGGTAATTCTATCAAAACGAGGTACTCAACATTTGTGACTAACCCGATAGGGTCTCCTCATTCTTGGTTTGTGATCGTGTGGGATTTAATGCATGTTTTTGACATAAATATTGCATATTTACAATTATTATTCTGTGTCGAAACATATGACTTTGTATGCATTTGTATGTGTAGGGTTGCGGTGAAAGATGTGATTTATCAGGATGCAAGTTATCAAACCGAGCACACATTGATGGATAGGAAGTAATTTAAAGCACATGTGTACAAGAAAAAACCAACAAAAAGTTATGCTTGAAAGATGAGACTTGATTTGCACAAAGGGCATATTATTTTGCTGAGGTGGAGTATCATACTACATATAAAATAATATACTCTCTTTAGGTTGTTTGCATGGCATATTCCGTATGGAGTACCATACTCCAAATGGGTATCATACTCCCTTTACAGTTTTAAGGTGGTTACTACACACCATAAAAGAGGGACTTCAATGGAAAAAAAGATCTGAGTCTTTTCATTGGGCATCACATAAGAAGAAAAAAGGAAGAAAAAGAAGACAAGCAGGATTCGAAGAATAACAAGTCATCCATTCTCATCAGTTTTAATTCATCAATTTCATTTAATGTTGTACTCAAACAACATGTGTGGCTAAACATCTTGATCACAACTTGGGTGGGGATTTAATTTTACTTTATGAACTTAGGGTTTGATTTATGTGTATGTACTAATTCTTATCAGTTTGCGTTTAAGGACTTGAGCAAATTTTACCATTTTCCAATGATACAAGCAATTTTTGCTAATTATATTTTGTATCTTTCCCAAGAAAGGTATGACATGATTTTCTATAATACACCAGTCTAGATCAGTATAGAACATTATCTATCCCAATATCTTTAGAGAAACAACTTTCTTGATACTCAAACATACCCACGGAAGGCTAGTGAGCCAACGGGGCTTGATTTGAGTATGGAGCTATTGAGTGCAAATGACAGTAAGTTGTTAGACGATGTGTAATTGTTAGATTAAATAAGTTACGTCCCTAATAAATTAATTTTATTTTCTCCTCTTTCTCGTAACAAGTTTCGTTTTTATGTATAGATCATGTAGTTATACAAAATTTATGTGTAGATGTTTGTAGTATATGAATACAAATACATTTTAAAAAATCTGCATACATCAAAACAAGTATGTTCATATAACCATAATTCACTTTACTAGACATGTTGGAATCTTTAGATGAATAAACTAAAGAGCTTTTTCATTATTCCATAGTTTTTGACGTTTTTCATTATTCCCAATTTTCCTAAACAAACTAAAGAGCTTTTAGTTATCCAGGACATATTCGTTAAAACTAAGGAAACGTACGTAATTTATTGGAGTTGGAATTGTATTTGGAATTCGATTTTTCCAAAGGATTTGGAATCAAATGAATTGGAATCTATAAAGAGAATTTAAATTTCAAATGTATTTTTAGTGACAAAAAACTTATAAAGGAATTAGAATTTATCACCCATTGCAAACCGCCACCACCTCAATGACCACCGATCATCACCGCTACATACCACCGACAGTCTCCGCCATCACCGCCGACAATCGACCGCGACCACCAACCGCGACAATTGGCCGGTGGAAACGGGCGTTTGTAGGCTGCGGGTGCGGTTACCGACGACTATCGATTGTCGACCACGATTATGGCATGATCAGTTGTCGGCGGGTTTGGTTGTCGGCAGGGCGACAAGCGAGCAGTGAGTGGGGCGTCAAATGAACGGTTTTGGGTGATCGACGGAAATCGGATGTCAAGGGCGACAGTGACTGCAGTCGGAGGTGGTGTTCGGCTGCGGCAGCGGTCGGAGGTGGCAGGCGGCAGCGGGCGGAGGTGGCGGCGAATGGCAGCCGCGTTGGGGTCGTCGGCGACCAGGTGATTGCGGCGGTCAGGGTCGGCGGCGGGCGACCGTCGGTTGTGGCGGGAGACGAAAGGCGGTCGGCAGCGGTTGTGGGCGTCGGCGTAGGGATCGGCGATGGGCGGGCAATTGGCGGCGGCGGGAGACGAGGTCGGGTCGTTGGTAGTGTCTGTTGGCGGTGAGCGGGATGGTGGCGGTCGGGGCAGAGGCGGGAGTCGGTGGAATTTAAAATCCTTTAAAAATCTTTCGTTTGAAGGAATTTGAGGGAATTAATTCCAATTTCAATTCCAATTTCTTTCGCAACCAAACACGTTAATAATGGAATTCAAATTCCAATTCCAACGAATTCCTACTAACCAAACACAATGACCCATGAAATTCAAATTCCAATTCCATCAAATTTTATTGAATTCCTGCATACCAAACACCCTCTAAAGATTGTGAGAACCATCCATAGTGTATAAAATGTAATCAGTAAATAGTGTATAAAAGGTAATCACAACTAGGAGAAACAAACAGATGGTTTCACAACCGTATCATATTCAAAATAAAATGTACAAATACACTAACAAAATGAGATTAAAGTCTTTAACTTGTCTAAAACGCACTTAGTTTTATTCTTTCCGAAAATAACTTCTTGTTAACTCTTAAATAAATCAGAGTAAGATGGTATCCCTTTCTTTTAAAAAATAAACATTGGATGTAACTTTATCACAATTTGATTAAACAAGTCATATAAAAGAAATTCACATGTGACGTACACATACTGACATACATTATCAAACTATAGGCGAGTATAATTAAGGCCGGCCCAAAGAAACCCAACCTAAAAACCTTCTACATGTTTGAAGCTAATCCAGTCCTTGGTTCGGTCCGGTCCGGTCCGGTCCAGTCCGGCCCAGTGCCGGTTTAGCCCGTTACACACTCCTACATAAAACAAACTAGTGATTCATATTGAAACCGGGTTAGGACCCAACTGACCCGACAACCTGACCCAAAACCAACTCGGGTTCAACCCGGTGCCCCTAACCTGGTTCCGACATGGTATAACCCGGTGGTTCCAAACCGGGTTCCCTCAACCATTCACCAACCGGTTCCAACCAGGGTTTTCCACGACCCGGCCCGAACCAACCCGGTTCAACCCGCTACGGAACTATCTTTTCTGTATACTTTCCCCGGTTCCGCTGCTACCGCGGGCTTTACGCAATCGATCGGATTATATAGATATCCCGGAACCGGATATCTGAACCCGGATCCACATATTATTTATAAATTATATAATACGAACGCTGGTTGGACCTGACCCGGAACCTGGTCAAACCTAAAATGTATTGACCACTATCTGAACCCGGTTCAACCCGACCCGGTTTGTGCACCTCTAAAACAAATTAATGATTTTTTGATAAGTAAATGGACTGGGTTTGAATTTCACACAATTATGCATATAATAGAAGGAAAGACTTGCCCATGAAAGCTATAAACTAAATTTTCAATTTTCATACAGCCAAAAGGCAACACTAGTCCACATAACTAATCAGACATTAAATTCATTATAATATATAAAGATATAAATAATAATAAAATCTATATACCAAACTAGATATATTAATCGTTAAAATTGAACCAGTTGCTTCTTGTATGTCAAAAATCCATTCGTTTCTGTGCATTGTTTAATAACTACACCGCTCGGGTACCTTTCAGAAACATAAAAAAAACCGAATTAACCGTCATACCCGAAAACATATTTTCCCTTAAAAACTAAACAATTATCAGTAACCGAATTAACCGTCATACCTTAAAAGAAAGTTCATCAAGAAACACTTGTGTTCAAGACCTCAACAACATCTTCCTCGCGCCCATCGTCTAACAACTCACTGTTATTCGCACCTGACGGTTCCATACTCAAATCAAACCCGTTGGCTCACCGCTCCCATGATAAGCCAGAGTCACTGCACCCGCACCATCACCACCAGCAGCACCATCACCACCAGCAGCACCACCACCACCATGATCAGACGCTTCAACGGGCTCTTTCTTCTGTCGTTTCCATTTTTTAGTAGACGAAGTGCCGTCGTCTTCAAAATCTTCTTCTTCTCTGTCCCTATGCAAATAAACCCATAGTTTCCTCTCGCCATCAAACTGCACACATGGGTCGCGCTCATAGTGCAAACGGTCCAGTGCACCACTAACCACTTGATTCACTTGAGCATCTGAAACATCTTCTACTATGTACTGTGAGTCCCGAATCAGAGTACAAACATCAGCCCGTGTCCCTATGCTTCCAGGTAAGCGTGCAGCAGCATCCCGAACCAGACAAAGTATGGTTACATGAGGTGGCCGGTCCCGTTTCAACATGAAATGGTCACGGGCTTTTGATGTTGGTTTTCCTGCACCTTTTCTTGATGGAGCCACAGTTGACTTTTTACCATCCACAGCAGTATATGCAAAGGCCCGGTCTGGTATTAGGTACCGTAAAACTTCTTCTTTACGGAAGTAATCCCGAACTTCATCTGAACTCGGGTTGATGGTGTTGAGACTCTTTTGAGCCCGTAGATCTCGAAACCGTTCTTTTTCATCTAAGTTGACTTGCATTAAAGTCAAAGGTGGAGGGGGTAGACTTCCGATTTGTTGTAACGTTTCTTGTCCACTTTTTAGCCAATTAGCAAACGAGTCAACTAACTTAACTAACATCTTGTGGGGAAGCCCCCACGACTCTGGAGATGTTACTTCTTCGACAACTTCATGATCTGATGAAGTCTGAGAGACAGGCCCGACCCACGACCAAGATTTAACGGGCTTTTTATACAGAACGAGTTGTTTCCATCCTTTTGCTCCTAAAGGTGCGGTTTTTGAAGAAAATATCTTTAAAACCCCTCTTACCAAATCTTGAAGCGGTTCTTGAGTTTCAAGAATACACGGGTCACCCGGGTTTGACTGAACTCGGTTGACTATATCTTTTACGGTCAAAGAAGGGACTTTTGGATTTACATCAGGATCACTGCTAACAACTTCCTGTTTTACCTCATCATTTACACCGTCTTCTGGAAGCAAAGTGACCATTGCCACTCTTACAGCCGATAAAAGGTGTATGATCGAGAATGAGAATCCAGTGTGAACTGTAGGTGTGATTAAGGTAAACGGTTTTTTCTGTGTATTGTTTTTTAAATCTGCATCTTCTTCTGCTATATCCATGACCGTCGGCTCGGGAATCACATTTTCATCAGAAATATCATCAGTCCATTTCCTTTTCCCAACAGTTTTAACATAGACATCATTGAGTTGACTTTGAGCTTGACCTTGACTTTCTTGATCATGATCATCCATGTACAGCAACTCGCCTTTTAATCTCTGTGTCTTGGACCTTGAATTGCCACCTAATAATCGAACATCCACGAGTTCATGATGATCTTGACCATACCCTTCAAGCATTTGACTTCTTCTAGCAGACATCAGATGCTCATCATTGACATAATCATTCATGTGCATTGACGGAGGGGTAGAATAGTCATTTCTGAGTTCCCCTTTTCTCCTCTTCCCATCAGGAGGCATTTTTCTTAAGAACACACCATCAATATGAGCATCACCATTGGAATCATTAAAAAGATTGTTACCATGTGTTTTACCCTTATGTTTGTCACGAAAATCACCATTCTTTCTTAAATTTTGTAACGATCCGTCTAGATCTTTAACACTTCTATTATTGTTTTTGCTACCAAGTTTTGGTTTTTTGAAATTTGGCCCGGATTTTACACCAGTGGGGTAAGCCCATTTGCTTCTCATCAAAGGGTTATTATCGTCATCTTCACCGAATTGGTCAGATGAATCTGATTCTGTTTCTTCGCCTTTTCCTAACATTTTCATTCCTTCAGCAGCAGCCACAACCCGTCCTCCATTTTGGGTATTGACCACTCTGCCCTTCTTCATCCCCATCCTGTGATCCACATACCAAAATCATAACGTCTTAAATCAAAAGATTCTTTAATAGGGTGTTTGCATGGCGTTTAAAAATAAATGGAGTACCCAGTCGTTTTGAAAGTGATTATATTATTTTAAATAATCAAAATCAGATAAGTGATTTTGCCATTTTAAGTAGTAATAATCTGTTGTATGAATTTGTGTGTTTGGACAATTTTAACTCTTTATGAAATCAATACATACAATGACCAAAGATGACACTTTCTTTTTTCAAAAACAAGACATCTCGTCTCTCAAATCAGATAGGTAAAAAAAAAAAGTTTAACCTTTGATAATAAGTGTTGTTGCAACTGCCAACTAGCATGAAATTAGTTATCCAAACATTTAAATCTAGTCATCAGATAATTGTTTTCAAACCCAAATTAAAACACTTAAAATCAACATACCTGTATGGATCAACAGATTCCACTGGTGATTGATGCCAAAATTGATCTTGTTGATCATCAAACTGCAAAATATTTAAGCCCTGCCGATTCCTATACTTCAATGCGTCTTCTACATCAACTTTCTGATTATACTCAGGATGTTTGGGCTTCTTCCCATAATCATAAGAAAATCTTGAACTAGACGGTTTTGCAGTCAACACTCTAATATCTGATAACTGATTTACTACCCTATTTCTACCAAAAGTGTTCATATCATTCTTCAATGACACAGGCAAACCCATAAATGTTTCTTGAAATTCTTCACCACTATATGTCTTCCCGAATTTATCTGTCAAATTATGTTCTCGATGTACGGTGACATCATACATTGATTTCTCTTCCTGATCCCTTATTTTTCTAGAAAGATATGATGATGAGCCCAAAGGCCCATGCTTTACTTCAAGAGAAGAAAATGGGTTTATCTGTTCTTTGGTTGTAAACATTTTTGAGCTCGAAACCTTTAGAGTTCCTTTCAAGTTTTGCTTCCCAAAAGCCGTGGGTTCTAAAGCTAACGTTGGACTTGATCGATATCCAGGATAATGACCCTGACCTTGACCCACTTCTGTTTATGTTCTTTATCTTCTTGTTGCTCCATAACCCATCAGCCGACTCCTCTGAAGAATTGGTTTCCAATTCTTCCATATTTTCATACATTAAGCTCTTTTGACTTTCATGATGTTCAACACACGAATCTTTTCCTCAATGCTGTACCCCCTGCACTTTGACCAAGCCTCACGTATCTGAAAAAGATTGTTGACCATGGTGTTTTGATGCTTTCTGATCATATAATAATGGTGATGCCTTTGAAAGAACCGAAGCCCTTGTCTGTAAAGTGAAACTCTTGGTTCACACAAACCTCCTTTCAACATATCAAAAAGTTTGTTCATTGGAACACCAAAATGAAAATTCGCCCCCGTAAAAAGATCTTTCACCGTTCTCATGAAATGTTCTTGGTCCATATCAGGAAGATATTTCGTAAGACTTAAACGTTCATCTTCTGTTAAAACATCATTCCAAACATCCATTGATAAAATATCTCCTAACCCAGGAAGATCATACAATTCAAAAGGTACACTACACGTTTGATCAGCTATTTGACAAAATTCATCTCCGGTTTCACCCAATTCAAGCAAATCAAAGTCATCAGACCCAGCACCAGAATCACAATCATCATCATCATCTTCATCCAATTCGACACCTCGTTTCTGAAACTCGTCTTCTTCACTAGACATACTGTCTTCCCTACTCAACTCAAACTCTAATCTGCTGCTAGCAACAGCTTTAACACCATTCTTTTCAATCGCCATCCAAAAGCCCAAATTCTAGCAACCCAAGTCAAAATCCCTCAATACATCACGAACCCTAATAACAAAAAAACACAAAATGCAATCGAAGCATGAACAATCAAGAAACCAAAAACAAATCTTTAACAGAAATCATACTCACTCAAACTCTAATCTACTGCTTGAAACGTAAACATTATTGATCATACGAATTAGGGAATTAAAATTCGATCGATAATCACCTTAATTCGCTAACCCCAGAAAGCGGAAGCTCATACGCTGACGAAAATCGAAGACGAAAACATCAAATTCCTGTAACGTTGTGATTTCCGCAAGAACTTCGAGGGTGTGATTGTGTGTGGAAAGCCCTAGAAAGGGGATCTTAGGGAGACCAATTGCGTGAGGTAACAGAGAGATGGAGTGAAGCAGAACGATGATAAAGATGATGACGAAGGAGATAAAGGGGTTGTTTGATTGTGGGGCGTAATTGAAGAGATGAAAAGGGGGAAATTAGGGTTATATAGAGTGAGATAAAAGGGTGTAGTTTTGCAGAGAGGAGAAGATGGTGAATTTTGGTGGTGTATTGGCGTTGGAGGAGGAGACTGAGTGAGTGAAGTGACTCGGTCGACTCGGTTGCTGAGGAGAAAACTCATGTTTGTGGTGGCTTATTCTGCTTTGTAAATATTTTCAATTTTTTTTTTACCTCTAACAGGTAATATAACTAATGATTCTTCGTGCAACCAATTAAACCAATATACTTAAAACAATTAAAAGTAAAAAGATTTTGAGTTTTAATCTCATTTCAAAGAATCATATCGAGAGTTGAGCTAAAGAGTTTTGTAAAATTATGAGTTTTCTACTGAGAGATTTGGAGGTGTGGTCCTTAGAAAACGAATAAGTGAGTCCAATTATGATAACACGTATCCTTCAAAGCATGGTCGTACATTTTCCATTTAAAAAAACTAGTGATACAGGCAAACGCTCGGTTATGATTTGTTTTAAATATTGAAATATACATGTCATGATGGTAATTTACAAAAGTTGAATAATTAAGAGGCAAAACCCTTAAACTAAACATTTCAAATTTTGGTTTGTTAAATATTGTAATTTTTAAAAAGTTTTTTACTTAAATTATAAAGAGGCTTTTAACATTATAACTTCTGAAAAAATGTCTAAACAAAAATCAAAGAAAACTCGAACGTATAAAAAGAGAAAAAAATAAAGAATGGAAATTAAAATAATTTAAAACCTAGAGAAAACAAATTTTAGTAAAAGAAAGTAGATGAGGAAGAGTAAGAACAAATAAAGCTAGAAAATTAGAAGGACGACCTCTTAAGATTCGAACTTGCATGGAGTGCATTGAAGGAAGACATTTTAACCGTCAAACCATTCTTGTTATTTTTATTTATTAGTGTGATCAGGTATATAAACCATAGGAAAACACGTGCAGATAAAAAAATATATACGTTGCGTCATATGATAGATTATGATTGGTTCGAGCATCATATTCATAACTCTTTGGCTGACATCTCTCTTTACTATATAATAAATTTATGTCTTAGATTTCTACAAAAGAAACTCATTTGAACTTATTTTAGGTTTTTGATGGTTTTTTAGCGGACCAAACTACACTAGAAACCAAAAAAATAGAAAACTATAGATTTGAGACGACATATCCGTGGTAAGTCGATTGATTAAGCAGAATGGTTCAACTATTGGTTTGGATAGACGGTTTAAACATTTTGGGTTGTAATTTTGATGAGACATGCTCAAGCAATCCCAGAAGTGATGTGCAAGAAAGGTATCAATATATAAGGAAAGATTGGTCAACATTGGAGCATTTCATATTGTCAACTTTGAAGTTTTTGTCATTAATGCATCTTAAAAGCTACATATATAACCTTAGTTGATGTGAATTCAAGGATCGTTCAGGAATTATCAGGTTTGATTTGAACAAGTATTGATCGCGGAATTATCAACACTTGCTGTTTAAGAGATTATCAAACTAAAAATCAATCAAACAACAGAACAACCAGAATATAAGAATAATCAAACCACGAGTGTTAACGAATGATGATCGTAATGCTTTCTTGTTGCTATTGATGTTTTGATGTAAATGTTGCTTATGTTGCTTGATCGTATGTTGATCGTCTGTCTACATCTGATCTTGATCTCATGTTATATAGAGATCTTATTCTATTCTGTCACACCCTCAATTTTCACAAACGGGGTATTACCGTTAGGCGTGTGACTTCCAGGATCTCAGCCACTAGTTACACCAAACGACACGTTAATTACAAAACATAATTACTTGTTAACGTTTAAAATATTCCAAGGCAAAGTTATTAACGTAAATGTAATAGCAATTGCGGAAACATAAATAAATCATAAATTTTTCACCGGCGCAACACGCGCAAAATAAATAAAGGAAATTCATTTAAAAGTTGTCATTAAATCACGTGAGATGATAAATTCATGAATGATGATCCTAAGCGTGCGAGTCTTGTGAACCTGAAAGAAACATGCTAAAGTGTCAACACAAGGTTGGTGAGTTCACAGAGTTTACAGAAAACAGTAATTATCAGTAATGGAAACCAGATTTAGTAATCAAAGCATATCAGTAGGTAGCTAGCCTACAACAAGTCACTATGTGTATGAATTTCGCGACCGAGCTGACAGTAATGTAATGTAATGAATGCCCCGGCTGTGGGTACCAAACCACAACACTGTATAACAGGCTAACCATTCACCCGTTCGACTTCAGTCAAGCTAGCGCGACTAGCCCGGGTGGGGTTTGTCAAACCCAGTAGATCTACTAACAATCACCTCGCTAATCCCATATTAACGGTCCGAATGAGGCGTAGTGGTAACACCATAGTAGACAAGTATATGCAGTATCACAAATCAAAGTAACGTACAGTATGAAAAACCGCATGTTTCTCTCCCCCAAAAGAGAATGTATAATGAAAGTGGGGCTGTAAACTCACCTTAATGCACAACAACAGATAAATGCAAACAAAAGCGATTAGGTCTCTGAATAACCTGAATTACGTAAATATAAAATTTAACATTAACTATTTAATAGTAACACAAAGATTTCACGGATTTCGCGTTTACGATTCGGTTACGACGCAGGCTATCGATTGTTCCCCATTCACATGCAAGCATACTCAAACCCCAATTCACTTTTAATTCATATAACCCAATTATTATCACTTATCGCACATCATGTATAAAGGCACTGTTTATACGTTTCAACTATATGACTTTTTATAATAAATCCACAGGTTTCAAGATATGCATACCACCTATCACAAACCCGCAACGACCCAATCGTAACACACTTGCATAGACTACATATATATATTATGCACTTCCGCATAATAGATATATACTACACATCACAAAATATAAATATATATATACACAAAATCTCAACTCGCAACACCATGACCACTATCACCTATCCAATATATGATTTCACAATATATATATATAAACCTACGCATGCATACATCCATGCCACCCACATACAATACATGCACCTACCCAAGCACTTAAATCCAAACCCACCGTTATCCCCCATGCCCATAAATATGCATCAAATAACTCATACACATGATATACATTATGCACACACCCATGTCATATGGACTATCACACATGCATAACCCATATGTCCAAAAGCAACAGCACTAATACTTCATAGAACACCCACACATAGATACATGTGAATATGCGACTATACACAGAACATACATTATGCAAAAGAAACACACACACATCGAATACATACATGCATATAGAAAGAAACTCTTATTCACACAACGCATAAGCATAACATACAAACCAAGACCCTCACATCGCGCTGTTCACACAACCACCAGCCACGATCGAGGACTCTAACATTGAATCCACCCACACTGCAGTAGCAGTACCCTCACACACACACCTACAAATGCAAGCAACATACGTACACATCCATATACGCATAAACCATGCACACATACGATAAGCATACATACTAAACACACTAATAACATCAAATCGGAACCAAACGAAGCCCGCCGTTTAATAAATAGTAACCGAAACAAAACCGAAACGCACCGCCATGAGTAACGAGAAGAAACCATACTGAACCGTACACGGGGAAGCGGTGGAGGCACCAAAGCGGTGAACGGCCGTCGCTGGAGAGGAGGGGTTGTTGTGAAGACTGGGTCGCATGAAGGGGAAGGTGTCGATGGCAGTTGACGACTTCGGCAGAGGGGAAATGGCAATCTTAGGGTTGAACCAAATGGGGGGGGGGTCGATGGTTGGTTAAGTATGTTTTGAGGTTTTGCATATTTTACACTATAGTCCCTCAATTAATCCTTAAATTGCATTTTTTTTATTATTAATAAAGTTTAATTAGTTGTTATGATTATAATAATTATTATTTATTAGCAGTAATTTTATTAATCGAAATTTGGTTAGTCATAACATACTAGAAAGTGACCAGGTTGAGGAAACGAGGTTTACCTGAAAACTCGGGTTGTCACATATTCTATTTCTAATCCATTGCTAATCTTTCGCTAACTTGTTGCTATAATTCAGCTAACTATAGTTATCTGAATCCTCGCCATATTTATCGGCATAGGAGTTCGAGATTTACAATGAAATAAATACATATAATGTTGTTGATGTGAAGTGAAATATTTGCTTGAAATATATGTCTTCCGTCGTCATTAATGATGTTGTTTTGCCACGTTGACTTGTTGACTTTATGTTGACTGCTTGATTATCTGAAATCATACAAGTATTAAACAGTCTTCCGCAGAAATTTATTCTTCCGCAGGAACTTAGTCTTCCGCAGCAACACTTGATCTTCATTGCTTGTTCTTCTGTGATAGGAGTTCTTGAACTTGTTCTTCCATGACAATTTCTCCTTCAGTAGCTTCACTTTGTTCTTTTGACTTGTTCAGCTGGAAGTGTTCTTCCGTAGATGTTCTAACACTTGGTCAATTTTCCAAATTGACACAGTTTGATATTCACTGCACACATTCACACATACATTATGAAATACATTATATCATATATTTATAACATATATAATAATATGTAACATTATATTGTTCAATTCATAAATACAAATATAATCAAAATCATTCATATCATATCATTCAAATAATAATTACAAAGTGTGATTACAAGAGTTGATTGATCATCTAAACCTATACATGAGTTCTAGACCTAACAGTTGAGATTCTAGCGCTAACACATCTACAACTAGTTTGATACAGACTATCCTTGTAATCAAAAGTTTTTGATACAGACTATCCTTGTAATCAAAAGTTTTTGTTGCTTCAACATAACATTTATATGGATAAACCAAATATCACAAAAAGAAAAAGATAAATGCATAAGGGTCAAACAAAATATATATTATCGTACTATACAAATAAACCAAAAACCAAAATTCATTAGAATTGTAACGGAAATTGAACAAAATACTACATTTTTACATCAATTAGAGTCGAAATCTCAACCCAAAATTCAATAATACTACATTTCCACGTCAATTCGATTCGAAATCTCAACCCAAATTCAATCGTATTCATAACCTAAAAATGTAACAAATCAAGTAAAATATGATATTTGAATGAAAATTGGTTATGAAAAATGATGACTCTATTATGAACAAGAAGGATCAGAGCATAGACTGACATATATTAACTAGTTACCTTATATATGAAAAAACAAACTTGATGAACAGTGGTCTTCCACATGTATTGCATTGTGTACAATCGATTTATGCATGTACAATTTTTATAACCTTATGTACACAGCCCTTGGATGCATTTGGGACGGCCTTCTTAGGTGGCGATTGGAGGTTTCGTTTGCATTTCTTCATGCTGTTGCCTTTCCGGTTGCCCCTCTGCGATGGCTGTTTAAGTCCTCTCTTCTATCGATGGCCGCTCTCTGTCCCTACGACGCGGTCGTTTTAGGCTTCTCTTCCCCCGACGACCGCTGTCTACCCCTTTGCCGCTGTCATTTCTGAGCTCTCTTCCACCGGTCGTTTGCGGTGTGGCCATGGCAGCGGACGCGGTCTGGGTGTGGCGATGGACGCGGTCTGGATGTGGTGGTGGTTGTTGATGCCGGTGAGGATTGCCTAAGAAAATGGGATCGGGGAAGACCCGCTGGGCCACCAACGGTCTTGCTTTCACCAGATCTATTTGGGTTTTTTAGGTTGGAGATAAAGGCTTGGTTGCCCTCTTTTGGTTGCTCTTTCATTTTGGGGTTAAGTTTCCATCGGTGGTGGCGGTGCCGGTAAAGTTGTTTTAGAGGGAGAGAGGGTTCATGGGTCGGAACAATGGATTGGCCAGCTGTTGTGTCTTCGCCAGCTAGCCGAGCAACCACCCCACACGCCTTAGTTTGGGTGTTTTGAAGGCTGATTTAGAGAGGGACTGTGGGTGTGAGCTTTGGGCCGCTGCCGCCTCCCGCTTGACTTACAATCATATCCACCTATCTTCTCTCTTAATCGCTTGCGATTGACCCATTATGGTTGTTAGAGGTCGCGAAGGTGGTGGTGGTGGCACATCTGTGCCCCTTGCGCTTCTCTCTCTATTTTTGGTGTTGTTTCTACCTCCTGTTTCTGGTTGAGATGGAGGTGGTGACCATTCGGTAAATTGTTGTGTTGATCTGTTTTGCATTCGCTGTGTGTGTCGATGATGATGAACCATTGTTCATCTGAAACTTTCCCCTATTTTGGTAACTCAATGACTGATGCGTCGATGATAATGAAGTTGATCTCATTTGATACATTTCATGATTCCAAGGCTTTGATTGTTTTGATAAAAATTAAGCCGGTTGCTTTGGCGCGACATTCCTTCATGGTGTGCAGTCATAACTAGCTATTAGTTCTAAGCCTTGTTGTACCCGTATCATTATAATTTCAATATGTTATGTTCTTTGTTGTTGCGACAATAATGTAGTTCTCTGATCTGTTAATTGTATAGTGTATGCAGTAGAGACTTAGTTGTTGATACTGATATTACACTTGACACGTCTATGACTGTGATGGTATGTCTGAGCCCCGCTTGTCTAACCGAGAATCCCACCGCGAAGCGCGGGTTGAAAAAACACTAGTATCAACAAACTTTGGTTTTTATATGGGAATTGTCTATTGAGAAATATTATTTCCTTATCACTTCCCAAAACTAGGCATGTGATTTGGTTGGAGTTAATCATGACGCATAATCAAAAACTTTAAACAAATATTACGTTACGTTTCATTGCTTTACTCTTTTTATGTGGAATTTTTAACTTATAGCGTTTTAATTTTGTATTTGATATGTTTGCTTCTCTGATATTTGTTTGTGTTCTTGCCTTATCCAAACACTTTATAAACTCATACATAAGGATATCAGACAAGTAGATGTCAATAATGCATTTTGCATGGAGAGTTATCTAAGATTGTTTATATAATACAACCTCTTGGCCTTGTTGACTCAAAGAGACCTCATCATGCTTGACTTCTAGAGTAGGCTTTTTATGACTTTATCAACACGTTAGAGGTTTGTTCTTCAAGTTGTCTCAAACTCTTGGATCAAATAGATTCACATAGTTCATCTATGACACTTCTTTATTTGTTTATCATCATGACTTTAAATTCTATTATATTATTTTATGAGGATGTTAACACTATCATAATAAGTTACTCCACATTTGTGAGTAACCTGATAGGACCTCATCTTTCTCAATTGTCCCTTAAGGATTTGAGCAGACTTAGTTATTTTCTTATGATACAAACCACTTTTACTAATGATATTCAACATCTTTCCCAACAAAGATACTTACATGATCTTTTATAACGTACTACTCTAGATCAATGTAGACCATTATCTACCCCAATGTCTCTAGGGAAACAACTTTCTTGATACTCAAACATACCCATAGAAGGCTACTTGTGATACAAGCCACTTTTACTAATGATATTCAATTTCTTCCACACAATTTGATACTCTTAAGTTCAAGGTGTACGTTGTTGTAAATATCTAACTTAAGAAACATATTAGATAAGTTGTATTATTGCACCAGTAATTTATAGTTAGGTGGTTATGTTAGGTTACATCCTTTAGTTTGATAACAAGGAAAAAGTTATCACCTACTAAATACATATTTTCGCTTGTGTTTTCTCTCAAACTTTAGTTACTTTCATTTCACCTTTTTTAGTTACTTTCTTTGAACATGTTTTGTTCTAGCATCACTACAAGAATTTACATCTATGGAGACAAACTCTATGGCGACGACATAGCCTAGTCGCCATAGGTCAACCTAAGGCGACGGCAAGTCGTCGTTATAGGAATCTTGATTTCTGACTATCCTAACCCTATGACGACAATAAATCGTCGCCTTAGGTAGACCTATACCAACAAAATTCCGTCGTCGTCAAAGAGTTCTCTTTGTCGTCGCCATAGCCCCATTTAAATTAATTTTTTATTTATTTAAATAAATGTAAAAAAAATTAAAATTTAACCGACACCCGTCATCGCCATAGGTTAAAACCTATTTTTTTTCCTCTAAAAATAGTTGGAGAGAAATAATCCTGCCATTATAAAAAGCCTATCGCGACGTCGCCATAGAGTGAATTATTTTTTAATTTAATATTAATAAAACTAGTTAATATTAGTATGATTATTATTATTATTAATTAATGTACAAGTTATTGTTGTTGTTATTATTATATGTACTATTATTAATTAGAAGTAAAATAAATAATAATAATAATAATAATAATAATGATAATAATAATAATAATAGTAATAATAATAATAATAATAATAATATATTTAGTATTATTATATTAAATTTTATTATTATATATAATAAGTATAAACAATTAATGTCAATTTGGGCCAAAGATGTTCGGTTATGATATTTAGAGTCAGTTACATGCGTCAAAAATTAAGTACGATTGAATTACGATCATTGGTATTGAATTTCACACTTTGATGGTAATTTATGGGCATTTATGCTTATTAACGATAAATTAAGTTTGATTATGTTTAATTATCATCAATGAGTGTCAAACATTGTTAAAGATTTTGGTTATGATAGTCAGGGACAGTAACATACATCAAATGTTAGCTATGATCGAATTACGATCATTGGTGTTGAATTTCACACTTTGATGGTAATGTGTGAGAAATTATACTTATTACCAGTAAATTAAACTAGTTTATGCTTAATTATCATTGATAAGTGTCAAACATTATCAAATATGGTTAATTATGATAGTTAGGGTTGATTACATATGGTGTTGAATTATCATCATTGGTGTTAATTTCATACTTTGATAGTAATTTACGTAGATATATGCTTAATTATCATCAATGAGTATCAAAAAAATATTAAATATGTTTAGTTATGATGATTAAAGTCGATCACATATCTCTAAGATTAGTCATATTCGAATTATTATCATTGGTGTTGAATTATATACGTTAATGGTAATTTACGAGAAACTATGCTTATTAACAATAAATTAAGTCTGTTTATGCTTAAATATCATCAATAAGTATAAAACAATGTTAAATATGTGTGATTATGATGATTAAGGTCGATTACCTACATCAGTGGTCCATTTATGATTCAATCATGATCAATGTTGTGAATTATACACGTTTATGATAATATCGTAATAATAATAACAAAAATTATATTTACAAAACATTTTTATTGGTAATAATATTTTTGATATTGAAATAATAATAGAATAATAAACATCAAAATTAATAACGACTATTATAATAATAATAATAATAATAATAATAACAATGATTATTATTATTATTACTATTATTGTTATTAATCTTGATATTATTATTATTATTATTATTATTATTATTATATTATTATTATTATTATTATTATTATTATTATTATAAAATAACAAAAAAAAAAAGGATAAGACCTATGGCGACGCCATAGACCTTTTCAGTTTGGCGCCTTTCACTAAAATCTCCACCTCAAAAGAAGGCACATTCTACCCGAGATACCAAAGGCCTCTTATTGAACGTCAATGATATTTAGATTTTTTTATATGATCCACAACACTTAACCCTCATTGTTATCTAATTAATCACTATTAGCATACAAATGCAACTACAATTATACTATATACGCTTGTGTACTGTGTATATACATATTGTTATACATATTATATATATGTATATTTACAAATATCTCAAATTGTATACTGTTGTTTGTTGTTATCTATGGATTATATTGTAGAGTGGTGGATTTGCATTTTCTTCCAACACAATTGACCTTACTTTACTGCTGACAGGCTTGTATGATAAGTAAATTAATGCCGACTTTATAAAGACATGTCTATGCAGATCATAAAGTACTGATGACCAGCTGAAACATTACCACCAACATAGGTACCATGTCTCTCCTTATTGTCTTGTTCATATTATTATATATATTGTCTCTAACTACCATCAACAACACACACACACACCACCATAACCAAACAATGAAGCTTTTGTAAATCCCACTTCATACTCCCAAGATTATGAAACACACACTTCAATTTCATCTACAAACACAAACTGATTGAATGCTAGCTTATTAGGCAATTCAGATCTTTCATCTTTCTTTATATATAGTACCACTAGTAGTACTTCTACACTGCTATGCAAAGGTCTAGTGACATAACAGAAACCCAAAACTTATTTTAAAATTTAAAACCCTAGCCCTAACCCTAACAACCCTAGCTAGATAACCCTAAGTGGTTTTGAATTTTTGATCATCTTTTAGTATTGAATGAAAGTGAAATGCAGATTAGGGTTTTGAGGTGGTGGACTGCTGATCATCTTGTTTGAGATCATTTGTGGTGGTGAGTGGGAAGAGTTGTAGGGTTTTGGGTGGTACTCTTGTGCTGTAGGGAGTTGTACCATGGTGATCCATCAGCATCTTTGTCATTAGTGGGCAATCACACATGAGTTTGCAGGTTTGATGATGATCAGATGGGAGATCATCCACCTTCCAGTTGTTGTTGATCATTGGTTTGCATTTTGATACATCTTCATGAACCTATTCACATGTTAAACAAATAGAATTATTAGGGAAATATAAGAGGAATTTTTATAATTATTACAGGGTTTAGATGATCATAAATAAGTATTCAAAGTTGATTAATTAATGTATAAGACAATCTAATTGCACAGTTGTTGATAAGTGAGTTCCAGAGAAATCATATATATGATCAAAAGTATTGACCTTTTTAATTATAACAATGATTTAACATGGATTAATGAAGTTCAATACAATTTTTTTGTTTTCATACTTATGCAATAATATTAATTCCTTGCCTCAATTCTTTTCAAAGATAACAAATTCATGAACTTTCCTGCTTACATATACATACATAATATATGACGTGTGGTGTGTGTACACACACACACTCAAATTTACATACTTACTATAATATATGTTAAGAAACCCTGCTAATTTAGCCACCTTACAAAAATTTGAAAGTTTTATACATAATAATTTGTAATAAAAGAAGTTAAACAACTAATTACTTATTACCGGATGAAGAGGAAGAACAAAGTGATCATGAGCAGGATGAAGACGATGTTGCTGGTGCAACGCCATTAATTTCTTTCGAAGCTTTTGACGATCACGAGCCTTGTGATTTTGAAACCAATAGAACACATTTTTGCCTTGAATTTTGCCATAAATTGATAATCTTGATGTGATTTGTTGTATTTGAGTTGCAGTTGGTGTTTTTAGGCCACCTCTATACATTCCCTCTAGCAACATCACCTGCTCCGGTGTCGGGCACCACCGGGTTCCACCACCGCCACCGCTGCTTGTTGTCACCGGGACTGGCACTGATGTCATTGTTATTGATCTCTTTTGGTTTGTTTTTATGTTTTGTGGTGTTTGTTTATGTCATATTTGAAGGTGAACTATTTATAGAGGGTTGGGGATCGAGTGGATGAAGTCATGATGATGCATGTTATGTATGTACTTTTGGACAAATAAAGAAAAATAAACATAGTGGTTGCATGCATATATTAGATTTCTACAATATTGATGTATATTTTCATTTTCTAAAATCTTTCTTTAAAATTGAACTAAAGTTACAATTATAAATATTATAAATACAGGGGACGGTTCAAATGTTAACCATTTATTATTACGATAATCATGTTAACTTTTCAAAATCAACTAAAATCATTATTTTTTTGTTGGAATAATATCAGTACACATACAGAAAATATGTTATTTTATGTATATGTGTAAATTCGTAAGCGTAAAAAAATTTACAGTAGTGTAAATTATATTTACATCTATAAATATTTACGAGATGTAAGTGTGCCTTACACTATTGTAAATTTTTTATGCTTACGAATTTACACATATATATAAAAGAATATATTTTTCTATATGTGTAATGATGTTATATTAACAAAAAAATAATAATAATATTGATTGATTTTAAAGAGTTAATACGGTTATCGTAATAAAAATGGATTGAATCCTCCCCTATAAATATATAGATTACTTAGAATATAAGTTATGTTGATATTTATAAACAAGAAATACCATTTTAACATTTTTTTTATCTTACGTAAAATAATAATTACCCTAATCTTAAAATTTGAAACCTATGAAATGTCTAATATTCCGGTATTTGGATTATTTTTATAAACAAAATATTTGATGTTAGTTGTCATAGTTATGAGATGGTTACCATTATTCTATGTATTATTTTGACATGCAAAAGCAAAGATGACTTTCAAAAGTTATTCTGTCTAAGGTTGAAAAGGAGGTGGTTTCGATCGAACTTGTGCGAGTCAAGCTTTTATTGAGCTCCAGCATGAAAGGCAAACTCAACATATATGATTGGCATGAGTCAAGCTATCTACAAGAAAAAAACCCTATCGCGACTAGTTGTATGACGACGACATGATGTTATCGCTATAGGTCATCCTAAGGCGTGTTGACGCCATAGGGTCACTTTAATTTTTGGTTATTCTAGTCCTATGGTGACAAAAAAAAGTCATCGCCATAGATGTAGAAAAGTCGTTGTCACAAGTCTATTTTTTACATTTTGATTTATTTAAAATAATGCTAGAATTTTAAAACTTATGTGTGGACCTAAGGCGACGACATGTCGTCGCCATAGGCCAAAGTTCGTGATTCAAGAAGCTTTGTCTTTTAGTCACTTCGACAATCCTCGGTTGACCAACTTAATTCGAGAGACGCTTCAACCTCGTTACACTCACGTAAGTCGTACTACACTTAGACGTTATTGTTTAAAATTATGGAAACAAGCAAAAAATGATTTAATTGTATTATTTGAAAATTTAAATACCGGTGTAAACTTAACTAGTGACGTTTGGTCGGCTCCACACGGTTTACCCGAATCGTACCTTTGCGTACTGCTCATTGGGTGGATCCCAATTCATGGCAATTGATAACGCCTCTAACAACACAACCGCGGTTGAAAAATTAAAATTAAAATATCTTCCGATTGCAAACGGTGATTTTTTCCATACTCGTTGTGTTGCACATATTATTAATTTAGTAGTGCAAGATGAACTATCCGGGCAATATGTTAATAACTTTATTACATCTTTTCGATTTATGTTACATGACGTTTTTAAAAAAGTAAAAGAAGATATCAAGATTATAAACAACTTTGTAAGGATACGCACTCTAGATTTTTAGGTCCTAATTGGGATGTACTTACTCGGTGGAATTCGACTTGTCACATGTTTGAATGTGCTTTAAAACAAAAGGGCACTTTGAAAGCTTTTCATAATAGTCTTTCGAATAATGGTGAAGCCGACCCATTTCCGGATGCGGGTTGGGAGAATCTTCAACGTCTATCCGAGTTTCTTGAGGTTTTTAAAAACTCAACAACAAAATTATTGGGAGTTTATTATTCCACTAGTTATTCGATGCTTCAAGAACTATATTTTATGTCTTTGAATTTTAAAAATTTTCAAAATAAAAATAATATGTTTAATCAAATGATAGAACCAATGAAAGAAAAGTTTAAAAAATATTTTAAGGACTTACCACCCTTTTTTACGTGTGCCGCCGCTTTAAATCCATTTCTATTGTTGCGGGGGTTGAATGTTTGATAGATGAGATAAATGACAATTTGGATATGCATGACGAAAACTCTGATTTTTCAAACGAGGCAAAAGAAAATTTTAATCATAGTTTGAAAACAATTTATAATTTTTATTTAAATAGATATGGGCCTAACGTAAACATAACCATGCCAAGCGGATCAACCTCAAGTGCTAGTACCTCGCTTAAAGACCCTGTTTTGACTATGTTGAATGTTGTTCGGGATGTGACGGCTAAACGTTAAAGGGGTAACACTCCAACAAGTGAGCTCGGTAGATATAGTGGAACGGATTTTATTTCCACTATGACTACCGAAGATTATCGTGCATTCGATATTTTGGCTTGGTGGAAAGGAAAAGAATCTCAATTTCCGATTCTTTCTGCTATGGCCCGTGATTTACTAAGCGTCCAAGCTTCTACGGTAGCTTCGGAATCTACTTTTTCTCTTAGTGGCAGGGTAATATCATTACGAAGAACAAGACTAACTCCGGAAGCAGTGGAGATGTGCATTTGTTTAAAGGATCACTTAGACGCAACGGATCGTATACAAGACCAAACAAGCCTCGAAGACGAGATTACACTCGAAGCTAAAGTACATGATGAAGAGGTAGAAGACGGAGTATCTTCTGGCATATCCGATGAAGAATTAGCATTTGATCAAGCATCTCGTAGTAGATAAAATTAGACGATATTATTATTTTTAAGTTGTTTTAATATTATATGTCTTTCATGTTTTTTTAAATTTCTTTGTCATTCAAATGTTTTATATAAAAAGTATTTAATATTTGTATATTATAAGTGTAACATTTTCTGCTTAAGATTTGTATATATTTATATATTAAGTTGTTTAAATTTTTGTTATTCAAGTGAACCCGGTTAGGAAAAGAAAAATAAAAAAAAAAGGAAAGAAAATATAAGAAAAAAAAAACATACGACCCGGTGTTCGACACACACACAAGAAAAAAAGAAAAAAAAAGGCAAAAACCCGGTTGAACCCGGGTTTCATACCCGAACCGAACCCGACCCGACCCTACCCGGGTATACCGGGTAGGGTTTGTATCTCGCTGAACCCGACCCGGGTTCGTACCCGGGTTCACCAATACCTGGGTACAAAAAACCCGGTTGGGTACCCGGGCCCGGGTCCGGCCCAAACCCGTTTTGTGCAACTCTATGTACGTCCCTTCTATTCGCATAGTAGTACAAACTAGCCCGTCTCAATCTTTCTTTAACGAGTAAATTACAGATAAAAACTTTTATGTTTGTAACTAAGTTTATTTTTTAATATTTATCTTTATTAATTACACTAAGCAACCTTTATTTATATGTTTTGTTTTTTTTTTTTGGTCATTTAGTTTAACGGTCGTTAGTTTGAGTCGTTAAGTTAAATCACATGATTATCATATGATAACACATGTGTAGAAAAACTTCGAGGTGACATAATCCAAAGTTAAATCGACGTATTAGAAAAAAATAACCAGTAAAATATTTAGATCGACAAATAACACCTTAGAAAAATTATATGATTTCATAATCACTTCTCTTTAAATCTAGTATTATTAAAAAAATTGTAGCATATGATTTATATTAATGTTATACTTAATAAATTCAACCTGCAACATAATACAAAATTATAATGAAACATATTAGTAATTTACAAACTGATTCATAATAATATCATTAGCATTAGCATTGATAAGTATTTCAAAACACATAACCAAAAAAATAATTGTTCCAAATCATATATACAGGACAATACAAGATAAAAACCAATTCAAAACACTTAATCATCTTATTAAACTTATCATTGGTCTGTGCAAGTTTTGCAATTATGCGTTTTGTGGTCGCTCTTGCTACAAATAAATCTATATAAAGGTTTGTAATCGTTTATTTTAAATTAGCTTATGCGTTTGCTAACAACTATTTTTAGCATCTTAACATCCTATTAGATACCGAGCATATCTTAACGGCTCCCTTACTTTAACGCAAAATCAATCTATCACAAATCGCATGAATCACTTACTAGGTATATTAAACAACAAAACAAATTTTATTATATAATTTGAACAAAAACATCTAAAAAACTTCATATGGCTTGCATTCAAATTTCTAGGTTTTAAGTTTATTCTAGATATTTAAATCATATTATACAATAAATATTCATAGAACCAATTTTATAAAAAGAAATGATAAAAATATATAATATTTGTTGGATGTTTTACTTATCGGTCTTAAGGTTTTAATGATCCAATTTTTCTAGTACGTCAATTCATCTTTTAATCATACATGCCACCTAAAGGGTTTTTTACACATCCACCTTTATATGATAATCAACTTATTTGACTTAATGATGAAAACTAACAACACTTACACTAAAGAACCAATGATGAAACAAACAATATATATATATATTGTTTAGTGTAATTAATAAAAACAAATGTTAAAAAATAAAATTAATTACAAACATAAAGATGCTATTTACTATTCTTTAACCGAAATGAAATTTCAAGGCTTTTTCTGAATATTATGTTATACAATCTCAAACGAATTATGAAACTTTAGGATTTTTTTTCATAATAAATTTCCAAACACTAAGCCTAATACTCAAATTTTATATATACATAATACACGTGTAATTATTAAGTTCCAGGCCTAAAAAGAGTAGGAGCTTAAAGCGATATTTTATTTCACTCTCACATAAGCGACCCTGAGTATAAATTTATGAACTTTTTTGTTTATACAGATTTTATTTTATTTACAATGTTACTGTAGCCAAATTGTCTTCTTTATTCTAACTTTCTTAGATGAACGTCATAGCTACAAAAATAACTATAGCCGAAATAAAATGGTCACAAAAATTAGTAACTGAAATAAAATGGTCACAAAACTTGCCACCTAAACAATATTGGTCACAAAATCAACGACTCGAATGAAACAAAATCGTTTGTAAAGTTATGTTTTAGTCACAAGATGCTAACAAATATAACTACCAAAATTGTTTGATTGTATATATGATTGCTGATTTATGGTTCCTAGAGTTCTCACAAAAAATGATGGTTTTTAAGATAACCCTACCCTAAACCTATATATATATATATATATATATATATAATATATATATATATATATATATATATATTAAAAATATTTTACAAATTTAGGTTTTAAATACGAATCACTAACTAAACTTCACACAATCAGCTAGTGTGCCGGTCGTTTTTAGTATAGCTTCGTATGTCCGGATATTGAACCCTAGAGACACGTTTGGCAGCTTTCGTTACTAAAACTCCATCGACTTCTAAGCGGTTTTATCAAAGTGAAATTTAAATACATAAACTTAAAAGTTACTTAAACACAAGAGAAATGCTTACTCGGATAATCAAAAGACAAACTTCAAGTTTTGGAAATGCAACTATCTAGACAAAGATTCGTATTCATGGTATTTAATATTCTCTGGTTATGGTTATCTGATAGGTGACCGGATATAAAAATTCATCAACTTAAGAACTATAAGGATATGCTAGATCTTCTCCCGCTCTCACTAACGATACTTAATAGGACCTAAATAGATGTGTGAAACTCACTGGCATATAGGTTAATTCTTCTCTTGGTCTTACTAACCTAATTAAATACTCACGTGTTCTAAGAATTGATTATCTCTCAATGTTACAATTCACAATGCATCTAGGAATGTAAAAGCATGCAAGAAACAACTTAGAATTACTAAATAAGGACTAATTAACAATAAATAATAGATTATCAGAGTTAATTCACTCTCGTACAATCAAGACCTAAAACCTAATAATCAAGACTAATCTATACTCATTCACCTTTAGGTCAATTATAGGATGATTTACGTCTAGAATCAACCAAACTTAATCACAACACAAAGTAATGATCAGAAGCATATCATCTAACCGAATAGCACAAAACTAATCAACAAACAAATACAAGGAACATGATAAACATAATTATCCCAAAATGCAAAAATATTAATATCAAGATCACAAACGATAAGTTTTTAACATGAATATTAACCAATCAAACCAATCAATACCCGAAAACAATAACAAAAACAATATTTATCACCATATCTAGATAGTTTGAAGATTTAGCTACTCATGAATATGATAAACATATCACATCCAAAAAGAAAACTAAACATAATGGAAACAAGATCTTAAATCGGTGAATAACTAATCATATATGTAAACCGAATGATTTACAAACCGGAAAGCTCTTCTAGATTTCAATCATAGGCTCCAAGTGCTCGCTAATGGCTTCGCATCATCGTTTACAGACGCTCCAATAGGCACCAATTCGTATCTTTTTTTAGAATTGCCGTCCAAGTATATTTATATAACAAAAATTAGGGTTTTGAGATTCGACGGGCATTATGGATTTCTGCTTCATTTTACTATAATGCTCAGCAAATCCTACAAATCACCAATTCAAGAATTTGTATTTGAATTGTGTTTATATAAATATTAAAGACATATGTGTCTGACAACACATCACCAGTTTTATAAAATAACAAAAGAATAAAATAAAAAACTAATTTGGTCACAAATGCTACTAAAGTTGTTTCGGTCGTAGATACAGTCTTTGTATTTAACAAAATAAATAAATAAGTAAAATTATATTACTCGCCAAAAATGATAGCAAAAATGGTTCTTAGTTTCAATATATAAATTTAAATTTAAATTGTTCATATAAACGGTCATAAATATAGTTACTAAAATTGTTTTGTGTCACATCCCGGTGAAAGCGTGAAATGCTTTGATGCGACTATTGGCTCAAAACACATTGATTACAAAATATATAATCACAACAATTTAATTAAATAATATTCTTCCATTAGTCATATTTTTTAGGATTACATTATACAAAACTGAGTCTAATAACTTAGACTTTTACATTAGTAATCCTATTTCTAGTATATTCTTTATCATTTTATTTCATTCTTCAGCTAGTAGTGGACATGAACATCCACAAAGAGGCTAAAGTCTGATAGATCTACAACCACCCATATGCACAGCTCCTCTACGTAGCCGTGCCAAACATCACAGATACTGAACGTGTACATAAGATTATAAATCATTATGGTTTCCTGAAAAAGCATACTCAAAATAGTCAACATAAAGTTGGTGAGATCATAGGTTTAATAACTTAACAAAATTTATTGATGCAATATAAATAAGATTACAACCAAACATACTTATATGCCAGGTGATTCATAACTGTCATACATACAAATCACCGAATCAGATAATATAACATCACAACACATATTTTATTGGTGCAGGAAACATATTTCTAAGTAGCACTACCTATATTATCAGACGGTTCCTTATTTGAATTAATGGTTGTAACTTATGGCACAAAATGACAGTAAATTTTTAAAATTTTTATTTACATTAACATCAAAAATAAATACAGTATGCTTTTTTTCCCCAAAACTCAAAGATATAAAATGGGGCTATGATAATCACCTTAAATCCAGCAACAAGTCAATTATTTCCTATAAAATAATTATATGTTAGAAATAAATCTTATTTCTTTTTAAATATTTTCAGCATTTATATCTTAATTCAACTAGAAATTCCAAAACAGTAGCTACGGTTAACCATAAATTACCAAATTTTATAAGCAATAACATCTCAAAATCCAGATTAACATATAAAAGTTTCATTCAATACCTATTTATAGTTAATTTCCTATAATTTTTACAAGGTTTACACTAAATAGCAGAAATAGCTACAGATCTTTAAAAATTCTGAAATTTATACAAAAAGTCCTACACGATATTTAAAATTTTTTATATAAAATTTTCATGATTTTTCATACCTTTTTGCTACTAATTCCGATTTTCTTCAGATTATGCCTTCTAAAATATGCAATTTTATTATTTTAATGATTAATTCACAAAATTTATTTTGAAAATTTTACTTACTAGATCCTTATATCATTTTTCTAGATTTTTATCACCTTTAAATCTTCTGTTAAGCATTTTTCTCTTATTTTCCTTGAATAAATCATATAAATTAATATATTAAATAAAAATTTCCCAAAATTTCTAGACTATTATTTTCAGTAATTTATGATAGATTTCTAATTTTTATTCTCACAATCACAGTTATTTAAATATTTAACCTATTTTACCTTAACAAATCATAAATTAACTCATGTTTCAACCCTTTATTATTAATTGAATTTCTTTGTTTTTATAAAAACCTCAAACTTTCTGTTTTATAATTTAGTTACTGATTTTATATGAAAATCAACGTTTTCTTAAAGTTGGTAAATAGTTTTGATGATTTAAAACAAAAAGGGTTTGATCTATATGTATATTAATTACATATACAACTTTATAAGCTTGTTAATCATATATGTTTGAGGATCTAACCTTGATTAGAAGTCTAAGAAAAGTCTAGAGGATGATAGGAGAAGATTAGATTCTTGGGTTCTAAAGCTTTGAAGAAAAGGTTCTTGAACTTGAAGGATCCTTCAAAGGATTTTGGTGATATCACAACCGAGAGCAAAAGAGATATGGCTATGGTGCTTGGATCGACCGAGGGGTATGGTGGTGTAAATGGTTGATGTTATGAATTATGGTTGCGGTGGTATTGGAACCGAGAAAAGAGTAAAGATATTAAACTTGATAATCATAACCTTGGTTCTAGACTTGATGAGGTGTGCTTTTAGGTTTCTATGTGTCCATTGTTCATGCATGATATGTGTCAATCTTAGGTGAGTATTAGTGTAATGTGATGATGTTGTAATTGGTATTATCGGCCGAGAGATATGAATGGAGGGAATACCATCATTAGTTTTGCTTAGATTTGATGTGTTGGTGTTTTTAGGCTTATTGCATGTCATATGAGAGTTAGATGTCAACATTAGAAGTATGCTTAGTGTCATTGGGTGGCTAGGTGTCATGTTTAGATTCTTAGTCATTAGGTTAATGTTAATGTGTTGTTTAGCCACTAATCCATGTTGGTTCAAGTCTCAATAAACCGATTAAGATGTTAAGTTGAATGTTTATGTGTTTTAAGATTAGTTTAGTTAAAGTTTTTCATGAAAATCTTCCAAAAAGTTAACTTATTTGGTTATAGATTGATTAGGTTGTAAATTTAGTTCATTATTCATTAATTAGATGTATGATATGTAACTAAGCACATAATCTTATAGTTTAACATCCTTAATATCTCACAAAGATCACAAATGTGAAAATACATGCACATGTAAGGATCATGCATTCATGCAAACTATGAAGCATACACATATATTTATACATACTAAAACATATATAGATACAAAATTTATCGTATAATGTCACCCTAGAATTTTTATTTAATATATGTATATATATATATATATATTTAGAATTAACTTATATAAAATCTTAGTATTAAATTTTCTAACCTTAATTTTTAGGGTCGTCACATTCTTCCCCCGTAAAAAGAATTTTGTCCCGAAATTCATTTGTTGTTAGTATCTGATGGCATGGTAGTTGTCTCTTATAACTATCCTTTTCATTTAATTTAACCTCAAATAAGTGTGTATATTTTCTTTTGATTTCATCTTCCCGTTCCCATGTAAATTCAGGTCCTCGTTTTGAGTTTCATTTGACTTTTACTATTGGGATTTTACTTCTTTTTAATCCTTTTACTTCTCTATCCATGATTGCTACTGGTTCTTCTACAAAATGAATTTTCTTATCTATTTTGACTTCTCTTATTGATATTTTTAATGTCTCATCATTTAGATATTTTTCAAGTTAGATAGATGGAAGGTATTATGTATTCTACTTAATTCTTGGGGTAAGTCTAGCTTATATGCTACAGGGCCAATCTTAGCAATTATTCTGAAAGGATTAACATACCTAGGGTTTAACTTATTCCTTTTTCCAAATCTAATAATTCCCTTTGAAGGTGATATTTTTAAATACACTTTGTCTCCGATTTGAAATTCTAAGGGCTTTCTCCTTCTATCCGCATAATTTTTCTGTCTATCTCGTGCTGCCTTTAATTTGTCTCTGATTTCAAAGATCTTATCAGATGTTTCCTGTATAAGTTCTGGGCCTGTAAGTTGTCTATCTCCTACTTCATTCCAACACAAAGGTGACCTACACTTTCTTCCGTATAAAGCTTCAAATGGAGTTGCCCCTATGCTAGAATGATAACTATTGTTATATGAAAATTCTATCAAAGGTAAGTGCATATCCCAGTTACCACCAAAATCTAATGCACAAGCTCGCAACATATCTTCTAATGTTTGGATTGTTTTCTCACTCTGTCCATCTGTTTATGGATGATATGCTGTACTCATATTTATTTTTGTTCCTAATGCCTTATGCAAGGTCTGCCAAAATCTTAAAGTAAATCGGCTGTCTCTATCTAATATAATTGAAATTGGTATTCCATGTCTAGATACGATCTCCTTCATATAGATCTTAGCTAATTTCTTCATTTTATAATCTTCTCTGATTGGCAAGAAATGAGCTGACTTAGTCAGTCTGTCAATTATAACCCATATCGTGTCGTACCCATTTGAGGTTCTGGGAAATTTAGTTACGAAATCCATGGTAATCTGGTCCCACTTCCACTCAGGGATTTCAGGTTGTTGCAAACATCCTGAGGGTTTTTGATATTCAGCTTTGACTCTTGAACAGATATCACACTTTTCTACGAATTCTGCAACTTATTTCTTCATACCTGGCCACCAATACTAATTCCTCAAATCCTTATACATCTTATTATTTCCCGGATGTACAGAATATCTTGACTTGTGTGCCTCGTTCAGAATATTTTCTCTAAGCATGTCATTATCAGGAATCAAAATTCTTTCTTTAAATTTCAGGATTCCATCTGACGTAGCTTCTATTTGTTCATTATGTTCCATCACACTTCTCAATTCATCTTTTTGTTGAGCGTCTCGGATTTGACTTATTAGCTCTAATGTAACTCCATTCTCATATCACGAACTCGTAATGGTTTAATTCTTTCCTTCCTACTTAAGGCATCTGCCATCATATTTGTCTTACCTGGGTGATACTTGATTTCACAATCATAGTCACTCAGTAATTCTACCCATCTTCTTTGTCTCATATTCAACATCTTTTGATCGAATATATGTTGTAAAATTTTATGATCCGTATAAATTATGCACTTGGTTCCATATAGATAATGTCTCCAAATCTTAAGTGCAAATACTACTGCTCCTAATTCCAAATCATGAGTAGTATAATTCCTTTCACTTCCTCTAAGCTGTCTAGACGCATATGCAATTACTTTATTTCATTGCATTAGAACACATTCGTAACCCTGATGTGATGCGTCACAATATACTATAAAATTATTAGTACCTTCTAGAAGGGCTAAAATAGGATCACTACATAATTTGTGTTTCAAGATCTCAAATGCAGTGTTCTGTTTTTTTCCCCAAACATATAGTTTATCTTTCTGAGTCAATTCTGTTAAAGGTTGAGCTATTCGGGAGAAATTTTCTATAAATCTCCTATAATAACCGGCCAAACCTAAAAACTGACGTACCTCAGTTGGTGTCTTCGGAGCTTCCCACTTCTTAATTGCATCAATCTTTGTTGGGTCAACCTGAATTCAATCTTGATTAACCACATGTCCTAAGAATTGTACTTCTCGCTTCCAGAATTCACACTTTGAGAATTAGCGTACAGTTCTTCTTTTTGAAGTAACTCCAAAGTTAGCCTTAGATGCTTTTCATGGTCTTCCTTGCTTTTAGAATAGATTAAAATGTCATCTATAAAGACTACAACAAATTTATCCAAGTAAGGTTTGCACACTCTATTCATTAGATCCATGAATACAGCTAGAGCATTAGTTAACCCAAATGGCAATAGAATAAACTCATAATGACCATATCGAGTTCTAAATGCAGTTTCAGGTACATCTTCATCTTGTACCCTTAACTGATGATATCCTGATCTTAGGTCAATTTTGAAAAGTAACTTGATCCTTGCAATTGATCAAATAGGTCATCTATTCGAGGGAGAGGGTATCTATTCTTTATAGTTACTTTATTGAGTTCTCTATAATCAATAAACATCCTAAAGGTTCCGTCTTTCTTCTTCACGAACAAGACTGGAGCTCCACAAGGCGAAACGCTAGGACGTATGAATCCTTTATCCAATAGCTCCTAAAGTTGACTCATTAGCTCTTTTATTTCTGTTGGAGCCAAACGATACGAAGACTTGGCAATAGGTACTGTTCCTGGTACTAATTCTATTTTGAATTCTACTTGACGAGGGGGCGGCAATCCTGGTAACTCATCAGGTTATACTTTTGGATATTCTCTAACAATAGGAACATCTTCCAAGTTCTTCTTGATTGGTTTCGTATCAACTACATGGGCCAGAAATGCCAAACATTCCTTTTTCAAATATTTCTGAGCCTTCATACATGAGATTATTATGATAGGACCTCTAGGTTTCTTGCCGTGTATGAAAAGAATTCTGTTATCTTTAATTAAAGGGATTTTAATCTTTCATTTTCCATAAATGATTTCTGCCTGATTCTTACTTAACCAATCCATACCCACAACAATATCAAAGCCTCCTAATTCAATAGGGATCAAATCTATGTCAAAGCAATGATTATCTAAGTTTAAAACACAATTAGGAATAACTTCACTAGCCTCTATCATTTTTCCATCAGCTAATTCTATCGAATACTTATTTTTCAGTTTCTCCGATGCTAATCCAAGTAAGGGTTTGAAATGATTTGAAACGAAAATTCGGGTTGCTCCCGTATCAAATAACACAGTTGCGTATTGATCATTAATAAGGAATGTACCCATCACCACTTCTGGTTCTTGCCGTGCCTCTTCAGCTTGAAGTACAAATGCTCGACCATGTGCATTGTTGGAATTCCTTGGAGTTTTCCCTTTTAGTTTCGAGCATCCATTGCGAAGATGATCCTCTTTTCCATACTGGTAACACACTGGCTTAGGATTTGTGGGTCTCTTACATTCTTTTGACGTATGTCTCTTCTTTTTGCAATTATAACAAATTACCAGCATACATCTTCCAACATGATACCTTTTGCAGGTATAGCACCAGGGTTGAGTTTCTGTCTGTGGCCTTCCTTCCTATGCGATTCCCATGAAATTTCTTTCTGGGTTTCCATTTACCTTCTTGTTCTAGTTTCCTCCAAAGTTTCTTCCGGTGTTATTGTTCCATTTCCTTTTCTCTCCTACCTTCGTAATAGTTAGTGATCCATTTCTTATCATTTCATCTGTTAAACTTCCTGCTAAAGCCACTGCGTCCTGAAAAGTTTTTGGCATTGCAGGCTTTACCATTCCTCTTATCTGTGGTACTAATCCCCAGATATATCTTCCTATTCTCTTAGTTTCTGGCGTCACTAGATGTGGCACCAATCTAGATAGCTCGTTATATCTGTCTGTATACTCCCGATGTGCAGCACCTTTCATTTCTAGTGCCAGAAATTATGCTTCTATCTTTTCTATCTCATTATAAGGACAGTATTTCTCAATCACTAAGTTTCTAAATTCCTCCCAACTTAACCCGTTTATAATGTTCCTTCTCTTTGTTTGGATTTCCACTTTCCTCCAAGACTATGCTTCTCCTTTAAAGGAATGCGAAGCAAACTTGGTTTTGCAGCTATCCGCACAATCACTGATGTCTAAAACTGACTCTATTTCCTCTAACCGGCGTAAGGCTTGCACTGCTCCACCCTTTCCATCAAAGTCTCGGGGTTTACAAGACATAAAAATCTTATAAGAACATCCTTTTCTAGCTTCATCTATAGCTTCCTCTTCATGGTTCTCCACTTCGTTAGTATGTTCTGGTCCGTTGTCTCCCGGTATCACTCTTTCAAAATTAAGAGTTGTTGAAGCTGGGTCACTAATGTAGGTATTGCAGCTTCGAGCTGTTGAGTCACTATTCGAGAAATCCTCTCGTCCTCATTTGTGGCAGTATTTACTGGCGGGGCTTCTTCTACCAACCTAGTTCTTGGTCGCCTAACACGTGAAGTTCTTCGTACTGGTTGAGTATCTCTTCTTGGCAGCATATTTCACTACATAACAATTATATTATTATTACATAAATTTTACTCATATTATATCATAATCATAAGCGAAATGTTATATTATTTTCTTATTTCATATATCTGAAACAGTTGTATAACATATAGGGTTTCCTATTTCTCTAATCTCCCCACACCTAATTCCACATCCTAGTGAAGATACTTTTGCTTTCTTTCTTCACTTCCTTGACATCTTCTTGAAGGATTCGAATTTCTCGTTGTATTCTTTTTACCTTCTTAAGAATCTGTTTGGTAGTCTTCATCTGATATTCCTCCAACCCTTGCCTCTTAATTCCTCTTTCTTCAGTTTTGGAATTATCAGGTTGGATCGTAGGTGTTATATCAGATGTTGGAAAGAGGTTTTCTGGGTTTTTGTTTTCTTGCTCCACAATTTCTTTAGTTGGAAATTTCTTTCCACATCGTACATTCTTTCTTGGTGTCATGATTGTATAGCCTCCCATGGTTACTGGTGCACGTCGGACGTAAAACTTTGGCGTTGTGTTGGTCTGGGTCTTAGGTTGAGGTGTTTCTACTTTGTTCTGAGGCTCTATCTCAGGTGTTGTTTCTCTATGGTTGCTATGATCTAAAGGATCAGTTTCATTATAGTAGCTATCAGAATTCATGCTGTAAAAATTCTTACAAATTTAACTCATGTAATAACATAAGATTTATAAAATTTCATATATGAATCATACATATTTCAAGTTTCATTTTTGTCTAAGCATGAATATGATCATATAAATTCATGGAAAGAAACAAACACAAGCTATTATCATATTAGATAATTTGTCATCATACGAGCTTATGGTTATAGTCTAAGCATTTACTAATAATACCTAATTCTCTATAACCAATGGCTCTGATACCAACCTGTCATATCCTGGCGGAAGTGTGAAATGCTTTGATGTGACTACTGGCTCAAAACACATTGATTACAAAATATATAATCACAACAATTTAACTAAATAACATTCTTCCATTAATCATATTTTTTAGGATTACATAATAACTTAGACTTTTACATTAGTAATCATATTTCTAGTAAATTTCTTTATTATTTTATTTCATTTTTCAGCTAGTAGTGGACATGAACATCCACAAAGAGGCTGAAGTCTGATAGATCTACAACCATCCATATGCACAGCTCCCCTACGTAGCCGTGCCAAACATCGCAGATACTGAACGTATACATAAGATTATAAATCATTATGATTTCCTGAAAAAGCATACTCAAAATAGTCAACATAAAGTTGGTGATATCATAGGTTTAATAACTTAACAAAATTTATTGATGCAATATAAATAAGATCACAACCAAACCTACTTATATGCCAGGTGATTCATAACTGTCATATATACAAATCACAGAATCAGATAATATAACATCACAACACTTATTTTGTTGTTGCAGGAAACATATTCTTAAGTAGCGCTACCTATATTATCAGACGGTTCCTTATTTGAATTAATGGTTGTAACTTATGGCACAAAATGACAGTAACTTATCAAAATTCATATTTACATTAGAATAAAAAATAAACACAGTATGCTTTTTTCCCTCCCAAAACTCATAGATATAAAATGAGGCTATGATACTCACCTTAAATCCAGCAATAAGTCAATTATTTCCTATAAAATAATTATATGTTAGAAATAAATCTTATTTCTTTTTAAATATTTTCAGCATTTATATCTTAATTCAAATAAAAATTCCAAAACAGTAGCTACGGTTAACCATAAATTATCAAATTTTATAAACAGTAACATCTCAAAATCTAGATTAACATATAAAAATTTCAGTTAATACCTATTTATAATTAATTTTCTATAGTTTTTACAAGATTTACACTAAATAGCAGAAATAGCTATAGGTTTTTAAAAATTTTGAAATTTATACAAAAAGTCCTACACGATATTTAAAATTTTTTTATATAAAATTTTCATGATTTTTCATACCTTTTTGCTACTAATTCCGATTTTCTTCAAATTATGCCTTCTAAAATATACAACTTTATTATTTTAATAGATTAATTCACAAAATTTATTTTGAAAATTTTACTTACTACAGAGGTTCTTATATAATTTTTCTAGATTTTTATCACCTTTAAATATTCTGTTAAGCATTTTTCTCTTATTTTCCTTGAATAAATCATATAAATTAATATATTAAATAAAAATTTCCCAAAATTTCCAGACTATTATTTTCAGTAATTTATGATAGATTTCTAATTTTTATTCCCACAATCACAATAATTTAAATATTTAACCTATTTGACCTTAACAAATCATAAATTAACTCATGTTTCAACCCTTTATTATTAATTGAATTTCTTTGTTTTTATAAAAATCTCAAACTTTCTGTTTTATAATTTAGTTACTGATTTTATTTGAAAATCAAAGTTTTCTTAAAGTTGATAAATAGTTTTGATGATTTAAAACAAAAAGGGGTTGATCTATATGTATATTAATTACATATACAACTTTATAAGCTTGTTAATCATATATGTTTGAGGATCTAACCTTGATTAGAAGTCTAAGAAAAGTCTAGAGGATGATAGAAGAAGATTAGCTTCTTGGGTTCCAAAGCTTTGAAGAAAAGGTTCTTGAACTTGAAGGATCCTTCAAAGGATTTTGGTGATATCACAACCGAGAGCAAAAGAGATATGGCTGTGGTGCTTGGTTCGACCGAGGGGTATGGTGGTGTAAATGGTTGATGTTATGAATTATGGTTGCGGTGGTATTGGAACCGAGAAAAGAGCAAAGATATTAAACTTAATAATCATAACCTTGGTTCTAGACTTGATGAGGTGTGCTTTTAAGTTGCCATGTGTTCATTGTTCATGCATGATATGTGTCAATCTTAGGTGAGTATTAGTGTAATGTGATGATGTTGTAATTGGTATTATCGGCCGAGAGATATGAATGGAGGGAATACCATCATTAGTTTTGCTTAGATTTGATGTGTTGGTGTTTTTAGGCTTATTGCATGTCATATGAGAGTTAGGTGTCAACATTAGAAGTATGCTTAGTGTCATTGGGTGGCTAGGTGTCATGTTTAGATTCTTAGTCATTAGGTTAATGTTAATGTGTTGTTTAGCCACTAATCCATGTTGGTTCAAGTCTCAATAAACCGATTAAGATGTTAAGTTGAATGTTTATGTGTTTTAAGATTAGTTTAGTTAAGGTTTTTCATGAAAATCTTCCAAAAAGTTAACTTATTTGGTTATAGATTGATTAGGTTGTAAATTTAGTTCATTATTCATTAATTAGATGTATGATATGTAACTAAGCACATAATCTTATAGTTTAACATCCTTAATATCTCACAAAGATCACAAATGTAAAAATACATGCACATGTAAGGATCATGCATTCATGCAAACTATGAAACATACACATATATGTATACATACTAAAACATATATAGATACAAAATTTATCATATAATGTCACCCTAGAAATTTTATTTAATATATGTATATATATATATATATATATATATATATATATATATATATATTTAGAATTAACTTATATAAAATCTTAGTATTAAATTTTCTAACCTTAATTTTTAGAGTCGTCACATTTTGGTCGCAAATATAGTTGCCAAATTTTTAAAGATAATAGAAAACTAAGTCTCTAGCCAAAATGGTTGCAAATAACGTAGTAAATTATTGTAAATTGATTAAATATGCAAATTTATTGTCATAAAAACGTTTGTAGAATTGATCGTAATTTTGTTTTTTTTAAGTGAAAATTGTTGTAGTGAGCTATATTAGGGGGCATACACTCATTTGTGTTAGTTAGAGTTAATCATAGACAATTAGGGTAAAGTAAAATTAACTAGGGACAATTAGGGTTATTATTAGTTATTAATTGTTAACCAATGAGATACAATAGGTTTAATTAATATTAATACTGGTTAACTAAGATAATTAGGGTTATTATTAGTTAATAATTGTTGGTTTGGATCAATGTGCAACAATATGACATCATGCGTAATCATAATAAGATTTGATTATATGTTCATTGGGAGTTAGCGTACGTAATACCCTATAAACCTACAACCGACAACCTAGTCCGTCAGAAATCGATCCTTAAACGTAAGTACAACAAAAGTAAGTTACTAATACTCCATCATAAATATGTTTGTGGGTAATATGATTTCTAATATATTACTTGTCGAGTATTTAACAACATGATTTAATATTTAAATTTATTTATATAGCAACAGAGAACCAACGGTTGATATGAAATCCTTCTCTTTTAGGCATTTAGGGCCATGTGAATGTATTAGCGAGTTGGTTTTTGTTACATTAGTGGCTATAGCACGTCATATTGTTGTAAAAACATGTCAATATAGTAACATGCCTTGTAATACATTAATGGGTTATTTAGGTTGCATGAAGCCACAATAGGATGTAGTTAAGTTGTTTTGGTATTAGAGACATATGTCTATGATAAGTAGTACATTAATAGGTCTTGTAACATGTTAGTGAGTTGTGTATGTTACATTAAATCACAATAGACCAGAACAACTTAATACAGTTTTAAGTTATATATATGTGTATGATGCTCGGTACACTAATTAGCCTTGTAATGTACTAACGAATTGGTATTGATTACATAGTCATATTAGTTCCTCAATAGCTCGTTTGCTGTTAAAGGCATCCATATGATTAGTGATACATTAATAGGTCTTGTAATGTGTTACGGTATTGTTTAGGTTGCATGAAGGCAAGACATGTTATAACAAGTTATTTTGATGGTAAATTACATGTGTATGATAATCATTTCACTAATGGGCCTTAGCATGTCCCTTAATGTGTTATTGAGTTATTTAGGTTACATAAATTAACATCATGCTTATGTTATCCGGATATTACACTATGTAATTTAAAGATAAAGAACACAAGAATTAACGGGTTGAGTACTTACAACACTATGAAATTTGAAACCTACTAGCCATATCAATTTTAGGTAGATTTAATTTATGAACCACCACAAATATTTAACACGAGGGGCCTACTATGCATTAATGGAACAACAAGTACAAACATATAGATTCCTATACCACCATTGTTCTATTTTAAATATACACCAATGTCAATCATGAGACTAAAACTCTCAACTTCATGAGAAAAGCACCATTATGTACATACCCAGATATCATTAGACTACAAACTCTTTCATACTTTATATATTGAAACCTGGACATTTATCTACTTGCTTGGGTTCAATGTACATCATTATAGCATATCATGTATATAATATTTCGACTAGCTATATGTCACCCAACCCTATTTTTTAGAAAAATAAATATCTTAGTACTACTTTAAAATTTTTGAGTGCTAAAACCCATAGTAGGCCAATATAGTAGCCTACATTCAGTTTATAAATTTTACGTCTTATTATGAGAATATGTTTTTAAATATAAGTTTAACTCATATGAATTATTTTTCTTTTTTGATATACATGATACACATATCAATTGCAATTCAACATATCTAATAAAAACATAGTCGATTTAAGTAATGTTTTACTTATCTGCTCATGATTAGTATGTCAACACTATAGAGTAAATCAAATCGGTCACTATTAAAAATACAGGTTGACTAAAAGTCAATGTGTCCGCGCCAAACGATAAGCTGTTAAACAAATTAACTAATTCATGAAGTGTTGAGTCATTTCTCTAAAATGATGTATTATAAGTTCATTGCCTATAAGACTGCAGTTTTGGTCTCTTTTGGTGTTAGACACAAAATTCGTACTCATCAAAATATTTTAATCTAAAATTCTAAGAGATGTTGCATGACCCTAAAAGATTACCAAAAAACATTCCTTACGATATCCCATTCACCCATCCATCTAGAGGTGTACAAACCGGTTTTTTTTTTTTTTTGTCAAACCAGTTCGGTTTTTGAACCGGACATTTTTTTTAATATGTACAAACCGGTTTTTTTCTCAAACCGGTTTTTCATCAAGAATCTTCAAACCGATTTCGACCGGTTTGAAAACTGTTTTTTTAATCTATTTTTATACAGGTTTAACCGGTTTTTTTTTAATTTGAAACCGGTTTTTAATGCCGGGTTTCAAACCCGTATACAAACCGCCGGTTAGGGTCTGGTTAGTAACCGGTTTTTTTTTCAAACCGGTTCGATTTTTTTTTTAGGCTTTTTTTACAAACCGGTTTTTTTACACCACTACCACCTACAAACGAACACCACCGTTACAATACACCAACTATTGGCTGCTGCTGACACTTACGTCTCTATGTAACATGTAGTGCCCCAAGGTTTGTTTTTCAAATAAGAAACACTTTAATTATTAATTTAAGTTATTATAATTATATTAGTCATTTGTAACTACGTTTTTGAAATGTTTTATATTAATCATATCAACGTTTATTTTCGTCAGAAATCGTTTTGATATGTTCCGAGTTTAAACTTTTTTAAATCAACATGTTCTGACTGTTACCCGTTATAACTCATACTCACTACGACACATTACTTGACTTCGGCCTGCCCACCCGCCCGCCCATGTTTGGTCCAAACTTGATATAGTACAAGAAAACAATTCCTTCTTTAATTATTCAAAAAACTCTGATGGATAATTTTAACAATCTAATAAATCATTTTTAAATAGTATATCAAAACAAGTGTTATATAATATTTTTATTCAATATTTTTGGTAAGGCCATAAAAACAGTACGTGAAAGACAAATAACAAATACGTGTGGTCCTATGGCCGACAAAAATCTTGTTCCAACCACCGAATAAAGCTCTAGATAAAGTCACTCTTAAAATGTTTTAAAAATATTTTATTAGGTATTTCAATCCAATTTCTTCTTTTACAAGTTGATATTTAATCTTGTTGAAGGTGTACACCCGTAAAAATGTTCAAAAATTCGAGTTGTGTACGATTAAAAGAATATAAAAAACCCATCGATATTAGTTTTATAAACAGATTAAAGCTACATTTCTTTATTACAATGTGCAAAATTTCTTCCATGCGTTTATTTCTACCAATTTTTCGATATAATTATTTTCAAAACCGAGTTATTAGAACACACACGCATAATCCATTTAATTAGTTTTTTTCACACCAACTGTATTATTAAATTTCACGTATGCCGTTGCGACGTGATTATTGCAATTTGTGTTTTGACATAGATTTTATTTTAAGTAAATTACATGGATGATTCCTGTGGTTTGGTTAAAATTTTGAATTTGATCTTTAAAGTTTCAAAATTAAGAATATAGTCCCTAATATTATAGTTATCTTTCATTAATGGTCCCTACTCTGTTAGTTCAATTACAAATGTTAAATTTATCAAAATAATTATTTTACTTGTACGGATTATCAATGTAATTTACATTTTATTATAACTTTTTTATTATAAATATGTTTATTATGTAATACACAAATAATTTTTTTTAAATGTCTTCTTTTAAATGTTTGGTTTATAAAATTTTTTAAAACCAATATGTGGGTTTTTATTAACCTATATAAAAATGTCTTATTTATAAAGACGTTTTAAACTGAATTGTCTTAAGAAAAATGTTTAAAAGACTGAGAATTTTTTTTTAAAAAAAAAAGATGCTTTAAAAAATGAATGGTTAAAAAAAAACAGTTTTGAAAATTAACCAACCGGTTTAAGAAAAGTTTAAAAAATCAAATAGTTTTAAGAATGATGTATAAAAAACGAACGGTTTAGACCGAACATTAAAAGACCATGTTTCTAAAAAGTTTTTATTTGTGTATTTAAAACGTATTTTATTAAATAATAATCGTATTAATAATGAAATTATAAAAATAATATAAAAATAAGAAAATCTAAAAAACAAAAATATAAAATTTTCTTTAATAAAAATAATACTATAGTTTAAAGGTAAGTTAAAAAGATGGCTAATGCGAGTAAAATGTTAATTTTTACAATATTTAACATCACTAACTGCTGATTAACAGACCTATAAACTATATACGGAAGAAAAAGAAATGTTAGGGACTATATTCAAAGATTTTAAACTTTAAGGAGCAAACCCAAAATTTTAACATAATCATAGAGACCATCCATGTAATTTACTCTTTTATTTAAAACTGAACCCTCGTAATGTGCAAGCAAAGCCGATGGTCAAATATAATATATTTTTAGTGTTTCAACACCAACGTTATGTTTCTTGTGTGGTCCAATTTTGTGGTTGTGATGTGCTTATTTCTAGATACTGTTTCGATATAAATTTTTATTAAAAACGAGTCGTCACCACAGGCAAACAAAAGTATTGAATACTTATATTTAACTACAAACCAGAATAGGAGTGTACAAATTAGGTTGGAAACCAGTTTGGATTAGATAAACAAAAGGCAAAACCATTTTTAAACTACTTAAAGTAAGGAAAATAATGATCGGGTTGAAATCAGTTAAAACCGGGTTTGTTTGGGATTTTCCAGACTGAAACTTGTTTTACTAAATAGAGTTAGAAACCTATATCTAACCTACGGGTTGGGTCAGATCGAACCAGATTGTGTGAAACTGATTTGACAACCGAGTCAACAGGGTGGGTTTTTTCCATTCCGAACCGGAACTTATATTTGTTGGGCTGTTTATAGCCTAGTAGGGACACATGCATTAGGCTTGATCACATGTTATATGTGCTCCAACAACCTAACGAGAACAAGGCCCTAAGTTGACAGTTTCATAGTGGACAACATTTAACCTTCAAGTGGGACCCACTTCAGTACTCTTTTCCGGGCCCATTTAACAATATTGAACCATAGCTACCGCTCTTAAGATTATCCTAAGTGTTTTATACCTTCTTCACATATCTCAGAATGACTAACTCACGTTAAAATCCTACCTTTAAAACTAATAGGCTGTCTCGCAATACCTTCTACAGCTTGACCCGCAACAGTACCTTAGCAACTCACCAGAAAGCAACTAGCCGTCGCCCTGCATGTTTTGTAATCAATACGCACAAAAGTCATAAGTAATTCGTAATCATTGAGGATGTATTACATGGTTTGATCAAACAATTGAGGTTGTGTTTTTTCCTGTAAGATGTGGTCTTAGAGACTAACTTTTAAATAATATAAAGAATATGTGACTTTATTTATATTTGATTACTTTTTAGTAGTTGCATTCGATCATTTTACAATCGACTATGAGACTAAGATAATCAACATCCATCCCAAACTAGTTTTATTGTCATTTTCGGATGGTTGAAAGATGTGTTAACATATGTTATTATCTTTAGATGTTAGAAAGTCGAACTAGATGTGAATAATATTAACATAAAGAATAATAAAGATAAATTTAACGGACATATAATATATAATAATTTTTAATAGTGAATATATTCATTGTCATGAATATATAATTATGATAATTTAATTGAAGGTATAAATATGTCACAGTAAATTCCTTATTCGAAAAATTACTGTCACTAAAAATAAAACCGCGGGCGCAGCTCCCAAAGCTTAAAACATGAAACGAGTGATGATGAATTTGATAGTTGAAAACAATAATTCTTGTCATTTAATGTCTCATCATATTGTTGCAACAGGACATATTATTTTTCAATGTTGTACTACATAGCATATAATGATGTTTCTATTTCTTTTATTGAATATACATTTTGAAAATATTGTTCCAAAACTTAACCACATTCACCGTCATCAAACAAAGTTAATTCAACTCTGTTAATATGTTGAATTAATCATTAAAAGAATTTGATTAGGCCTTGAAAAAATTATTTACCATAAAACTGTCTTTAAACAATAATTTGTAATAAATTAGGTTCTATCAGGTTTACATCTAAAGCAACTTAATTTTTTTTGTTAGAAATTGTAATCTTTTTTGAAAATTTGTTTTTAAAATGTTACATTAGGCTCATTTTTCAAGTAGTGATTAAAAAAAGTAATAGTTTAATTTAACAAAGAAGCGACACATTAACTGGTTTTCGGTTACTACCGAATAGATTTACACAAATAGGGCATATAAAACCGTTGATACTTGCCTCTTTTTTCTACCGACTAGCTTGTTAAAATGATGGACTATCGAAGGTCTCAGTTTGATAATGGGTGTGGCTTTCAAAATTTTACTTAAAAACACAACTCTATAGATTAGCCATATCTTTAGATATTTCCTTAGTCAATATGATGGATCTAATGGTGAAAAGTTAGCCATATTTTTAATGAATATGAGTTGGAACATGATTGACATCTATAGCTAATATCACAATAATTCTACTAACCTTACACTAATAATGGCTAACTGATGACCATCAATAAGTGAAATTCATCTTTCAAAGGATGATAGTTCATAAATCAAGAATGTCATCACTCACATGAGTTACTCATCTAGATATTACGAACCACAAGAACCAATTAATTTGATAACCCAAAAATCTTTGAACTTGTTCTATATAAATGTTTGGATCACTGTCCTCACTTACAAACCTCCCACACATACTGATCAAATGGCTTCTATATGAGTTAATGAGTACGTTTTACTCATACTTATTGTTAAAAACATTTGCCCTTAAATAACAAATATTGGTTTTAATTAGACGTGAAAGAATTATAAATACATGTGATACAATGTCGTGTATAATATGTACAGGACTTAGTGTCGTGTATATATTGAGTGTTAGGACTAATCTTGTCATACTCAAAAGTTGAAGGATGTTAAAAAGTTTATTTTAATTTAGTAAAAAGATTTAGGATTTATATTAATTTTATTTTTATTTGGTTTCATAATTCTAGTATTTTCTTGGGCATCAAGGTTTATTTAGTATATATAGGAGTTATAGTTTAAGGTTTATGTACCTTTAATTTTAATCAAAGAGATTTTTCTTGTTAAATCAATTCTTTGATTAAGTTGAAGATGACCTGATTTTCAACAATTGGTATCAGAGCGGGGTTTTACAAATATGGCTCAACCTGAAAATCAAGTTTTGGCCACATTAAGGAGAACAACATCATAAGTCTTAAATATCAGGTGTTGTCATCCACAAATTACACGGTATGGGCCATGAGGATGCTGGTTATCTTTAATGTTTACATGGTGGGGGAGCAAATCAAACTTGAAAACAATATAGATGCTAAAAAGAATAATATTACATTTGGTCTCTTGTTTCAAGGTATACCCGAGGAGAAAATATTGCAAGTAGGGAATCTTGAAACTGCAAAGGAGGTGGGATGTTCTCAAAAACCGTCATTTGGGTGTGGGTCAAATATGGGAGGCGAGGCTTTAAACTCTAATGGGAGAGATTGAAAATCTCAAGATGAAGGATCAAGGTGTTATTGATGATTTTGTTAACAAGTTGTCCGAGTATGCTTCTCAAGCCACCTCACTTGGCTCAGAACAGGTTGTGGACTTGAAGACCATCCGCTATGATTATGTTGTGGGCTTATTTAAAGCTTATGAAGAAAGGATCAAGGATGAGCTGATACAAACCGAGCAAAATCAACTTTTATTTGTAAATTCGGATGAAAAAGGCAAAGGAAAAGTAGCTTAGGTGTGAGCATTGTAGCTGTGGAAACTCGAATCGAGAAGATCTAGGACGTGGCCGGGGTAGAGGCCGGTGGTCTGGGAGAGATTGAGGAGATGGTCAAGTACAACTGGACAAAAGCCACATCAGGTGTTACAAGTGCAATGAGCCCAGGCATTACATATCGGAGTGTCCAAAGTGGGAGAAAAAGGAGGAAGCCAACTTTGCTCGATATGAGGATGATGGGCCGGCTCTAACGTGACGAACAATGTTTGATAAGATTAGGGGGGTGATTGTTAGGACTAATCTTGTCATACTCAAAAGTTGAAGGATGTTAAAAAGTTTATTTTAATTTAGTAAAAAGATTTAGGATTTATATTAGTTTTATTTTTATTTGGTTTCCTAGTATTTTCTTGGACATCAAGATTTATTTAGTATATATAGGAATTATAGTTTAGGGTTTATGTATCTTCAGTTTTAGTCGAAGAGTTTTTTCTTGCTAAGTCAAGTGTTTACTTAAGTTGAATAATGCCTGATTTTTAACATTGAGTTTTGCTAGCTTAGTACCATTAATTTAACAGTGAAAACTGATATGCAATACAATGTCGTGTATAATGCATATAAATTTTATTGAAGGAAAAAATCTTATGGTCAAGTGAAAACACACAATCGACTAAAAGTTTTAAACATTACTATAAACTATAAAAACTATAAAGGTGTTACATCCCATAAATTAATTTTTTTAAACGGTTACTTGGATCACTAACAGACACTGACTCACCCGATCATCTGCATTACATCTAATAAAATTTATTGTTTTATGGTTTTCTTAAATATAAAATAGCTAGATACAAAAACAATAATGAACGTATCAGTGTAGGCCAAAAATAAACAATATAAAGGTAGTGTGCGTGTTAGTTACATATTTATGATTACTGCTTATTTCAGAGGAAAAACTATCCATTATTTTGGGTATGCCAGAAACAGCCTCAGTATCGTATTCTCCAACCCCCTTTACACTTCTGGACCCACAATCTTCAACTTCACATTTTCCAATTTATTTGTTACAAAAGTATTGTAATTAATCATATTATATAAAAAAATATTATCAATAATTCTTAGCTTATATGATTGAGGTGAGATAACTCAAGACTTTATTAAAATAAGAGTATGTTTTGTGTTCAAGTATCACCTGTAATAGAAAAAAAGGTTTCGGGTTGGGCATGAGGTTTTCTCTCACCTAGAGTGAATTTTCTTCTGATAGTGGTCTCGGGTTGCGTACTCAAGTAACGGAGATGATCGGGTGTTTTGATGGTCTGTCAGTGATCCAATTAACCGTTCAAAAAACTATAAAAAAAATGTTGATATACTTAAAAAGTAGTACTAAAATCTACTAAAATAGTTTAATATTTGTATTATTATTTGGTAATCACACTAATAATACTAGGACGACAACCACTACCACTACTATTATATTACTATTATTATAATTAGTATATTATTTCTAGTATATAAACTTAACAGTTGTCAATCATACATTTTAAGACTTTCTTTGTTATTTTTGTTAGACATTTTAGTGTAATTAGATTGATTAATAACCGATGTGATCATAATATCCATCAAACATGTTAGGAGATGCGGAGTGCACGCTTGTTTGAGTGTATTATGATCTTCGAAATTGAAAACCTTCTTAGGAGCGAAGCCCCTAAGCAATTGGGGTTCCAAGGGGGCAACGCCCTCTTGGCCGGGGTCCGGGGGCAGCGGGGTCCAAGGGGCGGCAGCCCCTGGCGGGGTCCAAGGGGCAGAGCCCCTGGCTGGGGTCGAATCAATTCATGGTCACTCTCGTTTTTATTAGTTCACGAATTCTCACACTAAGATCCATACTTGTTCTTCGAATTGAGTTTTATCCGATTGAAAATTTGGAGTCAACCCAAATAGTTTCAATCTGATAGCGTTTCACGACTTTCAATTTATCACGGTAATTCTCAACAGTTTTTTTACGTTATGTCTTCTTTCTTCTGCATTTCTCTTTATCTTTAGTCTTTACCTAGCTTTCATTGCATCAATCTAAACATATACAAACACATAATCTATTATGAATCACACTTGTAAACAAGAACTACACTTTTGCCATCATTAAACTCGCAAACATTGATTCGATCTCCTAAATACCATAAATTACACTTCTGACATTCGTTGGATATATATACATAAATAAACACAAAACGCACATCATCAACACTAAGAAGCACGAATTGTACGTGGCTATCATTGAGTACACATAAACATTGACAGTCCCCACGTTACATAAATCATATATGTGACATACGCCAAACACAAACAATAAACAAGCAATCACATTTATGAACGCAAATATAGACACAGGTGAAAATAAGAACTTAGGCTACTGGTTGGAGGATCTGATGAGAAGGTTGATGAACCAAGTTATGTATTGAGGAAGAGCGGGTAATTATTTTATTTGTACTTTTAAAAGAATTATAAGAAGTTTGAGTTATATATAAAACATAAGAAGTGTCATGACATCAATAAAATTTAAGAGGTTAGTGTTTATAGAATCTTGCTAAATTGAAGGACTTCTTGCTGAAAAAAAATTGAAGAATGTTGGTTTTCTATAGAATTTATTTGCTATGCATTTATGTGAAACGCAGGACAAAAATTCCCCATCAAAGTCAAATTTATCAGGTTTGTGTAATATTTAGAAATGTTGATATTTTAATATCAGAAAATAAATTCATGGAGATTATAAGATACGAGAATATACTGGTACCCATCACATAGAAATGATGTCTAATCATGCAAGCACTTTATAAACTGATCTATGATTCCAATGTTTAACGTATACGTTATTTCAAGTAAGAACCACATTAACCACATATTATTTTTATGTAGCGCAAGAAACATAAGGATAGACGAGTGGGTTTGGGGTACGGCGCAACCTCTAACAGTCTAGTCGAAGACTCTCCAATCGGGTACCGCCAAAAACTCTCATCCTCGGCATCTAGTCACCGATGACGCACTCCCGAAAGATATATATGGATAGATTATCATATATCTTCGTCATTTTTTTTTTGCTTATTTCTTAAAATTAAGATTATGTAAATATAATTTAGTGGAAGATGAGGCGAAACATTCCACAAGTATTTTATTAAAGATGTTTAAAATTATTTTTCTTTAAAGTTACTTAACTTTCACTAGGTGTTTTAATTTTTTAACTTTTATAAAAACTTAAAACTTTTAATTAAGGTAAATAATATATATACATATATATACTAGCTTTAATTACCCGTATATATATATATATATATATATATATATATATATATATATATATATATATATATATATATATATATATTAGCTTTAGTCACTCGTGTATTACACGGAAGTGTGAAGAGTTAATTATTAAATAACATAAAAAAAATAAAATCAAGTGTATTATATATTAAATAAGACATAACAACTTTTGATTATAAGGTTACAAATAAGCAAAAACATTCTTGTAAACTACATTTGTAGTAACATTAGTAGGTTTACACTCATTATCTAAAGCTAAAAGCTTCAATCCATATTTACTATTAACTTGTGACAAGATGTCATAAAACTGATCATGCGTAAAAATAGGCTCTTTCAAGTATAAACCGTCACTTGACAGAGATTGACCTTAACTTTTGTTTATTGTTATAGCAAAATATACAATCACAGAAAACTGTCTTTTCTTAGACTTAAAAGAGATACTTTTGACGGGTCAAATTATGAGCTAGATATTAAGTGGGTCTGAGGATATTAGTATGAAGAAATTAAGATTTAAATAATATACACTGAAAAGTTATGTGCAATAATTAGATCAATTTAGAATTATTTTGACCATGTAATCAAATATAGATCGAGATATAGTATTGAATCGAGTTGGATCGGGCTATAAATGTTTATAATATCTCTGATTAGTTGTTGATTATGATTTATTTATTACTAACTTTAGTAAACCTGTGTATTATACGGGTTGCAAAAATAAAAATCCTTCTACTCTAATAAAAGGGTAGCTAAATAACATGTGGCACCATCACATTCATTCTCATCAAATTTTCCTGCCTGTCTCTCCTATTAAATAATCATATTAATTACTAATAATATCCTTTAATTCATTTTTAGATTAAAATATATTATTATTAAATTAAGAAATAGTTTTTTCATCAATGTTATTTCTAAAGAAACAAAATTTTATAAAAATAAATTTTTCACAAACATCAAACTTTTTTAAAAATACGAAATATTTTAAAATTAGTGTTTTTAAAAAGTAAAATTTTTATAAACAAAAAATAATTAAAATTGGGAGTTCTAATTAGAAAGTTTAGAAAAAAAATTTAAAAATATTTATGATAAAAAAGATTTCAATCATATCTTATCTTAAAATATAAACTTTTAATTAATTAAATTTTATTTTATTTAATATTTTATTTATTAAACCCGTATGATACACGGGTATACTAAAGCTAGTATTATATATAATAAAATTTTGTGAAATATAAAATGATAATTTAAAATAAGATATGATTAAAATTACATATGAGTAATAACTATAAGTAATAAAATAACGATATCAATTTTTAAAATTTTGTTTTTAAACTTTCTTTTCGAAAAAAGTTAAATATCTTTTTCTATACAAACCGTATTAAAAATGTTGTTTTTAAAATTTTTTTATTATAACTCCAAATTTTAATTATTTTTAGTTTATAAAAAAATTACTTTTTAAAAATACCAATTTTAAAATATTTTATATTTTAAAAAAAGTTAGATGTTTTAGAAAAAAAATTTAATTATATAAAAAATTATTTTATAAAAATAACATTAAAAAGACATCTTTCTTAATTTATTAAAAAATTTAATCTAAAAAAGAATTAAAATTATTTAATATTTTTAATTTAAATAATTATTTAAGAGGAGAGAGATGCGGGAAAAATAAACCTATGGGGCCTAGAAATGTGCCAACCTAAGTTACTATTTTAGTGTTATATATAGATATGAATCTTGATTACTATTTAGTGATTATTATTATTTTTTAATTTGACTTAAATTTAACAATTATGAAAGTTTGTTACTATTAAGTATTTTTTTTTCTTTACTATTACCTCATACTTCAACTTAAAAGAAAAAAAGATAGTTTTTTGGAACCAAGATTTATATATGTTTCATTTGTCTCATTTATTTTTTTAAAAAAATCAAACAAATATTAAAATATTACACAAGATTGTAACATCTAGTCCAAGCTAAGTGACTTTATATGAACAAATAAACTTCAACTGACCTTAGTGAAGCACTTGAGAATCTCGAATACTATATACATGATGGAGTTTTCCCTTTCTATATAAGACATGAATTAATAATCCTACAATTGTTTTGCAAAATTTGAAGTTATAACTTAATCTTTTTAAATAATCTATTTGCTCATGATATAACCTGAAGCCTCATCATTAGAAGAGATGTCATTTCAACAGACTGATACCAGTGAACTACATATGTTTCGTGCATATTACGTATTTAATAGCAAAAATAACCAAGAACATATTGTTTAATTCAGAAAATGAATGATAGTTGCTCTGGATGGTAAAATAATCAATATCTATGTCCTTCAGGAAGAGAGAGTATTGCCTGTTGACTTGCCATCCATAAAAGTGATCTAAACAATACTTAGTGAGTACAATGCTTGTTTTTGTCCAAGAAGAGGAAATCACGGTTGATGTGGAGGAGAGAAGATAGAAATAAAGGTATCTGTGGTGATGAACGCCCACAGATAGAGATAGTAGAGAGGGACGAGAGAGGAAGGAGGTAGCGTCCTTGGAGATGGGGAGGAAACTATATCATTGCTTTTTGTAAAAAAACATTCAACACCCTAATCATATATATATCGGCAACAAACAAGAAGAAATAAGAGATTGAATTTGTGAAGATTACTCCTTTAGTTTCAAGGGATTACCTATAATTCGTGTGAGAATACGTAAAATATTAGTTTAGATAAAATCTTATTAATGATTTAATTACGTCGCTATTAAGTTATAATATAAACAAATTAGTCAAACATGCTTAACAAGCCAATCCGATAGTCTTATTTAGTTATTTTATTCTCATCTCTATTCAAAGAAAAATCATCTAATAAGAACTAAAATTTATCATTGGGTTTACCTTAATTTACTTATCATCAAAGTTTATCAATCATATAGCACTAAAGAATTAAGGAAAAAAAAACGTAAACAGAAAGAAGGACGTACGATATTAATGGGCGAAAGTAATGGATTCTAACGTTTCACACGTAGCATTATAATGAATTATTTATGAATTTGTGATTATGATAAATGTGTTAGGGCAGACAACATTACACGGTGTTGTTAAAGGATTGACAGAAATAAAATTGAATGAAAATAACAGTGACCTTAACTACATCCATTATCTTGTCGTTTAATTAGTTTCCACTACATGAATTTAAAAAATACTGGATTTTTTATTATATCTAGTGTGTAATTTGAAGATCACTGCATAACACTAAACTAATAAGATAAGAAAAGAACAAATATGATCATTTAAATTTTTAATAAATCGTTTCTCTGTCTTTTTTAAATTTTACGATTCGTATATAAAAATAGTAGGTAATGTACTTAAAATATTAAAATAATTTGTTCACAAACGTTTTAATTTTGTATCGTTAGCCTAAACATACACTCCATCGGCAAACTTAATTTGAACGGACCGGAGTCACATGAATACAGTAAATTTTCGCGCCTATACGAAGATGTATATATGAGTTTTTCGAGTGACACTATTGTGTTTTTGGACAGTGACATTATTAGTTATAAAAATACATATAAACCCAAATCTTGAAATAAAAAAGGTATGTGTTAATTAATTAAATATCTAAATAAGCACACTCTAACTAAATACTCATAAAGTCCATGAGTTAATTAAATTAAATTAGCTCACTCCTAAAGGCTAAAACACCTACAAAATTAGACTTGCAAATAGTATTCAAAACTCAAGAGGTAGAAGTGACGATTTGTCAATCGGATCACAAGACTCAAGACTCATCACTCAAGGAATCGTAGATAATTAATTGGTTAGATTTTTAAGAAGCTTTTATTCAATGAAGCATGTGCAAACGGAGTTGCGTATTCGGATGGGTGATGTATACATGAATGATTCTTTCATTTGTTATATTGGAAAAGGGTTGTTTCAATAAGCTTCTATCGAAGATGTAATGCAACGTTTTCGAAAAATGAAAAGTCGCAGAGAACAAATATAGGATGTTTTATTTTAATTCTTAATGATAATCTTTTTATATTATGTCCTTTTTACATTCTAATGATAATGTTTTTTATTTCTGTATCTTATTTTTATTATAAGACCAACTAACCCGACCCGAACCGGCCCAAAGATTTTTATACCCGCTTCTATATAATTGAAGTATTTAAAAATAATGACTCCATTAAAATAAATTCTGAATTGCATACACAAGTTATTTACATAAATGAATAATCAAACTAATCTCTTATTATTATTATGTTTTTATTTTAAGTGAGAGAAGTGAGAAAGAGTAACCACAAACATGCATGATTACTATTTCTTCGTTCTTAGTTTTTTAAAATTGAAAAATAAATATTTTTATTATGTATTTATTTCTAGTTATATTTTGTTTTGGTTAGATGTGTGTATGTACGTATATGATATATCTATGTTAACTAAGAACTTATTTGTTCTTATGGAGATAATTTGATGACAAATGATGTGATTTTTAAATTAAATGGTTGTAGATTTAAATCTTGCAGTGTATAAGTTTAGTGATTATTTTTTTTATTAATAAGAATTGCATTTAAAAGAAAGAACATATTTTAATTATTGTAATCGACATTATTTTAAAGGTTTCTTCAATTGGTTGTGCATATAAATTCAAGTCAATGAATCAACTAATGTTGGTGTTGTATTAATGGGTGATGGTTTGCTGATACAAGAATGGAGTTCTGTAAAAGCAACAGGAAGAATTGCTCAGATACCAGTGAGTGAGGCCTATTTGGGTCGTGTTATAAACGCCCTGGCTAAACCTATTGATGGTAGCGGTGAAATTTCATCTTATGAATATAGGTTAATTGAATCGCCCTCTCTAAGAATTATTTCTCGACGTTCTGTATATGAGCCTCTTCAAACAGGGCTTATTGCTATTGATTCAATGATTCCCAAATTATTTGGAAACAAGCATACACATAGAATATTAGTTAAGTTTCCCAAATACATATAATTATCAAAGATTTGCTAAAGACTTCTATACAATGCATGTAAATGAATATAAGAAATTTCATACATTATAAAATAAATTATTTTTCAAATTATTATAATTTATAAATAGATGATTAATTTTATTTTATTTAAGTAAGATTATATTGGCTATACCACGTTCAATTCAGTTTATCTTGTAGAAAATAATGTGTACACCTTTAAAATTTATACAATTCTAAAAGAACATCAATTACTAGCAATTATGGATCCATCTACTATGCAATGAAGTGTCTAAATAATGTGATGTAGTTCAATTACTTAGAACCAATATTCAAATTATTACACCGTTATTTATTTATCAAACTTATGGCAAATTTATAAGCGGCAGATTAAAAATTAAAATTTTCCACAAGTTTCCGTGTTAAAATTGATTCAAAATACCTCTATATACCCAAATTATTAATTTCACTTTCATTTAGAAACAAACTTGTTCTAATATGATAATAGATATAAATTCAATACATAACTAAATTGAAATAATCATTTTGATGTACTGCTTTAAGCATAAAACGTAAGATAGTTATTGACATATTGATGGTCCTTTTTGCAGCTATGGTCACAGTCATGTCATATTAGCATGTCTCGGGCTAGTTGATAAATACAAACACAACCCTTATTTTTATTAGTGTTAAAAACACCAAGCTTAACCTAAATACACTTAAATTTAAATTTCCTGAATCTCAAACACTCTCTATCACAGGCAATACTACATGCACAACTGAAACATATTTCAATAAGTTGTAATACTATAATGTCATATGGGCCTTTCGTTTTCTAGTTACTGGTAATAAATTTGGGCCACCACTACTTGAATTTTACCAACAACCAGAGGTGGACAAAATACTATACGGACCCGACCCGGCGTACCCGATCTTACCCAGGTACGGGTAGTACCCGCCTATCACAGTATCCGGTTTAGACCCGTCTAAACCCATAGGGTTAAAACTGGTATTTGTTTTAACATACGGAAATGGACCCGACCCGGATCCAACTTGAACCCTTCCCGATTGTACCAGAGTATTACCATTTTTCCCAAGTTATAAAAATCTAGCTTTTTTTAACAGCTATGTCACACCCTCAATTTCTACAAACAAGGTTTTACCGTTAGGCGCATGACATACCAGAATATCAACCAAAAGTTACACCAAACGACACTTTTATTACAAAACACAGTTATTCATTAATAATAGAAATTCCCAAAAATATAGTTAATAACAAAATCTTGATAATACTTGCGGAAGCATAATTCAATCATAATTCAAATGGCGCAAAACATGCGCAAACTCATTAATATAACTTGTAAGAATGTGAATAGTTTATTTAACCTAAATGATGATGAATGCAATGATGTGATGATCCTAGCCGTGCATAATTAAAAACCTGAAAGAAACATACTAAAGTGTCAACACAAGGTTACAGGTCTTGATAAACAGTAATATAATCGAACACAGATCTAGTAAACAAAGTAATATCAGTAGATAGCTAGTCTACGTAACAAGCTTCTTAGTGTATGAATTTCGCAACCGAAGTTGACAATGTAAATGAAGGCCTCGGCTGTGGTTACCAGGCCACAATAACAAAAATTAGGTCAATTAAACACCCGTTTGACATGCAGTCGTGCTAGCGCGACTAGCCCGGGTGGGGTTTGTCAAACCCAGTAGATCTACTCAGAATTATCTCGCTAAAGTACATAAATTAACGGTTCGAAAGTAAGGACTTAAAGTGGTACAACACTAGTAATCATACGATAATACAGTAATACTGATCAAATAAATTAACGTTTAAAATGAACATGTTTTTTTTCCCAAAAAGAATATCAGTAGAGTGGGGCCATCAATAAAGTAATGCAGAGAACATGTAATTAGGTTCCCGAATAACCAGAATTTCAGTTAATATATAATTAACATTAATTATTGGATATTAACATAAGAATTTTACGGTTTCACATTCTACGACTCGGTCACAATACAGGCCATCAATATCTCCCATTCACAAGCAAGCACGACCAAATATAAAGTCACGCACGCACATAACTCACTTATTCTCGCGTATTCGTGGCAATACATATAGGTATTCTTTATACATTTTAATCGTATAAATTTATATAATAATGCCCACATTATTTATTACGTACAACACACATATAACATACTTATTATATATACATACATATGACACATAGCACACACTTATATTAAAAATTACACCCACATAACAAGAATTCACACTCAAAATACATGAATATATAACTATTACACTCCACACATCCACATGTATAAAACCATCGCCTCCCATACATAACTACATATTTATTTGCAGATTGCAACCTCTCACACATCCTCACATGTGTGCCCCTCAAACTCACATCATAACCATATACATTTATATATATATAACTATTACACTCCACACATCCACATGTATAAAACCATCGCCTCCCATACATAACTACATATTTATTTGCAGATTGCAACCCCTCACACATCCTCACATGTGTGCCCCTCAAACTCACATCATAACCATATACATATTATATATATATATATATATATATATATATATATATATATATATATATATATATATATATATATATATATATATATATATATATATATATATATATATATATATATATATACCTACATCACACAGACATATCCATGATCATACATGCAATATCCATGATCAACACATCACATAAGCACATACAATCACGTTCCAACACCAACACCACCACCACACTCACAAACAGCACACACACAACACATACGTAAGCACTGCCGATCAACCTAAAACATATGAATGCACACAAGACCACATATACATACACACGTTCGAACGCACACCCATATAACCCGATTGCCATGCCTTGAAGCCACACACGCAAACGTACGCATAAACCGCAGCCCGAAACCATAACGTAACGAACATGAACAGAGTAGTAAGGAATTCATACCAAACGGGGCTGCTTCGATCGGTTTTTGCGGCTGCCGGGGCGGTGTTGGTGGTCGAGTGCTTGCTGTTGTAGAGAGGAAAGCCGGCGGAGATGATTCGGTCGTGAAGAGGATGCTGCTGGAGGTGCGGTTTACAACGAAAGGGTTGTCGGTGATGATCGTTGTCGCGGAGAGGCTTTGATGTTGATATAGCCGGTTGCAAGGGCCGGCAAAAAGCAACCTAAATTTGTTATCTTTTGGTGGAGGCAGAGAGGAATCGCAGTGGTTGTGGTGATTTGGTGAATGCGGGTAACGTGGGGGGGTGTGTGTAGGTAACCGAGAGAGAAAGGGAGAGTAGGGAGGTTGGTTAAGATGTTTAATTTAGATAATCCAATATTAGCTAATTACTTATGTTATTAGTTTAATAAGTTTGGTTAGTTGAATAATATTAGTAATATTATTATTATTATTTCATTTATAAGAAAAAAAATTATATATTAACAAAATAACAACAGAATGATGACGGGAGTTTAGATCGAGAGGTTAATCTGGAAACACGGGGTGTCACATCATCCCCTTGTTGAAGGAATTTTCGTCCCGAAAATTAAAACACCAGATTCAACAAGAGTACTAGGTTTAGCGATCAGAAACTCGCGTAGGATACATAGGATTTCTGAAACAAATCCAAAAGGAATAATTTATAAGGTTTGGCGAGAGTTGCGACATCATCCCCTTGTTGAAGGGAATTTCGCCTCAAAATTTAATGAAAAGATATCTTAAAAATGAATACCTTAGGAAGTGGATGCCTGACCTTTGAACAATTGCGGGTATTTCTTTTTCATTTGATCTTCGCGTTTGCAGGTAAACTCTGGTCCACGCTTTGAATTTCATCTAACACGCACAATAGGAATTTTTCTACGCTTTAAGGTCTTGACTTCTCGATCCATAATCTCAACTGGTTCCTCAATGAAACGAAGCTGTTCATCAATCTCCAGTTCCTCCAATAGAACAATAAGTAATTCATCGGCTAGACACTTTTTCAAGTTTGAAACGTGGAACACGTTATGAACACCATTGAGTTCCTCAGGTAAGTCTAGCTGATAAGCTACTGAACCGATCCTTTTGACAATTTCAAACGGTCTGACGTATCTAGGGTTTAGTTTACCGCGCTTCCCAAAGCGTATTACACCTTTCCAAGGTGAAACCTTTAATAATACCTTGTCACCGACTTGAAATTCCAAAGGCTTTCTCCTTTGATCTGAGTAACTTTTCTGGCGATCTCAGGCTGCAGCCATACGGTTACGAATCTAAAAAATCTTCTCTGTGGTTTCATGAATAAGCTCAGGACCATTTAGCTGACTATCACCAACTTCTATCCAACAGAGAGGTGAACTACACTTTCTATCATAGAGTGTCTCAAATGGTGCTGCCTTAATGCTCGTATGATAGCTGTTGTTGTAAGAAAATTCAACCAAAGGAAGATGAGTTTTCCAACTGTTCCCAAAGTCTATAACGCACGCCCTAAGCATGTCTTCTAGGGTTTCAATCGTGGGTTCTGTCTGTCCATCTGTCTATGGATGATAGGCCATGCTCATGTCCAAACGAGTGCCTAGTGACTTCTATAGTAACTGCCAGAAGTGTGAAGTGAATCATGCATCACGATCAGAGATGATCAAGAGTGGCACGCCATGTCGTGACATAACTTCCTTCAGGTAAATCTGTGCCAGTTTATCCATCTTGTAGTTCTCGCGAATTGCCAGAAAATGTGCTGATTTGGTCAAACGATCCACTATCACTCAGATAGTATCATTCCTAGCTTGTGAACGAGGTAACTTGGCAACAAAATCCATAGATATGTTCTCCCACTTCCACATCAGTATCTCTGGTTGTTGAAGCAAATCTGACGGTTTTCGATATTCCACCTTGACCTTAGAACATGTCAAACACTTTGACACGTAGGTGGCAATTTCAGCTTTCACGTTAGGCCACCAATAAATGACCTTCAGATCTTGATACATCTTGTCGGATCCAGGATGTACCGAATAGCGGGACTTGTGAGCTTCATCCATCACCAATTCCCTGAGATTCCTGAGCAATGGAATCCATACTCAACCTTCATAGTAACGAAGCCCATCTAGTTTCTCCTGAAACAATTTCTCAGCTCCTCTGAGAGATTTGGACTTGATGTTCTGTTCTTGTAATGCCTCAACCTGTGCATTCTTGATTTGTAATGGTATGTCTACATGAATGGTTAACTGTAACGCATGGACACGATGAGTTTTTAGGGTTTCCTTACAACTAAGGGCATCTGCTACCACCTTAGCCTTCCCCGGATGATACTTGATGGCACAATCGTAATCGTTTGGAAGTTCTAACCATCGTCGATGTCTCATGTTCAATTCCTTTTGTTCATAAATGTGCTGAAGGCTCTTGTGATTAGTGAAGATCGTTCACTTGGTTCTATAAAGATAATGCCTCCAGATCTTAAGTTCAAATACCATAACTCCCAACTCTAAATCATGAGTTGTATAGTTCTTTTCATGCACCTTAAGATGTCTTGATGCATAAGCTATCACCTTCTCGCGTTGCATCAATATGCAACCCAAACCTTGGATTGACGCGTCACAATACACCACGAAGTCATTTGTTCCCTCTGGTAATGCCAAGATCGGTGCACTACAAAGCTTGTCTTTAAGCGGTTGAAAAGCCACTTCTTTATTACTACCCCATTTGTAAACAGTTCCTTTGTGAGTTAGGGCTGTCAGAGTTTGTGCAAGTTTTGAGAATCATTCTATAAAACGCCGCTAATAACCCGCTAATCCAAGAAATTGGCGCACCTCAGTAGGCGTCGGCGGCGCAGGCCAACATGAATACCATTCTCGTTAACGACATGCCGTAGGAATTGTACCTCTCTCATCCAGAAGTCACACTTAGAGAACTTGGCATATAACTGTTCTGTCTTCAGAAGCTCTAGAATAAGTCTTAAATGTTCCTCATGTTCCTCCCTATTCTTGGAATAAATTAGTATGTCATCAATGAAAACGATGAAAAACTTGTCTAAATAGGGTTTGCGGACACGGTTCATGAGGTCCATAAAGACTGCAGGTGCGTTTGTTAATCAAATGGCATGACTGCGAACTCAAAATGCCCATATCGAGTTCTAAAAGCAATCTTGGATATGTCTTCTTCTCGAACCCTAAGCTGATGATACCCAGATCTCAAATCAATATTTGAGTAGCAACTAGATCCTTGCAGTTGGTCAAATAAGTCGTCGATACATGGAAGAGGGTAACGATTCTTTATTGTAACCTTGTTCAGTTCCTGGTAGTCAATGCACATCCGAAAGGTTCCATCTTTCTTCTTCACAAATAACACCGATGCTCCCCAAGGTGAAGAACTATGGCGTATGAACCCCTTGTCTAATAGCTCCTGCAACTGTTACGACAATTCCTGAAGTTTGTTCGGTGCCAAACAATACGACGCCCGAGCGATAGGGGCAACTCCTGGTGTTAGCTAGATCTGAAACTCCACTTTCCTGTGTGGAGGAAGACTAGGAAAGTCCTCTGGAAACACTTTAGGAAAGTCCTTAATGACAGAAATATCCTCAATTCGTTTCTCCTCTATGGCCTTTTCAGTAACTAAGGCTAAAATCGCCGAATGTCCTTTCCTTAGGCATTTCTAAGCCTTCATGTAAGAGATGATGCCAACAACAGCACCACTCTTATCACCTTCCACCATGAGTATCTCCCCGCTAGGGAGAGGAAGTCTGATGAGTTTCTTATGACAGATGGCTTGGTTCCTAGACAACCAATCCATACCGACAACGACATCAAAACTACCAAGCGTAATAGATATAAGATCAATATCAAATTCATGCCCAGACAGACTTATCTTACAACCACGATATATATGGGAAGATTCTATAATCTTACCATCGGCTATCTCTATAGTATAGTTCAAGTCTAAAGTCGTAGATGTAACATCTAGTAACTTATTGAACTTATGAGAAATGAAACTCCTATCAGCACCAGAGTCAAACAACACAAAAACAAAGCAACCATTGACAGGAAATTTACCAGTTACAGTAGAAGGGTCATTACGAGCCTCACCTGATCCAATGACAAATATTCTACCCTTAGCACCACCATTTCCATTGCCATTGCCACCATTCTCCTTCCTATTATCAGCTCCATTACCACAATTGTTGTTCTTCCTCAGCTTTGGATAATTCCTCTTGAAATGTCTGGTTTAACCACATTCATAAAAGCTCCTTTGTTCATTCTGTTGTGGTGGTTGCTTGGCTGTTATGTTCACATGACAATTTTTGGCAGCGTGGCCAAATTTTCCACACCTTTCATAGGTATCCTTGTTGCATGGTCTGTTGTGGTGATAATTACATTTGTGTCACTTTAGTGGTGTCCCAATATAACCACCGCCGTTCTGTGATGATGAAGATGATTGGTTGAACGTGTGGGAGTTGTCAAACTTCCTAGATTGTTGTGGTTGTTGCTGAGAGGTACTCTGCTTGTTGTTGGAACCAGACTCCCACTTCCTCTTGTTGTTTCCATCAGAAGTAGTTGACGCAGAACCGCGCGGGGGTAGCTTACCCTGCGTGACAGCCTGGTCGGTCAGCCAGTGGGCCAGTCTGATTATTTCCTGTATAGTGTTTGGTCGAGCAGCAGTGACCATACTTTGGATTTCTGGGGCTAACCCATGCAGATACCTTTCAATCCTCAAGGAAGGAGGGTTGACCATGTTGGGGCATGGAGTAGCGAATTCATGAGAGCGAGTAGTGTATGCCTCGATCTCAGAACCCGACATCTTCAGATTTCAGAACTCCATCTCTAATTTCTGCACCTCGTCACGAGAGCAGTACTCCTCCTTCATCAGATTTTTGAAATCCTCCCAGGTAGTTTGGTTGGCGATCTCCACCCCCAGCATTTGAACTTGGGTGTTCCACCAAGATAGGGCAGCTCCATCCAGCGTGCTCGTAGCATACTTCACCCGGCTTGCCACCGGGCAATTGCATATCTCAAATACGGACTCAAGCTTTTCAAACCAGCGTATGATTCCTACAGCTCCTTCAACCCCAGTAAACGGGTTGGGTTTGCAGTCCATGAAGGACTTGAAAGTACAAACCCCTTGACCTGTAACAACTTTAGATCAAGACTTTGGAATTCTAACGAGTGTTATAATTTAACCGGATTGACAGAACGTTGTCGTCCTACAACTCAGCAACGCTCTTGCCCTCGACATGCAGAGTGGCTGCCATAGCAGCCATGGCCTGCTCAGGGGGACAGGTAAAAGGAGGTAGGACAGGGGCATCAAGGCTCCTATCGGGGGTGGACCTAGTCCAGGGCCGACGCTCAGGAGGTAGAGGAACATTCATCTCCTGACACAGCATGGTCATGTAATGAGGGTAGTACTCCCATCGGTGAACTGGGGGGTACTGGGGTAAAGCAAAAGGTTGGCCATAGTCAAACTCCTCATTGTTATTAGGGCGTATGGGCCACTCGTACGAACCCATGAGTAGAGGTATGGAGTCGAAGCAAACAGGCCTTTTTCCCCGAGAAGAAGAAGAAGAAGAGGGTGCAGAAGAAGATGAAGCCATTCCTGCAAAGAACCGCTCACAGGAATGAGCAACATCAAGCAATCCTACAAAGCAAAGCAAACAAGGCCATCAAACAAAACTAAGTGTGTCTATATGCGTGTAACTAAGGCATCAGACTATAGTCTAAATGCAATGCAAATGAAATGCAAATTTATTTTAGTTCGCTATAACCATTGGCTCTGATATCAATCTGTTACACCCTCAATTTTCAAAAACGGGGTTACCGTTAGGCGCGTGACATACCAGGATCTCAGCCGAAAGTTACAGCAAACGATACATTTATTACAAAACATAGTTATTCATTAATAATAGAAATTCCCAAAAATATAGTTAATAAAGAAATCATGAAAATACTTGCGGAAGCGTAATTCAATCATAATTCAAATGGCGCAAAACACGAGCAAACTCATTAATATAACTTGTAAGAATGTGAATAGTTCATTTAACCCAAATGATGATGAATGTAATGATGTGATGATCCTAGCCGTGCACAATTAAGAACTTGAAAGAAACATGCTAAAGTGTCAACACAAGATTGGTGAGTTCACAGGTTTTGATAAACAGTAATATAATCGAACACAGATCTAGTAAACAAAGTAATATCAGTAGATAGCTAGTCTATGTAACAAGTTACTTAGTGTATGAAGTTCACAACCGAAGCTGACAATGTAAATGAAGGCCTCGGCTGTGATTACCAGGCCACAGCAACATAAATTAGGTCAATTAAACACCCGTTTGACATACAGTCGTGCTAGCGCGACTAGCCCGGGTGGGGTTTGTCAAACCCAGTAGATCTACTCAGAATTATCTCGCTAAAGTACATAAATTAACGGTTCGAAAGTGAGGAATTAAAGTGGTACAACACTAGTAATCATACGATAATACAATAATACTGGTCAAATGAATGAACGTTTAAAATGAACATGTTTCTTTTCCCCAAAAAGAGTGGGGCCGTAAACTCACCTCGAAAGCACAGCAATAAAGTAATACAGAGAACAGGTAATTAGGTTTCCGAATAATCTGAATTTTAGTTAATATATAATTAACATTAATTATTGGATATGAACATAAGAATTGTACGGTTTCGCGTTCTACGACTCGGTCACAATGCAGGCCATCAATATCTCCCATTCACAAGCAAACACAACCAAATATAAAGTCATGCACGCACAAAACTCAGTTATTCTCGCGTATTCATGGCAATACATATAGGTATTCTTTATACATTTTAATCGTATAAATTGATATAATAATGCCCACATTATTTATTAAGTACAACAGACATATAACATACTTGTTATATATACATACATATGACACATAGCACACACTTATATTAAAAATTGCACCCACATAACAAGAATTCACACTCAAAATTCATGAATATATAACTATTACTCCACACATCCACATGTATAAAACCATCGCCTCCCATACATAACTACATATTTATTTGCAGATTGCTACCCCTCACACATCCCACATGTGTGCCCCTCAAACCCACATCATAACCCATATATATATATCTATATATATATATATATATATATATATATATATATATATATATATATATATATATATATATCACACACACATCCATGATCATACATGAAATATCCATGATCAACACATCACATAAGCACATACAATCACGTTCCAACACCACCACCACCACTACACTCACAAAGAGCACACACACAACACATACGCAAGCACTACCGATCAACCTGAAACATATGAACGCACATAAGACCACATATACATACACACGTTCGAACGCACACCCACATAACCCGATTGCCATTCCTTGAACCCGCACACGCAAACGTACGCATAAACCGCAGCCCAAAACCGTAACGTAACGAACATGAACAGAGTAGTGAGGAATTCATACCAAACAGGGCTGCTTCGATCTGTTTTTACGGCTGCCAAGGCGGTGTCGGTGGTCGAGTTCTTACGGTTGTAGAGAGGAAAGCCGGCGGAGATGATTCGGTCGTGAAGAGGAGGCTGCTGGAGGTGCGGTTTACAACGAAAGGGTTGTCGGTAACGATCATTGTCGCAGAGATTGATGTTGATATCGCCGGTTGCAAGGGCCGGAAAAAAGCAACCCAAAGTTGTTATCTTTCGGCGGAGGCAAAGAGGAATCGTGTAAGGCCCCTATCCCGGGACACCCCACGGTTGGTTATTCATAGCACATTACACATTAAAATACATTGAAGTAAGAAAACATGGCAGCGGAACAGTTAAACAAAAACCATATCATGCATTAATAATAACTTTTGCCAAGAAATACATCATTGTTACAAGTTTCAAATGAGAACATTTGGTTATATTACAAGACAAAAATCTCATTTCTACATAACATGGATGCCAGTCTTTATTTGCCAAGTAGCTTCAACCTTGTGCCACCCCCAGCAACATCATTACTTGCCAACTGATATGCATATAAAAAGTCAGTGTTGCTGAGTGAGTTCTAGTTTTGATAATATAGAAAATATATATTTTGTAAGCTTCACTTGGTGTTCATCCATCATTATACATACTCATCTGTTAAGAGATTCATTATCTTTCTTTCTTTTATTATCTTTCTCTTTCATTAACTAGGATTGCACAAAGCAAAAGCCTACATTGTTGGTTGGCAACAAAGGCCAAAATCCTGCCACTACACGTTTATCATGGTAACTAACCCCTGACAGTTGACCCACACTGCTAGGCACGAAGCCTGCTCATGAATACGGGTCCCATTCATTCATTGGTCAATCACAAGGATTAGACCCCAGATGTGCATCCTTTGGGCTGAAACAGCCGCACATCAGTTGAGCAATTGACACCCAGGGTCGTGAACCTCCATTCATTTTTCTTGCAAGGTTTTCCATTCATCATACGGGCCCGGGGGTAACATTCATTAAGTTCCACTGTCTTTCTTTTATTCCTTTATGACCACTTGTTTATGAATAATACTTTTAAGGTATCCAGCCATTAAAATCACATAACATGAAATATTCATAATCATAACAGTAGCCCATAAGCAAATAAAGCATTAGAAACATTAACAAACATAATCTCCCATTAAAACATAAGTACCAGCCACTAAATTTCTATTTCCAAAATTTTAGAATAAACCTAAGTGTTCACAGCGCATGAAGTAGGTATACAGTGGATGACTTAAATGCTAAGTGTTCACAGCAGACAGCCAAAGTCCACAGCGGATGAATTAAACACTAAGTGTCCACAGCGGACAGCCAAAGTCCACAGCGGATGAATTAAACACTAAGTGCCCACAACGGACAGCCAAAGTCCACAGCAGACGACCAAAGTCCACAACGGATGAATTAAACACATAAGTGTCCACAATGGACGTGCATGAATACCTTAAGTGTCCACAGCCGACAAACAATGTCCACAGCGGACGGTCTAGAACACAAGTGTCCACAACGGATACTTAGTGTCCACAGCGGACGGCATGTCAAAGCCCACAGCGGACAGTCATCCAAATACTTATGTTCTGCTTATGCAAATTCTAGTTCCATACAACCCTTCTAAACGTGTGCAATATTCTATCATTTATCATCACATGATCATGGAAACACATGTAATATTCGTATAATGTTATCATTTTCATAAAAAACATAATTTTTGTTTAAGAAACATCTTTGTAATACACATATCAGCCCCAAACAAGTAGAAAACATATAAAAGAGGGGATCTAGAACTCACCTTAAACAGCTTTCAAGCAGAACACAACAACCCGAGAGCAACCTGGAGTTCTAACACCTAAACTCATGTAAACATACAAGCTCAACACCTAGAAACAAATAAAAATCGGTCTTGAAGCTTGAACACGACTGAAACTGAGGAGAAAACACCATAAAATCTTACCTTTTGAAGATTTCTTCTACTTTCTCACTCTAGAACTGTGGAAGTCTTTTCTCTCTCTCTAGCCGAAGATTGAGTGCATGGGAGAGAGAGTATGGAGGGCCTTACTTTTTTTAAACCCCATTATGGGCCGGTTTGGCCCTTGTACACTTTTAACCCTCGCTTTTTAAAATAAAATCCTGTTTGATCCTTTACTTTTCTTTGTGAAGTTTTCGGGTGTTACAAGTCCACCCCTTATATAGGTTTCATCCCCGAAACCTGTCACTCCTTAAAGAGACCTTGGTAGTGTCGTCTCATTTCATCCTCTGACTCCCAAGTGGCCTCCGATCACTTGTGATGCTTCCATTGCACTTTTACTTGACTAATCACTTTATTCCTTAACCGTTTCTCCTTCCGGTCCAAAATAGCCATTGGTTGCTCCACGTAATCAACCTTTCATCAACCTCAATGTCCGAGAGAGGAATAAGAACGTCACCTTCCGCCAAGCACTTTCGTAACTGAGATACATGGAACGTAGGATAAATCCCATGCAGCTCATCGGGAAGTTTCAGCCTATATGCCACTTCACCAACTCTGGCAATGATTTTTTTGAATGGCTCGATATACCTTGGGCTCAACTTCCCTCGCTTTCGAAACCTGCTAATCCCTTTCCAAGGAGATACTTTCAAAATCAACTTATCTCCCATTTGGAACTCAATTGGCCTCCTTCTCTTATCAGCGTTGGACTTCTGCCTTCATAAAAGCCTTGATCTTTTCCAACTTCTCCGACGTGGCCTCAATGATCTCGATACTTCCCAACTCCTTCAGCCCGATATCACCCCAACACACCGGGGTTCTGCATCGTCTCCCATACAACATTTTGAATGGTGGTATGCCTATACTGACATGATAACTATTATTGTAGGAGAACTCTGCCAACGATAGGTGTTCATCCTAACTTCCACCAAAATCAATGATGCATGCCCGGAGCATGTCCTCCAAGGTTTTAATGGTCCGTTCTGATTGATCGTCTGTCTGAGGGTGGTAAGCTGTGCTAATGTGTAACCTCGTTCCCATCGCATCATGGAATTTCTTCCAGAACTTGGATGTGAACCGAGTGTCCCTATCAAAAACAATGGACACCAACACGCCATGACGAGTTACAACCTCCTTGATGAACAGCTTCGCCAACCTTTCTGACGAGTATGTCTCTCGGATTAGCAACAAGTGAGCACTCTTCATCAAGCTGTCTATAATCACTCAAATGGTATCACATCCTCTCGTCGTGTGAGGTAATTTCGTGATGAAGTCCATGGTGTTGTGTTCCCACTTCCATTCGGGTATATCCAAAGGTTGGATCTTCCCGTATGGTTTCTGATGCTTTGCCTTTACTTGCAAGCAAGTCAGGCACTTACTCACGTACTCCACTATGTCACGCTTCATCCCTGGCCACCAATAATCCTTCTTCAGGTCATGATACATCTTTGTAGCGCCAGGATGGATGAATACTGTGTTTTGTGAGCTTTATCGATAATCCTTCCCCTCAGATCCCCATAACAAGGAATCCACATTTTCCCGGATCGGGTTCTAACACAAAGGGTGTTCTCCCCTAAATCCGTTACCTGCCCTTCATCCGTTCAGAGTTGATCCAATCGTCCGTCAGTGCCTCGTCTTGGAACTTTCTGCTCTAACCCATGGCATCGAGGTCACAACCAGTTGGCAAGCCTCACCCGAATCGGTTCAGGTCTTTCTTTTCGTTTGAGGGCATCAGCCACCATATTCGCCTTGCGTAGATGATAGTGGATTTCGCAATCATAATCCTTGATCAACTCTAACCACCTTCTTTGCCTCCTGTTAAGATCCTTTTGCTCGAAGAAATACTTCAAGCTTTTATGATCAGTGTAGATGGTGCACTTCATCCTGTATAAGTAGTGCCTTCAAATTTTTAATGAAAAGACCACAGCCGTCAACTCCAAATCATGAGTAGGGTAGTTAGCCTCATGGATCTTCAACTGTCGGGATGCATAGGCTATAACTTTCCCTTGTTGCATCAGCACGCAACCCAATCCTGAATAAGAAGCATCCGAATAGACCACCAAGTCTTCGCTCCCTTCAGGCAACGTCAAGATAGAAGCTTGAGTCAATCTCATCTTTAGCTCTTCGAAAGCATTCTCCTGCTCTAGACCCCATACAAACTTCATATCTTTACGGGTCAACTTGGTCAATGGTGAAGCTATCTTGGAGAAGTCTTGGATGAATCTTCTATAATAGCCCTCCAAAGCCAAGAAACTACGGATCTCGGATGGCATCTTTGGGGACTTCCATTGCATCACCGCTTTAACTTTCGCTGGGTCTACATAACCCTTTCAGGATTAACCACATGACCTAAAAACTAAACCTCTCGCAACCAGAACGCGCATTTGGAGAACTTGGCGTACAGCTTCTCTCTTCTAAGCGTCTCCAACACCTCGCGGATGTGACTAGCATGCACTTCTTCGCTCTTTGAATAAATCAGGATGTCATCAATAAATACGATCACTGATTTATCTAGCATAGGTCGACACACCCGATTCATCAAATCCATAAAGCAGCTGGCACGTTGGTTAAACCAAATGACATCACGAGAAATTCGTAGTATCCATAACGCGTATGAAAAGTTGTCTTAGGAATATCCTGCTCCTTCACCCTTAGCTGATGGTAGCCAAATCGAAGGTCTATCCTTGAGAACCAACTAGCACCCTGGAGCTGATCAAACAAGTAGTCAATCCTTGGTAACGGATACCGATTCTTCACAGTCAACTTGTTTAGCTCGCGGTAGTCGATGCACATCTTCATACTACCATTCTTCTTCTTCACGAATAGAACCGGAGCACCCCATGGAGAGATACTCGGCTGAATAAAGCCCTTATCTAAAAGATCTTGCAGTTGTGCTATCAGCTCTTTGAGTTCGGATGGAGCCAACCGGTATGGTGCCTTGGTGACGGGTTGCGCTCCTGGCATCAAGTCAATCTGAAACTCGATTTCTCTATCAGGTGGGACCCCTAGCAGGTCTTCGGGAAACACCTCGGGGAAATCACATACTACCGACACATATGATAGTTGAGGCATGGTAGCACCCACGTCCTTCACATAAGCCAGGTAAGCACCACACCCTCGCCTCATAATCATCTCTGCCGTGATCATCGATATCACTTGCGAAGTGGTGCATTCCTTGTCTCCGTGAACCGTAACCAAAATGCCGTTAGGTGCAATCAGACGAATCATCTTCTTTTGGCACACGATATATGCTTCATAAGTCACCAACCAATCCATTCCTAACACCACATCAAAACCTCCTAGGGCCATCACATACAATCTAGCAGGAAACCAATGACCGTCCAATTCTATGAGGCAATCGCCAATTATATCAGTCACCTTGGTAGATTTTCCTATCGTTGTCTCTACATGGAAAGACACATCTATCTTCCTACTCTTACCATGTATTACACAACAAAAGGTAGCAGATACAAAGCTCCTACTAGCACCCAGATCGAAGAGCACAGAAGCATACAATTGGTTTACCAAAAACATACCTGAAACTACTTCAGGGTCCACTCTGGCTTCTTCTCGAGTCATGTTGAATGCACTTGCCCTTGCCTTTGCTTTGGTGCTCTCACCCTTCCCTTTCTCCCCTATCATCTAGGTCCCTGAGCTTCCTTCTCCACCCTTCTTGCAATCCCGGCCCAAGTGGCCTACCTCTCCGCATTGGTAGCATCTCGATACTCTGCACTCCTTAGCATAATGGCACTTGCCCCCACACTTGAAACACCTATTCGTCCCCACTCTACATTCACCCATGTGACTCTTCCCACACTTCCTACATTCCCTTCGGTCATTCCCCTTCCTCTGTTCTGGGCAACGGTTGTCAACCTCATCTTCTTCTCCCCAATTCCATAGTTGTCGTTCCTAAACCTTTTCATATTACCATTCTTATTCCAACTCGACCTTCCTCTGAACTGGCACCGGGTCCATCTCATCATACAATCTCCCCGCCAAATCTACCACGGACCTAAACGTGCTCGATCTAGCAGCTACCATGTTCCTCCTAATGTCCACTGGCAAACCTTGCATGTATCTCTTAATCTTCTTGGACACCGGAGTTACCAGATCTGGCACAAGTCTTGCAAGTTCATTGAACTTGGAGGTGCAATCTTAATGAGTCATGTTCCCGGCCTCCAAATACAAGAACTCCTTCTCAATTTTGTCCAACTCTCGATGTGGACAATACTCCTCCAGCACCAACTCCTTCAAATCTGACCACCTTATTTTTTCTATAGATCATTTTCCCTCAGCCTGGACAATGTTGTCCTACCAGCATAGTACCGAGTCAACAAAAGAACGGGAGGCAAACTTCATCTTCTGATTCTCCCGACATTCACTGATGTCCAAGACTGCTTCCATCTCTCGAACCCAATGGTGAGAAGCAGTAGCATTGCCATTACCGTTGAAGCTCAGGGGTTTGTATCTTCGAAATTCCCCATAGATGCACCCCTTAGTAGTCTCCTTCTCCTCCTCGCTATCATCATCATGAATTTCCACCTTTGGGCTAGATGGCTCTTCTTCAGCTTCCTCGGTCCTTTCAGTGGACTTTCTTGATTTCCTCTCCTCCTTCTTCCCCGTATCCTCAGCTTTTTCCCCATCCTTTACAACCCTCAACACTTCAGTCACCACCGAAGGCAACACATTTTGCAAGACGTTATAGACCTCGTTAGCAATAGCTTCCTTCACCGTAGATTTGAGGGTAGCTGATCCTTCACCCTCTTGGTGGCTATGGAGATCTGTGTCCTCATGAACCATCTCGGGAGCCTTAGCTTTGCTCCTGGTGACACGTGGTCCAGTAGTACGCCCTCCACGAGCACCACCTCGGGTTGCCTTCCCAGATTTTCTACCTACCATAAAAATCTACTTCCTATAAGATTCGAACACCAACAAGGTCATTCAAGGTAATAGTTCAGATTATGTCAAGTATAGTAAGTCCCTAATTATAGTGGCCAGTTGTGATTAGCCACTTACTTTACTCTTCATTCCCCAAGCATTTCCTATCCTGACTACATCAGCATCCAAATCTACTAAGCACAGAAATCGAATAGCACACGCATATAATACCGTTAACTTTAAGAAAATTACTTGATGACATGTGGCTACTTGGGCTAGCATCCCTCCATTTGGTCCCATTTTCAATTTAAGTTTAGGTTTTGAAAATAATTTACCCAATTCTCTTAAACTTTGGCTCTGATACCAACTTGTAAGGCCCCGATCCCGGGAAACCCCACAGTTGGTTATTCATAGCACATTACATATTAAAATACATTAAAGTAAGAAAACATGGCAGCAGAATAGTTAAACAAAAACCATTTCATGCATTAATAATAACTTTTGCCAAAAAATATATCGTTGTTACAAGTTTCAAATAAGAACATTTAGTTGTATTACAAGACAAAAATCTTATTTCTGCATAACATGGATACCAGTCTTTATTTGTCAGGTAGCTTCAACCTCGTGCCACACCCAACAATATCATTACCTGCCAACTAATATGCATATAAAAAGTCAGCATTACTGAGTGAGTTCTAGTTTTGATAATATAGAAAATATACATTTTGTAAGTTTCACTTGGTATTCATCCATCATTATATATAATCATCCGTTAAGAGATTCATTATCTTTCTTTTTCATTAACTAGGATTGCACAAAGCAAGAGTCCACAGCGGACGGTCTAGAACACAAGTGTCCACAGCGGATACTTAGTGTCCACAGCGGACGACATGAATAATCCTCCTAAATGTCCACAGCGAACATTCAAAGCCCACAGCGGACAGTCATCCAAATACTTATGTTCTGCTTATGCAAATTCTAGTTCCATACAACATTTTTAAACGTGTGCTTAGCATAGATCTATCAAAGTCACACTTAGTACACTCATTTATCATCACAGGATCATGGAAACGCATGCAATATTCGTATAAAGTTATCATTTTCATGAAGAACATAATTTTTGTTTAAGAAACATCTTTGTAATACACATATCAACCCCAAACAAGTAGAAAACATGTAAAAGAGGGGATCTAGAACTCACCTTAAACAGCTTTCGAGCAGAACACAACAACCTGAGAGCAACCTGGAGTTCTAACACCTAAACACACGTAAACATACAAGCTCAACACATAGAAACACATAAAAATCGGTCTTGAAGCTTGAACCCGACTAAAACTAAGGAGAAAACACATTAAAATCTTACCTTTTGAAGATTTCTTCTACTTTCTCACTCTAAAACTATGGAAGTCTTTTCTCTCTCTCTAGCCGAAGGTTGAGTGCATGGGAGAGAGGGTGTGGGCGGCCTTACTTTCTTTTTAAACCCCATTATGGGTTGGTTTGGCCCTTGTACACTTTTAACCCTCGCTTTTTAAAATAAAATCATGTTTGCTCCTTTAATTTTATTATTGAAGTTTTCGAGTGTTACAAATCGCAGTGGTTGTGGTGATTTGGTGAATGAGGGTAACGTGGGGGGGTGTATGTGTATGTAACCGAGAGAGAGAGGGAGAGTAGGGAGGTTGGTTAAGATGTTTAATTTAGATAATCCAATATTAGTTAATTACTTGTGTTATTAGTTTAATAAGTTAGGTTAGCTGAATAATTAGTAATATTATTATTATTATTTTATTTATAAGAAAAAATTAATATATTAACAAAATAAAAAAACAGAACGATGACGGGAGTTTAGGTCGAGAGGTTAACCTGGAAACACGGGGTGTGACAAGCTATATAGCCGTTAAAAAAAATTGACCGTCCTTTTTTTGTTTTTCCCCCTATAACTTAGTATTAAAATGTGTGGGTTAATATGGTTCAATACCCAACTCCAAAATGTAAAAATATACGCCAACAACGTAATAAGTACTCTTGTTTACTCTCGTTGTGCACTTTCTACTCTCATTATACACTTCCACTCTTGTTCTACACATAATGGCTCACTCACAATCTTCCGTCGGTCAAGGTTCGTCCACCAGGCCAACCGTTGTTCGAGTTCTTGCACATAATCATAACATGAATGTTTGGTGCAATTGGGATTTGGTTGAGTTGAGTGACGTGTCTTTACAGACTCGTTACAAGTTTTGTGTAGCTTTGCTAGCGAAAGATTCAAACATGACTTCATATAAACATATTACAAAGAAGTTTTGTAAGGCATTGAAAAATAATTTTGATTCTAAAGAAACATAATTGGGTGGAGACGGTGGAATGTTTCATTACGACATTAATATGGTTCGAGATCGAATAGCCAAGTTCGTGATTCAAGAAGCTTTGTCTTGCGGTCACTTCAACAACCCTCGGTTGACCAACTTGATTCAAGAGACGTTTCAACCTCGTGACACTCACGTAAATCATACTACATTTAGACGTTATAGTTTAAAATTATGGAAAAAAGCAAAAAATGAATCAATGGTATTTTTTAGAAAATTTAAATATCGGTGTAAACTTAACTGATGATGTTTGGTCGGGTCCACACGGTTTACCCGAATCATACATGTGCCTCACCGCTCATTGGGTAGATCCCAATTCATGGCAAATGATAAAACGTACGATTGCATTTGACCTTTTTCCGTATCTGCATACCGAGGAATTTTTGTTTCAATTTTTAGACTAACTACTTTTAATTTAAAAAATAAACTTTTTTCAATTGAATTCGATAACACCTCGAATAACACAACCGAGGTTGAAAAATTAAAATTAAAATATCATCCGATTTGCAACGGTGATTTTTTCAACACTCGATGTGTTGCACGTATTATTAATATAATAGAGCAAGACGGATTAACCGTGAAATTTGTTAATAACTTTATTAAAATTTTTAGATTTATGCTACATGGCATTTTTTCTTTAAAAAGTAGAAAAAAATGTCAAGATTATAAACAACTTTGTAAGGCTACAAATTCTAGATTGTTAGGTCCTAATTACAATATAACTACTCGGTTGAATTCGACTTGTCAAATGTTTGATTGTGCTTTAAAACAAAAAGGTATTTTGAAAGCTTTCATAATAGATGTTATAGTTTAAAATTATGGAAAAAAGCAAAAAATAAATCAATGGTATTTTTTAGAAAATTTAAATATCGGTGTAAACTTAACTGATGATGTTTGGTCGGCTCCACACGGTTTACCCGAATCATACCAATGCCTCACCGCTCATTGAGTAGATCCCAATTTATGGCAAATGATAAAACGTACGATTGCATTTGACCTTTTTCCGTATCTGCATACCGGAGAATTTTTGTTTCAATTTTTAGACTAACTACTTTTAATTTAAAAATAAACTTTTTTCAATTGCATTCGATAACGCCTCGAATAACACAACCGAGGTTGAAAAATTAAAATTAAAATATCATCCGATTTGCAACGGTGATTTTTTCAACACTCGATGTGTTGCACATATTATTAATATAATAGAGCAAGACGGATTAACCGTGAAACTTGTTGATAACTTTTTAAAGTTTTTAGATTTATGCTACATGGCATTTTTTCTTTAAAAAGTAGAAAAAGATGTCAAGATTATAAACAACTTTGTAAGGCTACAAATTCTAGATTGTTAGGTCCTAATTACAATATAACTACTCGGTTGAATTCGACTTGTCAAATGTTTGATTGTGCTTTAAAACAAAAAGGTACTTTGAAAGCTTTCATAATAGACGTTATAGTTTAAAATTATGGAAAAAAGCAAAAAATGAATCAATGGTATTTTTTAGAAAATTTAAATATCGGTGTAAAATTAACTGATAATGTTTGGTCGGCTCCACACGGTTTACCCGAATCATACCTATGCCTCACCGCTCATTGAGTAGATCCCAATTCATGGCAAATGATAAAACGTACGATTGCATTTGACCTTTTTCCGTATCTGCATACCGAAGAATTTTTGTTTCAATTTTTAGACTAACTACTTTTAATTTAAAAAATAAACTTTTTTCAATTGCATTCGATAACGCCTCGAATAACACAACCGAGGTTGAAAAATTAAAATTAAAATATCATCCGATTTGCAACGGTGATTTTTTCAACACTCGATGTGTTGCACATATTATTAATATAATAGAGCAAGACGGATTAACCGTGAAATTTGTTGATAACTTTATTAAAGTTTTTAGATTTATGCTACATGGCATTTTTTCTTTAAAAAGTAGAAAAAGATGTCAAGATTATAAACAACTTTGTAAGGCTACAAATTCTAGATTGTTAGGTCCTAATTACAATATAACTACTCGTTTGAATTCGACTTGTCAAATGTTTGATTGTGCTTTAAAACAAAAAGGTACTTTGAAAGCTTTCATAACAGACGTTATAGTTTAAAATTATGGAAAAAAGCAAAAAATGAATCAATGGTATTTTTTAGAAAATTTAAATATCGGTGTAAACTTAACTGATGATGTTTGGTCGGCTCCACACGGTTTACCCGAATCATACCTATGCCTCACCGCTCATTGAGTAGATCCCAAGTCATGGCAAATGATAAAACGTACGATTGCATTTGACATTTTTCCGTATTTGCATACCGGAGAATTTTTGTTTCAATTTTTAAACTAACTACTTTTAATTTAAAAAATAAACTTTTTTTCAATTGCATTCGATAACGCCTCGAATAACACAACCGATGTTGAAAAATTAAAATTAAAATATCATCCGATTTGCAACGGTGGTTTTTTCAACACTCGATGTGTTGCACATATTATTAATATAATAGAGCAAGACGGATTAACCGTGAAATTTGTTGATAACTTTATTAAAGTTTTTAGATTTATGCTACATGGCATTTTTCTTTAAAAAGTAGAAAAAGATGTCAAGATTATAAACAACTTTGTAAGGCTACAAATTCTAGATTGTTAGGTCCTAATTACAATATAACTACTCGTTTGAATTCGACTTGTCAAATGTTTGATTGTGCTTTAAAACAAAAAGGTACTTTGAAAGCTTTCATAACAGACGTTATAGTTTAAAATTATGGAAAAAAGCAAAAAATGAATCAATGGTATTTTTTAGAAAATTTAAATATCGGTGTAAACTTAACTGATGATGTTTGGTCGGCTCCACACGGTTTACCCGAATCATACCTATGCCTCACCGCTCATTGAGTAGATCCCAAGTCATGGCAAATGATAAAACGTACGATTGCATTTGACATTTTTCCGTATTTGCATACCGGAGAATTTTTGTTTCAATTTTTAAACTAACTACTTTTAATTTAAAAAATAAACTTTTTTTCAATTGCATTCGATAACGCCTCGAATAACACAACCGATGTTGAAAAATTAAAATTAAAATATCATCCGATTTGCAACGGTGGTTTTTTCAACACTCGATGTGTTGCACATATTATTAATATAATAGAGCAAGACGGATTAACCGTGAAATTTGTTGATAACTTTATTAAAGTTTTTAGATTTATGCTACATGGCATTTTTTCTTTAAAAAGTAGAAAAAGATGTCAAGATTATAAACAACTTTGTAAGGCTACAAATTCTAGATTGTTAGGTCCTAATTACAATATAACTACTCGTTTGAATTCGACTTGTCAAATGTTTGATTGTGCTTTAAAACAAAAGGTACTTTGAAAGCTTTCATAACAGACGTTATAGTTTAAAATTATGGAAAAAAGCAAAAAATGAATCAATGGTATTTTTTAGAAAATTTAAATATCGGTGTAAACTTAACTGATGATGTTTGGTCGGCTCCACACGGTTTACCCGAATCATACCTATGCCTCACCGCTCATTGAGTAGATCCCAATTCATGGCAAATGATAAAACGTACGATTGCATTTGACATTTTTCCGTATTTGCATACCGGAGAATTTTTGTTTCAATTTTTAGACTAACTACTTTTAATTTAAAAAATAAACTTTTTTTCAATTGCATTAGATAACGCCTCGAATAACACAACCGAGGTTGAAAAATTAAAATTAAAATATCATCCGATTTGCAACGGTGGTTTTTTCAACACTCGATGTGTTGCACATATTATTAATATAATAGAGCAAGACGGATTAACCGTGAAATTTGTTGATTACTTTATTAAAGTTTTAGATTTATGCTACATGGCATTTTTTTTTAAAAAGTAGAAAAAGATGTCAAGATTATAAACAACTTTGTAAGGCTACAAATTCTAGATTGTTAGGTCCTAATTACAATATAACTACTCGGATGAATTCGACTTGTCAAATGTTTGATTGTGTTTTAAAACAAAAAGGTACTTTGAAAGCTTTCATAATAGTATTTCGGATAATGGTAAAGCCGCCAATTTCCGGATGTGGGTTGAAACAATGTTCAACATCTCACCGATTTTCTTGGAGTTTATAAAAACTCAACTATAAAATTAGCGTGTGTTTATTATCCCACTAGTTATTTGGTGCTTTCAAAATTATATTTAATGGCTTTGAATTTTAAAAATTTTAGAAATAAAAATTATATGATGCACGAATGATAGCACCAATGAAAGAAAAATTTTAAAAATAATTTCAAGAGTTACCATCCGTTTTTACTTGTGCCACTGTTATAAATCTGTTTTTAAATGTTACAGGAATTGAATGTTTGATAGACAAGATAAATGACAATTTGGATTTGCACGAGGAAAACCTCAATTTTTCAAGCAAAGCAAAAAAAATTTAATGAAAGTTTGAAAATAATCTATAATTATTATTTAAATAGATATAGCCCAAATGTAAATATAATCACGCCAAGGGAATCAACCTAAAGTGGTAGTAGCTCGCTTAAACACCCGGTTTTGACTATGTTGAATGTTGTTCGAGATGTGACGGCTAAACGAGAAGGGGTTAACACCCAAACAAGAAAGCTCAATAGTTATAATGGAACTGATTTTATTTTCACTATGATTAATTGCCGAAGATTATTGTGAATTCGGTATTTTGGCTTGGTGGAAAAGAAATGAATTTTAATTTCTGATTTTTTCCGCTATGAACTGTGATTTACTAACCATTCAAGCTTTTACAGTAGCTTCGGAATCTGTTTTTTTCTCTTAGTAGTAAGGTAATATTGTTACATAAAACACGACTCACTCCAGAGGCGGTGGAGATATGCATTTGCCTAAATGTTCACTTAGACGCTATAGATCTTATACAAGACCAAATAAACCTTGAAGACGAAATAGCATTTGAAGCATAAGTACATGATGAAGAGGTTGAATAAGGAGTATCTTCTAGCATATCGATAAAGAACTAACATTTGATGAAGCCTCTTGTAAAAAATAAATCTTAGACGACGACTAAAATAAGAGCTTTATGTTATTTAATACTGATGTAGTTATGTTTTTTTATGATAGTAGCTACAAATGTTCAAGTTACCAAACACACACAAAAAAGGTATTAGACTCTATTCTATATCCGACCCAGACCATACCTGGTTATAGTGTGTAGGGTTTTCATGGATTTGTACCCAACTCGGGTTCATACCCAGTTCCACTTAAACCCGGGTACAAAAATATCTGACTAGGCTAAACCTGATTTTGGGTTGGGCCTAAAACCCGAAAAACCCACCTCTACCTACAACACAACCGGTTAGGTCCGAGGTTAAACAATTTGGAATTAGAATTGTGAAACTCCCATTGAGATTAAAGATCCGAGCCTTCCTTATGATGGGTTGATGTAAATTAGTTATGATGCAGATTAAGAGGAATAAAATAAGTAGGGTAACATTTAATTGTTCAAAAATAATTTAAATAATACTTCTAATCTAGGATCAATTTTTTTGTGTATGGCCTTTGACCCAAATTTAAGCTAATGCAAGTCTATTACAAACTTAGAAGAACCACCAAGGTTTAGGGTTGTGTAACTAAAAGAGATATATATGTTAGTACACAACAAAAATAAGTAAAATACTTACAAAAACATCTAAGATCGCAAAATTATTCGTTAGCATTGTAGAGATGAAATGGTTATAATGTTAGTAGAGAAAATAAAGCTAAATTATTTGGATCGGGGTTGGTTAACCAGATACTACACAATAAACATCCATAAACACTTCATGTTAGTTTTCATATCATATTTTCACTTATCATTACACAAACCTTCTTTCATTTTCATTTTTCACCTCATTTTTACATCTATCTTTTATAACTAAACTATTTTTTATAACAAAATGTTTTAATTCCATATAATTTATATAATAGGGTATATTTAAAATAATATTCTAAATATTAAAAAAAATTAATCTAACCTAAAAAATTATATTATAAACTTTTTTTTAAAAGAAATAGAAACTAAAAATTACATAAACTTCAATTAAAAAATACATAAAGGAAAACTAAACTATTAAAAAACACAAATATAAATACCCGAGATTCCCCAATATCATGCTAAGAATAGCTAGGATTTCCAGAAGAAGGTGTCATTCGTTTGATGAGAAATAAAAAGGAATATCAAAAATTCGAGTGGCTGAAGCTAAAGCAGCTACTTTCGAAGTAACAAAAAGAAAAGCAACGACTGGAGTGGGAGAATTAAAGTCAAAAAGAGGATTCCTCACTTCTTTCTCTCATTCAAAACCGTTCATGAGACTTTCATCTCACACGGCTCCTAAGTGATAAAAGAAAAAAGAACTCCTCTTCTTTCTTTTTTGATTACCTTCCTCGCGTATGTATAAGACCGAATCCATTCGATTTCTAAAAAAGATTTCTTGGTTTCGTCCAGTCATTAATAACTTGATGATTTTTAGATAATAGTAGATAGAAACAACGCTTGTAAGGAGTCCTATTAAAACCAAGAAATATAGACCTTCCTACCATCCACACCAAAATAAATAGAGTTTCCTAAAAAAACCTGCTAGTGGAGGAAGACCTCCTAGGGATAAGAGACATAGGGCTAAAGAGAGAGCCAAAAAAGGACCTTTCGTGTATAATCCTGCATAATCTTGAATGTTCTCAGTTCTGGTAGTCGGTCAAAATTATATATTAAAGAGTGCCTAATCACCCTTAATAGTAAAGGGTAAGAAGGGTGTCGAATCCACAGGGAATCACAGGAAAGTGCTAGCAATGATTAATCTAAAAACATTAAACATTGAAAATGAATTGATTTATGGATTTATTTGAGAAACAATTAAATAAATGAAATAAAAGTTTAGTTTTTTAACAATTTTGGAGAAAAAGTAACCCACTTCAGGATTCTTTGGCAAAGTTACAATTTTTCTTGAATGAAACCTAATGAGAAGTCATTAAATGTGACTTACACATGATAGGATTTAAGTGATAATCATGGATTAAAGCTTAAAGGACCTTATTCACACAATTACCAATTTGAATAATAAAACTCTAATTCTAATAATCAATCACACAATGATTAAAGACAACCAAAGTTATAGAATATCAAAATTAAGTTTAAGCATAATCAAACTGTTTAAATAATCAAATCATAAATTGAATCCAAAAGAACTTAAAAAGTTTAAGATCCAATCCCAAATCTTGGCTATAAACTAAGAAAAATAAAAACTTGCACAAACCCATCCCCCGAAGTGAATCACAAACGAATTAGCCTTGCCTCATCATTGAATCTTCAAAGCCAATTGAATGAATCTTGTAGATTTAATGATCTTGATGTTGGAAGAGCTTGAGAATGATCCAAGATTGTTAATTTTCGTCCAAGATTGTTGTTGTAAAAGTTGAAATTCGTATTAGGGTCCCTTTTTAAATCCCTTCAATTTAGGTCAAATCTCAACAAAAACCCGGACCCAGGCGTCGGTGGCACCACCCCCCTGTAGAACCTTGATTTTCATGTGCAACTTTTTGAGATCTTTCCGTTGATAGGTCGTGGGTCCCATAACTCCTTTCCTAGCTCAAGTTATGCCCGTTTTAAGATACCGTTGTCGTGCAACTTCGGTTGATCATATCTTTACTTCTCGAGCTCCAATTCTCGTCCCGTTTCTTCCAATTTCTTCGTATTCTTCACGTTTGACCTACAAACACAAGATAATCCCAAAGTAACTCTATTTCTCATAAATTTACACATAAAACACGAAAATAAAGCTATTAAACATTAAATAAATAAAGAGACAGAGTTTTCCGAAAAAACCTGCTAGTGGAGGAAGACCTCCTAGGGATAAGAGACATAGGGCTAAAGAGAGAGCCAAAAAAGGATCTTTCGTGTATAATCCTGCATAATCTTGAATGTTCTCAGTTCTGGTACGTAAACCAAATAAGACAATGCAAGCAAAAGTTCTTAGATTCATGGAAATATAGAACAGAATATAAGTTATCACCATATATGTTCCACAAAATAGGCTTTTCTAAGAATAGTGATATGTATTTAGACTATCTTAACTACGCATTAAAAACGTTAGTGTTATTTTATTTATTATAAATAAACAAATGTGTCAGATAACATGTCTAGGTTCGTCTCGACGCCACCCTGATGGTAGGTGTTGCCATGCGAACCGTAAACATTGGGGTTGGTTTATCTATATGATACATCATCATAATCGTAAACATTTATCAGATACTAATAATATTGACTCGTTAGAGCGTTTAGGAACACATCTCATGAGTAATCGCCTTTTTCACTTAAGCAAGTAAGCTTTGTGTCCTTTAGTCTCTTTAAAAATTAATTGTTTTCTTGTGATTTTCCAACAACACTTACATGTTCTAACATTATATTCGAACATTAAATGGTCCGTAGAATAACTAATTATAAAAATATGAACCTTGCACCTGATCTGGAGGTCACGGGTTCTAACTGAGGTCCCTCATGTTTTTCCTATAATTTTATGAAAATTAAAAACTTTCTTTTGTAAACTTCATTAAAATTTCAATCTGCCTACAATTATAAAGACATTTCACTATAAGATAGATTTACTTCACTAATTTTACATATATGATTCTTAATTCTGCTTTACCACAAATAAGTTGAATTCATAATAAATAATAAACTGATACAAATAAGATAAATAAAAAATATTAAAGTACAAAAACTAAAATCATCAAATAAAATTCTCAAACTTGAATCCAGGAATAACATTAAGCAAAAAACACACACAGATACTTCCACAAATCTCAGAAAACATTATTCTCCAAATCTTTAAGTCCAGGGTCAACCTCTTTGACTTCATTTTCCCCAAACACAGGAGTCTCCAGCTTAGGAGGATTCTGAAAGAATGACGTGTGTATAATCATAACAAGTCATTTTGATGTTAATATAGAACTTTTAAAGCTTAATTTTAAAAACTTTACCTCGCATCGAACTAAGGCCCAGTTAATACCGCGAAAAAACGGGTGTCGTTTCACTTCACTTGCACCTTCGCGTGAGCCCAACCGATTTTTTGGATCTCTATGCAACAATCTATAAATCAACTGTTTGGCAGAAAGGCTTACCTGCATTACATTCAAATTCTTTTTGATCATTTTCTAATCACATGATCTTTTCCAATATTGAAACATGAATTTATACAGTATGTGTAGAATGGGTCAAATGGACTTAAAGTAGGGATAAATTTATGAAATAAAAACAAGATTTTACTACTGTTCAACAAAGTCATTCACACATTTTTCTAACTAAAGAAAACAATTAAGTTTCAATATTGTTTCGTTGTTATGAATCTTGTTATAACTGTTTAAACTGTATGACTAAATAGAATATAACTAAAACTTGATTATTATTTAATGAACTTTTATAGTCACCTCCTACTTTAGGTCAAACTTAAAAGAATAATCACTAAACATATAGTACTCAAATTTTGCGTATATATTCCATTTAGATACTTAATTTTAATATTTACACAAAAGTTCACAACAATGGTTTTTGTAGTTAGAATGACTTAAGTGAATCATTAAGAAAACTTATATTCCCTTTAAACAATAACTAAACATGAAGTTAGCTATATGTGTCAATAGTTTTAATAAACTATTTTATACATTTTGATATGTTTTTATTTTAGATATTTTTTATAGTTTAATCATCCATTTGACCCGTTAACGAAACTATAAGCTAAACAAATCATTTACACTTAAACGGGTCAAAACTACCGCATCTAAAAAACGCACTTGTGAAAAACATACCGCTATGCTATTAGGAAACTTGAGATCTTTATGAAGAATGTTAGCAAATGTTCTTTGCCTCGTCTTTCCTCTAAATGGCGTGTACCCATAAAACATTTCGTATAGAAGAATACCTGCAATACCACCACACATATTTCAACTTAATTTTACACAACTAGAATAATGTCAAAACCAATATATGTATAGTGGTGAAAATTTTACCAAAAGCCCACCAATCTACCGCACTAGAATGCCCCACTCCACTTATAATCTCCTGAAAAAACAATCAATAGATTATAGGAAATTTGGCAGCGTGTAAACGAGTCATACCATTCGTGAGCTACTCGAGATAAGAGGTAAATCTAGCACAGCTTGAAGGGGCTTAAACTTATATTAAGGCTTATTTATTAAACATACTCGAGTATGAGCTTCACATATTGAGTTAAATATGATTGCAAGCCGAATAAACCAATTAAATATATAAGTTTTATTTTATATGTTAAATATATTTAAAAAATAAGAATTACTATATATAGAATAATGAAAAAAAAATTAAATAATATATACAATTATAATTATACATATAAAAAAAATAGAGTCATAGATGCATATTATTAAAATAGTTAAATAATTAAATAAATAATAAACGAGCCTAGCTCTAGTGTGAATAACTAATCACAAGGCAAGAACTCATGCTTTAGAAATAGAGGAGCCGAGCTCGGGTTGTGTTAAGTCAAATGAGGTACGTTTGAGCCTAGACTAGCCCGGTCTCAACTCGGCTCATTTACAGCCCTATCAGAAAATTTAAGTGAGAATGATAAACTAAACGAACCGGAGCGATATACTCTTCTGTCCCAACAAAAGAATTCGATGCCCGAACCGGTTCCGCCATGAAAATGGGAGTCTGCTGACCTTTTCGATGCTTCTTCTTCTTTTCACTAACCTCAGTAGTCAAAAGCTGAATCAAGAAATTAAAAAGATTTCATTTGAATACAACCTTAATTAAAAGTCTGAAACACAATACATTATCATCATTTACTTAGTTTTTGTAATCTTAATGTTTGTTAGAATGTATTTATCGCATTTTAATCGCGTTATAAAACAAAATGAAATGGAATTAGTTAGAGATACATATGTATACCTGAGGTTTGCAAGATGTTAAGCAAGAAAGATCAAAATCAGTCAATGCTACATGTCCAGTGCTTTGTATCAACACATTTTCAGGCTTCAGATCTCTGTATATGATACCTACACCACCATTTATGACAGTTTAGTGACGAAAGACAGCAGTTGGAATAATGGCCAGTTTGGTCACTAATTTGGTCACTAAAGGATTATCCATTGTTTCATTCGCTTGCAGATTATCATAAATAACTGTCTACCTTGACAATGAAGGTACTCTAATGCCACAAGCACCTCCGCGGCATAGAATCTGTATGGAAAACATACGAGTTATAATTTTGTTTGTTCAAATTAATCTAACTAAAAGCAAATATTCTGTGGCGACGACATAGTTAGTGACTGTCACTATTGGAATTAGCGACTGCTTGAGATTTAGCGACAGCAATGCATAATGACCGTCATTTGTATTTGTTACCTATTATTTGCGACTACTCGTTGTGACTTTAATCTCTGCGAGTAATCAGTTATTAGTTACTGAATTTCAATCTTGCGCCTTTAGTGACAAAACTATTTTTGTCACTAAGGAGATTTCTTGTCCTGTTGGTTCAAAGAGAATTGATCTAACGACTATATACTGACCAATCAAATAATCTAGTTTGTTTTAGATATCGTACCTTACAGCATCTTCCTTCAAGACTTTCATCGTCTGTCGGTCTAAAAGCATAAAGAGTTCTCCGCCAGGACAGTAATCGGTGATTAAACAAACATGAGTGGGCGTCTGCAAAGATTATTTTCGTTTGTTACAAGATTTCTAGAAGTTAAAAGGCGCGCTCTAGTACTACTTGACATTTGTGATCTAGGAACTATGAAAGTTACTTAATGGAACATGATATTTTTACCTGAAATGACGCGTATAGCGCTGGAAGAAAAGGATGATCTAAGACGTCTAAGATCTCTCTTTCTGCACACGCTCTATGCACCTATTTTGCGTAATAGAAATACACAAAGTGTCCGTCACAAAAAATAGTGACCAAAATGGAGTAGAAATGGTTGGGAGTATTATGTGTTATGACATATAATAACAACAAATGCAATGTTCTTACCTTGTTACGGTTAATCATGACGCCTTTATCCATTGCTTTCATCGCAAAAAATTCACCTGTTCCACATAACTCGACTAGATGAACACTTCCCGTGTCGCCGGACCCTAGAGGCTTTATGGGCCTAAAATGCCTTAAGCCTAACTTTTCTCCACTCTCAATGACCTACAAACACCATGAATCAGATATGTCATATCCATTACTACAAAACTGGGCACTTGTGACCGCGGTTTTTGTCGCGAACCATATATTTCTACGGAATCTTAGAATTTAAGGCTTTGTACCTTTAAAATAGCCTTCCATGCTGATGTATCTCTTCTATGAGGCTTTGGGTGAACCGTATTCGAGTGTTTTGCCCATAGATCATCCGGGGACTGCGTATGATCAAGAAATTTCGCTCGGAAATACTACATGATTTTCTATGTTAAATACTGAAATATGCATCTGGTGACAAAGGTTTTACCATATTAGCATCCGGAAGTTCTCGTACTGCTACATCGACGTTTTCTGCAGTCTCTTTTACCTGAAATGACCAAAACACGACACTTTAGTTACCATCAACACGCTCGCGTGTGCGTGTGTACATAGATGCAACAAACTGTAATTACCAAAAGTGAACCATCTTTAACAGTGGCTTCAGGGATACAATTGTGTAGTGGCTCAACATGTTGACTTCCATCTAGTTGCACTCCAATGAAGTATTGCACTTCTCCCTACACAACAAAAAATACATCCTGTGAGGAAACTAGTTGTGGGTAAAGACTTTAACGACGGATCACCGACAACAGTTGCCGACGGGTCACTGACAATATTTTCCGTTGGTAAAAGTCGTTAAATCGTACCTTTTGATCACGCATCGGTTGCAGATGAAACAAGTTCCAAAACTTTTTGCCTGATTAATTGCAACAAAAAAACCTTAACACAAGCAAATGAACTAATCTTCTTCTACAAATTAATGGATGTATCATGTATGTTCACAATATATAAGTACATGTATATATGTATATGCATGTGTATATATACCGCTTTTCGTATAATTGATGAGTTGTACTGTAACCTCTGTTTGGTTATCGATGGCCTCTCTAATTTTCTTCACGGTAGATCGATCAGTTTCAGGCCCTTGAAGAAACCTTCAGAATATAATAAATATAAAACAAATCATGACGGGAATAAGATTATAAGCCGTCGCTAATTGTCAGTAGAAAACATCAAATAGAAAATCTAAAGTTGTATTAGGCAGATTTTGGTCACTGTTACTAGAAATTTGTAAATCAGTTGCTTCATATGTATTGAACTAAATTTAATTTTATTCACTGAGATTTGACAAATATAATCATTTTTATTTAAAAGTTGAAAAATCAATTTCAGTCTAAAAATTTAATCATTTTATTTCACTTACAATCTAAAACTTTAATTATTTGAAGATTAACTAGCTTAACACTGATGACATTTGTGAATAGGTAAATTAATTTTTTAATCTTTTAAAGATAAAATTTTATTTTAATCAAACTCATGAAGCAAAACTGAAGTTGACTCATATACATATATTAGATAAAAACTTGGTTATATATATAAACTCTATATCGGTTCGCATACCTGCAATTTCTTCCAAGGATCTCTTCGCGACTATACTCGGTCAACTCTAGGAAGCTATCGGATGCAAAAATCTAGTTATGAGATCATAAAAGTGTTAGAAATTTTGAGTATTTTAACGAATGATAGGATGTTAAATTGTGTAAAAACATAGTATAAAAATCTTTTTGCATGTGAGCAACTATCTTTTGCTACTCATTAGCGACGAAATTTGGTTGTTTAGCAACGAATTATTGTCGTTGCTGATAGAAGTTGTTGAATAGTAACAGTTGGATGCATATGCATGATAAATAAGATTAAACCCATTATAGTTCTAATATCAGTGTTATGTATATACAAAAAAATAACAATGATACTAGAAGTTAAAATATTTATTATTACAGACTTACAATGGGATTGTCGGGAAGTCGTGGGTCAGTGATGACAAAGTTTTTCTCTATACGTTCTAGAGTCGTCGCTAAATCAATACCCTTTCTCATTTCCCTCTTTCGTACTTTGTCATCTAAACTTTCTGGCCTCGAGTCGTCCTTTTTTAACTCCAAATCATCTTCATCATCACCTTCACCGTCGGTATCCTGAATGTTAATGTCTCCCTCGAATCCATCATCGAATTCTTCGCTACCTTTTCGGTTTTTCTTCTTAATACTGTATCATAATCATGTACATTAATAGCATATATATAGCATTCACTTTTGATTGTAAACTTGTAGACTATCTAGTCCAATGGATATTATTATTTCTTATTTTGTTTAGACTATCTAGTCCGTGATCCATCAGCAATATATTACTAATAGATTATTTTCACAAATACTTGTAGATTTTATTTTTTACTTTTATATATAGAATATGATCGCTCTTGCTAATATGTTTTACTCAGTTTTCTAGTAGTGTTTAGCCTCGGACATATATTAAAGGAATATTGAAAAATTTTAAAGTACCCCATGAAAGAAAGTCGTTTTGATTTTTTTGGCTTCTTTTCCGGGACTTCTTCAATCGGCTGCATGGTTGTTATAGTTCTAACCCCGGGATGTGAATTCCGTCTTGGTCGTGGTGGTGGTGGTGGAGGGACAACAGTTTCTGCTGATTTTCGACGGCCTAAGTTTAACACCTCGGATTTGTTTTTGTCACCAATGTCTCTTGGTTCTGTCGCGAATGGGTGACGACTGGTGGACTCACTGCGTGATCTAGGTCGTTTCACTGCCTCAACCAACTCGGTTACTGAACTCGTTGCCATATCTTTTTGCCTTGCTGCATAGTTTTCATTAAATCTTATCAAAAAAATTAGTAGACTTAGTAGAAGTAATTTGTTTTTCAATCTTAATCAATTTATAAGAAACAAGCTATTTAACGTTGACAAAAATATAAATTAAATGGTAATCAAAAAGTTATGGCAGTTGTACAGGTTAATAAATCTATTGTTATTTTGAGTTTTTCTTCATTAGTTATTTTCTATTAAATATCAACAAATCAACTTACACTTGTAAAGATTTGAATTTACACAATTTTTGTCGGAGACAATTACTAATATCACAAGGCCACCAGGCTATGGTGGCATAATGACATTAGTAATAATTTATTTGTTAGTTTATTAGAGTAAATAGAAGTTATAGTTAATTAAGTATGGAGATGGTATTGTTATAAGATGGTTTAATTTAACATTCTAAAATTGCATTGTGTTTGTGTAAGGATATATTGGATTTTTTTAACTATCACCAAAATGAACGGTGTTACATGTAACTTTTGAAAAGTGAAGATCAAAACTACAATAATGATCATATCTTAGCAAAACCTCATCAAAGTTAATAATTAACTCTAAAACTTACTTTGCTTAACCACCAGCCAATAACTTCTTTTGTCGTATCTAATTACAGGAAAAAATAAATCTATTTTTCCACGACAGTTGAATAAAAAGATAAATAGGAGTACCATCGTATCGAATCAAAGATTCAGGCAACCCATTAGGCCGAAGCATCTTCTCTTTCGTGCCTTCTGTGTGCTTGCTCACCTCCACTTGCATTCTACATATAATTCACATGAAAAAAACAAATTTAACTAAACAGATAATTCAATAACAAACGTAAGATGTATAAGTTCACCAAATAGTGTATAATTAAAACAGAAACACTTGTTATCATATGTTATTAGGCATATCATTATAACTTAAAGCTTGGATACTTCTCACACCCGCGCTTAATTACTTGGATAATTAAGCATCAAAGTATAATTAATTTCTGAGAAATAGTATAGACTGTTGACGAATAGCTAGCTCAATGAGAATGTGACATTCATGTGCTCAATAGTAAATAGGATAAAATAAATATTCCTAAGAACATTATTATTAAGTTTAATAGGAAAAAGTGCATCCTATGGAGCCATATGGATAACAAAGATTAGACCCCAAAAGGACTGGACCATGCACCCATCACTCACCATCACCTAATAACATCACTCACAAATGTGCTCCCAATGGTCCATAAAAGAAAGGACCATCATGTCCCACCCTAGCTTATCCACTTATCTAAAGGATCAAAGAAAAAATGAATAATGTATATGACAATCTTCACACATGTTTAGCTATGAACTCGATCGGTAGGATATATATGTACGTCCGTATCGTCTAAATCTCGTGTGGTTGTTGATAGAAAATACGATAAGGGTATGTTAATCTTTTCGGATATGAATATTTTATGACGCTATAATTAGTCTTGTAGGTTTTATAGTGAAAACTAATTGATAAGACAATAAAAATGATACAAGTCATGTTAGGACATGTGACATAATTATATACTCAACGAAAAATGGTGCATATAACATCTAGTGATTGATAAATCTGTTCATAATTTGTTGATAATCCTTTGGTGAAGGTAGAATATATGTGGGTAAAGACATAACAGACAATTATTACCGACGGATCACCGATAGACTCATCAATAATATATGAGAACAACGGTGGATATTATAAAAGATCACTAATGATTTGGTTTCGGAGATAAATTAAGGAGTGAATTTATGTGTTTCGAAGACTGAATTTTGGTCCTTAAAAACATAATATTAAAGATTGATTTCAAGTCGCGGAAAAAGTTTATTCGGGACTAAAATGACCTGGCACGAAGGGATTAAATCAAGACTGAATTTGAATGTTTTGGAGACTTAAAGTTAGTCTCTATTGATTCCATATAATCGCGACTGATTTTCAGTTTTAAGGACTGATTTCAAAGTATCAAGGACTAATTTTTCAGTCCTTAATGATCATTTTTCTTGTAGTGGTTTCACTAACATCTTCACCAACACATTCATCATCGATGAATTTCTTACTGATAAGAACATTGAATGTTAATTTCTTTTATTTTTTTAATGTTCTAAACGCTTTGTTTGTCAGAGATTATAACTAAAATAAGTTTTGTATTTTTATTTTGGGTTTTGATCTCTCTCTCAATGATCCGCCAACGAATACCTCTTTAATGAAAGTCATTTTCTAGTATTTCTATATGAAATTAACCGAATTAAAATAAAACAAACTCTAATCCCAGAGCATAACAGCTACATTGTTTATAGAATATCCTGAATAATATCTTTTATAGATATTAATTCTTTTGTGATGATTTTCAAACATTGATACTTAATCAAACTAAAGTAGACCAAATTAACATACCCAATGAATTTGAGGATGTTGCCTGATTCATCTTTGATGGGGGAGACAGTGAGAAGGTTCCAAAAGGGGGTTCCATCTTTCTTGTAATTGAGGAGTCTGCCGCAATACGTCGTACCCTTTTGCAACGCTTCCCTGATTTTAGCGACGTCTTCCGGGTTCGTGTCTGCACCTTGAAGGAACCGACTGCAACCCGACCCGACCCAAATCAACCAAAGTGTTCATTAGTTTTACTTCTAACAGTTTTTATTTATTTGAAAATTGTAAGTTTAGAAGTTTGACTTATAACTTTATAGTTAAGTGCGTCTTGAACCTGTGACAAATTTCTTTGTCACGTTTAGTACACTAGTATAAAAACAAGCAAACGCCGTAAAGTTAGCTAGCGGATTAACGACACCAAATGGTTGAAAAATTGACAACTGAAAAAACATAATCACAAAAGCAGTCGCTAATTGTAAGAGATAAAGATGATTCGGGGCGTTAAAGCTTTTAGAAACATAAAGTAGACGCCGTAAAATTGGTCACAAATGTTAAAGAAAATAAATCATAATAAGGTCATAATATTTTTTTCCAAAAAAATATTAAAGGAATACAACAAGTAGGTCGCAAATTTTTTCAAGGAAAATAAATAAAATAACCTGATCATAAAATTAATTGCAAACGACAAGTTGGTAGCTATATTTGGTCACAAAAATCAGGGCTCAAGCGACTGACCAAAAGTTAAAAGTGGTCAGAAAACCGTCATAAAAGAACATTTGTGATTGTTTTAATAGTCATAAATGATCGTTTCCAGTAGTGGCAATTAATTATAAGGCATGTAAAGTTGTATTTATCGATTTAGTTCAACAAAAAAACGGTTGCAAAGGTAGTCGCTATACCAATTTCTACCAATGACTTCTTTAGAAGTATAACCCGTCATCTTGAAGAAGCCCGCACTTGCATACAGAATAGGATAGTCGGGTTTCGTGGCATCAGAAACCACAAACGTTTGTTGAAACGTCGATAATGCATCCTTCAAGTCCTCGGATACTCTTGGGATTCCTCTTTCATGACCTGCATCATGATATCATTTTGTAACATGATCGGTTCATATTTTTCAGGCATTATATTACATATGATAGAGTTATTTCTTTTAGATGTTAAAAATAAGAGATAACTTTGTAGTTTAGTTATCAAAATTTTCAGGAGTTTCATCAAAATATCAATTTGCTTTTAAAAGGCTAAAATGTCAACTTTTTTCTTTAAACATTAACAATATCAATTTACTTTCAAATATTTAAAAAGTTGTTTTAATTTCAATATAAAATATTAATCATTTGTTTCAGTCATATTTTGCTTCCACGTGATACAAACTTTAAAATTGATATAAAAGCACTTAAATGAATGTAAATTAATGTTTATAAAATTTTGTCGTAAAATTAAATTAAATTTAATTTTTTAAGGATTGTTTGATAGTATTTTAATGGTTATTAAAAAAATACATGTTAATAGTTTATAAATGTAACATTTAAATGTTATCGATTAACTATTCAGTATTTGAGTTTTCCCTTCATCGTTAAAAAGCTGTAAAGTATTAAAAGATAGACTTTTACCGACCATTAAAAGACTATCATACAATTCGGTTCGGTCTTTGTTAAATACGTGAAAATCAACATAAATCACAGAGAACAATTAATCAATACTTACCATCATCTGATGCATCACTAGAACTGTGCACAGAGTTACCAGAATCCCTCCGATTCGCACCACTTTTCGCATTACCATCTTCACCGGAGGTTCTAACCTTAACCCCTTGAGGTTTCCCCGTCTCAGCGTCCGTTTTCAGCACCAACCCCCACTCCGCCGCCCGTTGCTCCGCCGCACCCACCACTCCCCCCGGCGACGGCGGTGGCATAGCAGGATCTTTAAGGGCCATCCATGACTTGATCTCGCTGTAATTGTCTGGTAGTCTGCCGGAGTGAGGGGCGGCGACGGCGGCGATGTGTGGTGGTTGTGGTGGTGGGTCCGCCCAGCTCCGCCATGTGGGTGGTGGTCGGAATGGGGCGGTGGTGTCGGGGGTTGATGGGTTGAATACTTCTAGTGAATCTCGGGTGTCTCTTTGAGGTGGGTGGTTGTTTCCTGTGTGTTGGTTTGACTCCATTTATCTACATGCATGAATCAAATTTTATGAAGTTTTAAAGTAAAAAGAAATAATTACTACAAACTTGTGAGAGTAGTGGTGTCTACTGTTAAGAATTGAAGTAGAAGAGCACAAAGTGATGTATGTAATGTACTATTGCAGGTTTTTAGATCATATATATATAACATGATGATAAACAAAGATTGAGGGCAGTTTGGTCATTTTAAGTAGCAAAGATGTGATGTGAAGTGATCTGTTGACCTCAATAGTTTGGGAATAATAATAGATAGATTAAAAGATGGGTTAAAAGACAAAAATACCCATCACTGGGTGCCTTTAGATAATTAGATAGGAACTTACATATAATACTTGACAATAATCTACCTTTTATTCATAGTATAATTTGTCATTGGACCTATATTAAAGACAGCATGCTCTTTTTCATATAGATAAGTGTATTTATTCTCTTTAGTAAAATACCTCCCTCCTTTTAGAAAGTAACATTATTTATTTATTTATGATATTTGTTCATTCCTTTCTCTAAATGCTTTGCAAAATATGTTGTTCATTGTCAACTCCGTACGAATTAAAATGTACAAAATGCTTACATGCATATAACAATATTTACACTTATAATTGTAGAAAAATCTTACAATGTAAGAATATGAATAAATATTTACACTTAAAATATAGAAATCAATTTCTGTAATTAGTTTTCTTGAATAAGGAAAACTGTGAGAAAATTAATAAAAGATAGCTTATATATACAAGTGATTTTATTTATACATAGAAACATCACTAAACATACGTACAAAATATAAAAGATAGAAATTTTAGTTACTATACATGATCTAAATGCATCATCTCGCTAAAAAACTGAAGAAAAAATCAAGAAGCGCAAGTTACAATACTATCAATAAAACGACAGCATATCTAATCTAAAAGCTTTCAAAATCTATAATAATTACAAACAAATGCTACTTTTATATGTGTCGGATAAAGTTGCAATATGCCATGTGTGCGCTAGCCAATGAGAATACGATGTGAGTATATGAAGACAAAATATGGAGAAGCTACATATGCACATCAACATTTATTTGTTGAAATTGCAAATGACATGCACATTTAATTTTAATAATCTATTATCAAAATTTACCTTCAAGATTTTTACATGTTTATTAAAGTTACAAACACTCTATATCTATCATTGTATAAGAGTTCAACATTCGAAAACATAACTAAATATAGTCCAAGTAAAAAAGACTAAAATTGAAATACACGCGGATAAAACTTATTATGCGTATGATCATATGGTTATTTGGGTAATAATGCATTACCACAACCCTTAACAACAAATGCATATAGTAAACTTTTTCAAAAGTTTTTAAATGTGTCGAGTAATGTCACATCTATCAACCATAAATTTAATATTATTGAGGTAAACAAAAGAATAAATACTAAAACATACCGATCAGTAAACAAAAGGAATTTATGTTTAATATATGCTTCATAAAATATTACATCCCGCATACTTATATATGTTTATATTTTATAACTTTTAACATAAGTAATACGTTACAAGTAATATGTATGTGTGTGTATATATATGTGTGTGTGAACTTTGAAGATAATACTTTGCTAACAAAATGAATATAAACCTTAACGTGATAGTAGAGAAAGCGATTTACCTTTGTGCAAATGCGAGTTGATGAGCTCCAAATGAACTATGAGTAGTCAATTTTCTTCAAGTGGTATATATGATCACTAGAAAGAGTTATAATGTAGAAAAGGAAGAGAGAGATGACAGAAATTGGTGTCATAGCCCATGCTCATGCCCATGACAAACAAACTCACATGTTTCCTACACCATTTGCAAGTTCCAAACATCGCCATCATCAATCACACTTATCTTCTACCTTTTTATCATTTATTTGATCAATGCCATGGTATGTAAATGATAAATTATATAAACACATATTGTTTTTTGTTAGATATTTTAGTCTAGTTGGATTGACTAATTATTCAATGTAATCATAATATCTAATAAACAAGTCAGGAGATGAGCGTGTGTTTTTTTGGGTTTATTGTGATCTTCGATATTAGAATCTCTTTAGAAGCGAAACCCCTAAGCAATGGGGGTTCCAAGAGGGCAACGGCCTAGGTGGGGTCCAAGGGGTCGTAGCACGTTTGGTCCCCGACAATGGCGGAGCTTGAACCACACCTTGGGTGTGCGAAAGTAAACTATTTAGGGGGCGAACTCTATATTTATTAAAAAAATTCCACTATCGGACCGAAAATTTATACTTCCGAGCCGAAAATTAACACTACTGACAGAGTAAAGAAGAGGGCGGGAGCCCCCTGGCCCCTAAGAAGCTTCGCCGATGGTCCACGACATTGATTCTCATTAGTTTTTATGCATTTTACACAAACTGAAGGGCTTTAACTACTTCAGGGGCCAAACGTACAACACATAAATAAACGTTTAGATTAAAATATTAATTTATAAAAATATAGGGAGCAAACAACATGCACACCAAAAATTAGAATGATTTTACGATTTTTAAAATATAAGAACCAAACATACAATATATTCGTACCACATGCACCATATATATATATATATATATATATATATATATATATATATATATATATATATAGGGCCGGTCATTATATAAAGCGTAATTTTCGTGCGAAGTGTGCAAGTCACCAGGGTGTGACACGTGTTTTTTGACAGAGTGATAGTTTCGTCCGTGCCATAATTACGCATAAAAGGTACATAATTACGCAAGTTATATTTATAATTAAGCAAGTTATATTCATAATTACGTAAGTTATAAATTATTACGCAAAATAAAATTACTCACGTTATAAAAAATAATTACGCAATTTATATATATGAAACGCAAGTTATATAATGATTACGCAAGTTATGTTGATAATTACGCAATTTATAATCACGCTAGTTATACGCACAACACATAGACGTTTTAAAAAAAAAAGTGTTATTTAAAAAATAAAACAAACGTATAGCAATACTTTACTCAAATTAAATAGAATATAATGCTTGATGTAACTTTTTTTAAAAAATAACTCATATAAAAAAGTTATACACATTAAAAAAACTAAGGGAATTTAGAAAAAAATCAACAATTATAGGATATTTCCGAAATTACCCCTCCAGCCATCATTTCATGCGTGATTATTTCATTTTTAATATGAACCGTCCATCTTCTAAATTAATGGTTCGAATTATTTCACATATTTTGCATGATTTTTTAAGTTTGTACCGTAAACCTTTTTTGTATATATAATTTTCTCTTTATACAACTTAGTTAAAATAGTAAAATATCTTTTAAAACAAAGATATCAAGTAATGAGTGTAACATCTCACAATATTATCTGACACGTACAATATTTAATTGGATAAGTTAAAATATGAAAAGAAAATGATGTTAGTAGATATCTATCTGGAATTTCATCGATGATTAAATTTAATTTTTATATTTGCTCAAAAAAGCCAATGAGAACATGTGGAAATGGGCCATTTCACGTGAACGGCACGTATTTGGGCTCTTTTCCGGTTTTGAATGTGTTTCAATTATTAGTTTTGGATCAAATATATAAATTAATAACACATTTAATTACGAAAGAAACTATTTTTTCGGATGTGAGATCTTTATATCTATGTTTAGAAAACAATTACACATATGTTTATAAGATGTGTGACTTCATAGTTGTAGTGTATATATACTTTTGTGTATTAGATTTTAATCTATAAATACATGCTTAAAATCATGTGTTAGGAAAAATGGCACTCACGTAACAACTTTTCACATATGTATCATCAACAAACATAATTGACTGAAGTTACATGACAAGATTCAATGTTTATGCGACATGGATTTGTATATTTTCCGTTTTAGTGTCTCTGAGACAAAAATGATCGTAGTGCTAATTAAAGCTTTAAATTTAAACCAAGAGTATCACTGGTTCGTATCTCGGTTAAATGCATACAAAGAGATCATTAGAATTAAACATGTCAAAGTTCTTCAGAATCACAAGAGCAATTGTTGTTCATGGTTGTTTTGTAAGATCACATAAATGTAGTTATGCAACTTTATTAGCTTATCAAAAGGTAAACGACATGGTTGTCGTCCCATCAACGCTATAGGTATATATGTGAAAATTGTTTCATTTTCGTATTATGGCGTTCATGGTTTAAAAATTAATTTGTTGGTAAATTTCTCACTATACTACTACATCGCTCTAGATTTCTAATAATTTGTACTTTTTCAACACGATGTTAGAACATATGTTGGTGTTCATACATTCTCGTATTTTGTTATATTAAGAATGTCTAAAAGTTATTATCACCTTAATAATTTAGTTAACAACATAATATAACATTGATAGCCAACAATATTTGTTTGTGATACATGTTTTCTAACATAGTGAGCCATTTGTGTAGAAGACCGTAAATAATCATTTTATTAGGAGTTTGTATGTTGTCATTATATGTTGATAAAAACACTTAGTAATTCTTTGCTTTGGCACTTTAGCCTTCAAAAACATGCAACACTTCAAGCTATGTGTAATGTGTTAGCTATCAAGATTGCATTATTTTATTAATGGTCGTTAAATTATCAAGGGAGGTCAACTTGCGGACATTCGCAACTTAACATAATGCGATGAAGTTTGCCCATAAAATTGATATCGCCTGGTCATATTTATCAACGATGATCAATTGTGTTAGATCTCGTCTATGCTACCACCTCATAATATACATTCATCAATGTAAACTTGCTTTTTAAGAAAAATAATATAACAATATGATAATTAAAAAAACTATCTTTTGAAGTACATGTTATTAAATACGCAAGTTTTGATTATTCTTAGCACTTTATTTAATAATATAATATCTTTTATCTATACATATGTGAACTTGAAGGTGTTTTTAGCTTTTGTATATAGCCAATTATTTTGTAATATCAAATAAATAACAATAGGAGTTGTTGATCGTGGGGGTGGTCACATCAGCCCCTTAAGTCCATACTGGATTGCTGGCCCCAATTTTTACTTTCTTTTTCATATTTACCCCACAACAACTCATTTCCCTTTATTCAAATCAAATTAATTTCTTAAGAAAATATACAAAATTTATTATACCTTTTATATAAAATGTAAGTGCTATAGCAAAAATGTAATCATCTTCAACAGCAATTCGTGATTATAACGTAAAATCTAGTAAATTTGTGATATAAAAAATGGTGATATGTGCCTCTATATAAGAAAACGAATGAAAGTATATCATATACTTTCTTATTCTTAAAAAATATGGGTATAAAGTGTTTAGTAACTTTAGATGTGTTAGTTTTATTGATTTACTTATAATGTTTTATTGTTAACTAATCAAACTGATTAAGAATAAATTAGTTAAAAGGTCAACATTTTAGTGGTAAAGGTGGGGAGGAGGGGCTACATAGGCAATGGTGGAGTTCGGTGGTTAAAGTGGCGGTGATGGAGGAGGAGGGATGCAGAGGCAGCAATGAAAGGCGGACAATGAAGGTGTGACATGAAGCTTTCTAAAATTTATTGATCATCTTACATACATGTAATGAGTTCCATTGAATATATTAAACAGGTTTCTTATATTTTTTATAAATAAAATGCTTTAAGCTTCAAATCTTATATTAACATAGTTGAAAGTTATCTTCTCAAAATGGTTGAGGTTTCAAGTCCATAGTAGACAAAACTGTGCATATTGGTATGATTGTATATGTATGAGATAGTTGTATTTTTAAAGCAATTTAAAATAAATAAATAAAACTAGAGTGGACTGTGGAGACCAGGGATTGGGCTTTAGCCCGTGGGCTTGGCATGAAATTTTGTGAGTTCTAACGTACTTTAACGGCCAACTAATTAAAGCCCGACTACCCGGGGTATCCCAATGGCGAAAAGGCATCTCATACGTCTGCGATCACAGACAGTGCTGGGTAGCCCAAGCCCATCAACCACCAATTCCAGAGAAAACCCGCCACCCGAAGGCCCACTGCGGTAAAACCCGGCCCACCAACAACATTTTGTTGCTAGTAGGACTCCAACTCACAACCTCCCCTAGAAGAAGTCATAAGGCTACCACTCAACCAAATGGTTGGTGTAGTTCTAACATACTTAAAACTACTTTTGCAATCAACATTATATGAAGCAAATTATTATGGTCTCACATACATAACATTTTACAAATATGATTTATAAAAATACTTTTCACTCATATACTTATGTAATAGGTAAGAATGCGTGTAATACATGAAATGAACTAAGAAAATATTAAACTGTTAGTTTATTACATGAAATGAATTAAGAAAATATTAACTATATTTTGTCATAATATATAAATATACTAGCTTTAGTAAACTCATGTATTACACGAGTTGAATAAATAACATATTAAATAGAATAAAAATTTATTAATTATAAACAACATTTTAAGATAAGATATGATTGAATTTGTGTAAGAGTATCGACTATAAGTAATAAAACAACAATATCAAACTTTTTAATTTTTTTGTTTTTTTAAAGATAAATTAAATATTTTGTTTCAAAACAAACCATTTTAAATATATTTTTTTATTTCCTTATTGAAACTCCTAATTTTAACTACTTTTTGTTTATAAAAATTTTACTTTTTAAAAAAGATAATTTTAAAATATTTCGTATTTTTAAAAGTAGTTTGATGTTTTAAAAAAATAATTTTTATGAAAATTTATTTCTTTAAAAATAACAATAATAAAAAAAGAGGAATTAAATAATATTATTAGTAATTAATATAATTATTTAATAGAAGAAAAAACAAGAAATATTTTGATGAAAATAAATGTGATGTTATCACGTGTCTGGTTACTCATTTATTAGAGTATAGAGTAGGAAGATGTACATTTTATTTCATACCTAAAAATGCAAAATTTATGTCTCTTCCCCTCTATCAGTTCTATAGAGTAAGGAGTGTTTGACTTTTGCAAGTCAAAGTAGAATAATTTTGAAGTTGCGAGTCCAAAACAATTTTATTTCCTACGGTCCAAAACAAGCCAACAGGACCCGTAACTTTTTTTCTAGAAATAGCAATGATTTTGGGAAGAAAATATAATTTCACTATCTTTAGTAAATCTGTGTATTACACGGGTTGAATAAACAATATTAAATACAATAAAATTTTATTTAATTATAAAATGATATTCTAAGATAAGATATGATTTAAATTACGTAAGAATAAAAATTATAAGTGATAAAACACCGGCATCAACTTTATAATTTTTTTTAAAGAAATTCTAACATTTTGTTTAAAAAATGTTATTTTTATAAATATCCTTATTATAACTCTTATTTTTAATTATTTTAGGTTATAAAAAATTTACTTTTTAAAAACACTAAATTTAAAATATTTCATATTTTTAAATAAGTTTGATGTTTTAGAAAAAAAAATTATTTTATAAAAATTTGTTTCTTTAGAAATAACATCAATAAAAAGATATATTTCTTACTTTATTAGAAAACCATTTTTAATCTGAAAAATACTTAAATAATATTATTTATGATTAAGGTAATTATTTAACAGGAGAGAAACGGAAAAATTTTTGTGAGAATAAATATAGTTTTGCAACGTATCCTCCATGGTTACCTTTTTATTAGAGTAGAAGGATTGTTTAGCCTACTAGGTTACTAAATGAGATAACTTTACAAAACAGTAACCAATTTTAAAAGTTACAATATTACTTCTTTTACGATAAAACAAGTTAAAAAGAATATATTGTATGCATGTTATCTGTTGTATATTGAACTATACAATATGTTTGTTTGTAATGTTAGAAGATACAAAAACAAGTACATCTATAGTAAGATCATATATATTTGGTGTCATCTAGACTTTATGCAATAACGTTTAATCATAAGTCATAACTCATAACCATCATGCAGGGTAATAACATGAACAGATCTTGATCAAATTTTATGAAATTTATTTTAGCAAAAGGTAAAAGAAAATATATGATATATAGTGTCATTATTCGTCTAAACTTTTCTATACTAAACCAAGAAAACAATGTCAAAAGTTTTTAGTTACCGCCTTCGTTACGATGCTAAAAAAACACCGAACGCCTTTTCATATGAACAAAACACAGAAAGACAAAACTAACCCTCATTACACGCCGGGTTGGGCTTCTTTTCATCAATTGATTTTTTAGCACGAGAAGACCTTCTAGAAGCTTGAACAGGATGAGTTAAGGGATCATACTTTTGTGAAGCAAGGTAGTTGAGAGCAGTGACTACATCAGCAATTAGAGGTCTCATGTTTGGTTGTTCTTGAACACACATTGCAGATATTGCTAGTGCTTGATATAGTCCTCTTACTGGAAATTCGCCTTCTAGAACTGGGTCCGCCATTTGCGGAAATTTCCTTCTATCTTTAAACAACGGTCGGGCCTATAAAAAAAATAAATCACTATTGGCTTATTTTCAGGAAAATGATCTTCAAAATGTGCACAAATTTGTAAAATATTTAACCTATAAAAAAATCAACAGGCATTTTAAAAACGAGTAACCGGTTTTAATAAGCATTTTATAAACGAGTCTGTTAATGGTAAACAAGGTTCATAATTGTTCCATTTAAGTCATTTAGTTTAATGACATTAAAACTGAGTGACCTAAATAGAACGATGATGAAACTTTGTTATTATTTAGTGACATTTTCATTCCAAGGAAGGGATTATCAGGGGTGTGATCACGAAACAGACGATATAAACTTTTTTGTTAAGTTATAAGGCAAAAAGCCAAAAACTAAATCTAGTTCTAAAAATGGACATTTTGACCCGTTTAACTGCACTGGTCTACTTGGGTTGTGTTTTATCTATGTAAGGAGATATGGGTTCGGAGCTAAAAGATTCAAATGTTAAACTAAAAGGGTCAAGCGGGTCACAAACAAGAGGCATAGTTGTTTGAAATGTATTTGAATGCATATAGATGCTTCAATGTGTGGCCCCAAAAACCTCACAAATTTGAAGGAAATGTTTGGATTGTAGATGACTCCCTTGAAAGCAAAATGCATCATAAAAGGATATCCGGATCCCTTATGAAAACCTTTATACCAAAGTTCAATTCAAAAGTTATATTCTATGATTTTGACCAAAAACATGCTAGATGGTAAAAATAAGATGAAAATTTGATTTTTTTTTACTTCATAGAACAGAAAAGGTAACTAAGGTAATTTTGTTTTCACAAATTTTAAGTTTGTATTCGTAGTCCAACTAGATTTTTCCCAGACTTGTTATAATGAAACCAAATACATATTTGGGAGGCATATGAATTAATTTTGAAGATTGGGATAGCATTAATGAATAAAGTTGAATAATTGGGTGACCTCATCAATTATCCCCTTTATTCAAATCACAATGTTTTCTTTCAACTTTGAAGCTATAAAAACCAATCTTATGGATTCTTAAGCATCTTATAAAGCTTATAAAGACTAAGAGAATCATGAAAATTAGATAAAAAAAAACTTACCCACGCAACAAGATTTTGCTCTGCTGCAGATTTTGTATTATCAATTGCTTTTCGGCCAGTAATTAGCTCCAACAACACAACCCCGAAACTATAAATATCTGATTTAAACGTGAGTTGGCCTGTCATCGCATAGTCAGGAGCACAATACCCGTAAGTGCCCATCACTCGGGTTGAAACATGAGTTTTATCTCCAAGTGGACCCACTTTTGCTAACCCGAAATCTGATAATTTTGCATGATAATCCTCGCCTAACAATATATTTGAACCCTTCAAATCCCGATATATAACCGGTGGGTTCATTTTATCATGTAAATATTCTAACCCTCTAGCTGCACCAGCGGCTATTTTCATCCTGGTATTCCAATCAAGGCGTTTTTTGTTGGGCCGATGACCTTGCATAAAAATCAAAACTTTCAGGACAAAATGATTAACCCACATAAATCCAATATTAAAAAGCAGACATTTGACTTGTACAAATTTGTAAATTAGAAATCTTTAATGTGATGTTCCAAAGTCAAAAACAAACTGCTTTCAACTTCCAACAGTAGCATTGTTTTATTATAGCAGATAAAACTTACTGTTAACGGATTCCCAGTTGAGAAAACTAGCTAGTAGTTCAGGACTTGCATTGCATAGGAAAAGATCATAAAATAGAAAGGATATAAAAAAGTAAATTACACAAATGGTCCCCTTGACTTATAGTTTGTTATGGATTTGCTTAATAAGTATTGAAAGTTGCAATGATAATCACTCATTTTAAAACTCATCGCGCTTACGGTCCTAGGTGGGTCTTTACTGAACAGGTCTGTGAAATTTTCAAAATGACAAATTTATCTTTGTTAGAATCACATATATGGTCCCTAAACCATTTTATTTTATTTACTTTATTTATTCTTTTTAAATAGAGCGGTTATCAGACATCCATTCTACGACTATGAGCACTGGCATGTTTCAAAATAAGTGAAGACCCTTATAATTTCAGATGCTTAAGAACCAGATCCATAATTACCTAAAAACAAAACAAACCATTTTTGTATTTTACTCAATGAAGTAAAAAGGGATTTTAGAGGGTGAATGTGAATACCATGTAAATGGTCTTCTAATGAACCTAATGGCATGTACTCATAAACCAATAATCTTTGTTCTCCTTCAGCACAATAACCAATTAATTTCACAAGATTAGGATGATCCGCCATGCTTAATGTTAAAACTTCAACAACAAATTCTCTAATCCCTTGCAAACCATCAGGATCCAATTGCTTTATAGCCACAATCTGTAATAAGCAAAGATGTTCAACTCTTTAACATCAAGTTAATAAATGAAACATAAAGTTAATAAATGAATCACTCTAACTCAACCTAAATCAATAAAAAGTAAATAACAAAGATCGAATTCCACTAACCTGATCAGAGTCTTCCAATTTTCCTTTATAAACTTTGCCAAATCCACCTTCACCCAAGAAATAAGCAGCTTTAAAATTATCAGTTGCATTCACTAACTGTGCATATGTAAACGTCCGCGCTTTGTTCACAGGACTTCCCTCTTCAAGAGGCTTATTCTTCTCAACAAACCCATTGGAAACTGGTGTTTGATTAACAATTTGTGCATCTTCCTTCTTCACTTCATTACTGTGTTCAACTTTTATTGTATCTAAATCATAAAAAACCAAAAAAACAATCAATCAAAAGTACTTAAGAAGACATTAAAAAACTGAAGGATAAAATTTTACGGATCTTTATAAGGGAACATGACAAGTATTAATTTTTCAAATGTATTAAAAAACTAATAGAAAAAACCAATCAGGAAATAATTTATTAAAATAAATCAATTTTCTGTTCATGTATCTATGTTGCAAAAAGTCTCATCATTAACTATTGTTTAGATGTGCAGCTTGAAAGTGATATTGAATAATTAAATCACATAACCAGCTGCAAAAAAACATGGTGCTTCTATTGCTTGAACTTGTAAAATTCACTGTTGATAGTGTTCATTGTTTCATAAATTCCGGTTGCTTACAAAACTTACACATAAAACAAGGTTATATAAGCAACTTTCCTCTCTCCTCTAATGATCAGTTTTCCTAAGCTACTATCAAAGTATTTATTTGAGCCTTAAAAAATCATATAATCATAAACAAAAAACAGATTACCCAAACACTAGAAACTGTTCAAACAACAGAATCACTTAATAACACATCCAAACATCCCTCATATCCAATGAAGCTATTAGAATGAAAATCACCAGCAAGTAATTTTCAAGTGCAAATTGATGAATTTCTATGTATTTTAAAAATTGAATTCATGATCCAATAAACAATTTCCCTTGAGTGTTGTGATTGATGAAAAAAGATCAGTCATTAATAGATTAAAAATCATAATTTCTAAAACCTTTATTCCTCCGATGAGGTCACCGGTGATGATGAAAATGAACTAGATCATTTCAACATAAATCAACCTAAATTATACTTACTTAGTAGTTTCAATCTCACTATTAACCCAACTTTTATATAATCAAACAACGATGAAACCATCAAAATCAACATGATCAACAATCTTCCCATTAAAGATCGATAATTCAACAATCACAACTCAAAATCAAAAAAGGGGACTAATCATAACTAAAATATACTAAATTAGTCATTTCAATCTCACTATTAACCCAAAATTAACATGATCAAACGACGATGATACCATCAAAATCATCACGATCAACAATCATCCCATCAAAGATCCATAATTCAACAATCATAACTCAAAATCAAGAAAGGGGACTAATCATAAGCCCCCAAATCGAATTGATCGGCATGCATGCTTCAAAACAACAAAACCCCGATCAAAAATCGTTAGAAATGAAACTTAAGGTCCATAAATTCCCCAAAAAACCGATTTACAGTTTCGATTGATCTTCAAAGAACACGAGAATTATCTAAAAAAAAAGGGAATTAAACCCGTTACACATACCAGCAGCTTTGTTGTTCGATTGATCGTTGTGGGTGTTCTCGATTTGCTTGTTTTTCGATGATTTTTTGGCAGAAGAATCTCCCCCGGCGCAAGGGAAACAACCCATGCCGATAGCTTAATCTCTCGATGTATTCATGCGATTGGTGATTGTTGTTCAAGAATCATGATAACAGTGAGAATTATGTTGCGAAATTGATGAAAAACCCCTGAAATTCTTCTTGTTTTCTGCTGCATAAACCCACAATTTGACCCGATTGAAATTAACACCAAAGAGACGAGAGTTTATTGCAGGTTTACAGAGAGAGAAAGAGGGGAACCAAAAGGCATTATATATTTCGTTGGTTGTAAATCATTTTCACCCCTTTTTGTTTCAAGATAGACTAACGAGCCCCTTGTAAGTTACTGTAATAATTAGAAAGATTAACTTATTAACTTATCAAATATTAAATATTATCATTATCATTCTTACCTCGTATACTAGGAAGTGGTTTAACTGATTTTAGGGTCTAAGACGAAGTAAAGTCTTGAGAGGTATGTGGTTTAATTTTCTTCATCCTTTTTGAAATTAATCTATTAAGTTGGTGGCAACAAAACAAAATTTTAAAAATTAAGTGTTTTTAGTCTCAAAAAGAAACCTAAACCCTTACACTAGACTGTGTATGCATGCTTTAGTTTTTAAACTGAGGTTCTTAACAATATGAGGACGACAGGGCATAAATGCAAGCCTGGATTTTTTTTCCTAGAACTGCCCATATAATAAAGCGTTTTAGAATATGTGATGTTGAGATTTCTGTTTGCTGAAATTCATGTTGGAACTTGAAGTTACATTGTTTCTCATTGTGAAGGCAATATTTACAGTAGTCTAAAATATATTGATTACACATGAAATCATGATTTAATATTGAATAAGTGATAGTTGTTATTTGTTGTGGATTCTAATTGCATGACAATATTTACTCAACTAGTTCGTCTCGAACCTAGACAAACCTTAATGAAGCATTGATTCATCAGGCTTTTACTTATTTATTAAAATTTCTTCATGAATGTTTCATTGGGAGTCTGTCTCATTCTTATGATTATGGTTTATCTATTGAGATTAGCTGCAGGACATCGCCTTGATAAGCTATATTACCTAACCAAATGACTAATCATATGTAAACCATTTCTCAAGATTCTTTTGCTTCATTAATATTATTATTTAATGAGAAACAATAAAAAATAAAAAATGATTACCAAATTAATATGATATGGATTAACCTTATCTCCTGTCAAATATCTTTATCTATCTCTACTACTAAAAGTGTAACAAAAATATATGGTTATAAATCATAAGTAATTAGGATATATCAAAACATTTTCTAAGAGATAGATCCCTCCTTACACGACAACTTATTTAGTGCTACCAAACAATTATTAAAAACAGGGTGCGTAGTAAGAAGTTCATAGGTGCTCGTGCGCTATGGAAATCAAACATAACAAGTTCAAATTGCATACATAAGCTTAACAAGCATGTATTTGACACATTGTGCCCACTAAGAAATTTAAACAAGAAATAAGTTACTTCTAATTTAATATTACTATCTTCTACCTAGGGACACAATGCGAAAAACAAAAGCCATTGACAACTAAATGACGTGACACGTGTATTGTGCGAGCGAAAATGTTTTGCGAAAACGCCATCTAATCTTTCGACATCACTGTACAAATGTTTAGTGTCACCACCTTTTCATGCAAATGTTTCTATGATTCAACTGAGATAATTTAAAATTAGTTTTTTATTTAAGTATAACTAGTGAGTATTCAAATTGTTAGTGCCAAAAGTCATGGGTCATCTAACTCTAAGGCGAAAAACCATGTGTCATCAAGTCTTAGTGTGAAAAGCGGGGGACCCTTGTGTAAATAGCTTGGGTCTTGCGTACTAATAAAATCTTTAAAAAAAATTATTTTTCATATACATTTTAGATTTTTTTTATAAACCAATTTGTTTAAAAAATGCGTTGGCTGGTTCTCCATAACATTGTATAACTTTTGAGTAATCGTATATTTTTTGTGAACTTTATCTTTGAAGTCTAAACAACCAACTTTTTTTCAGAAGTATATTCGAATAACATCTATTTTTAATTTTACAGGGTAGATTTTTAAATAACTATATAACTTAAAGGTTTTGGCATGAGTTTTCTAAAACATACCGAGTGCGATTTAGTAGATTTTCTTGTGTAATACGGCAAGAAAATCTTGTTTACATGAAACCACTATATAACTGCCACGTCACTAAGTTTATAAATGTCGGTCTCATCGTTGACTCTTCTAACATTCTAATACTCCACGTAAGCGTTTTTTTTTTTTTTTTGATAACTTGGTAAAAAAAATCTTTTTATAGTAAACCTAGATTATAATAGAGTATATTTGTCGTTAAAATAATACATAACACGTTAATACATATTCAGTTTCGATACCGGTAAAGGGATTAATATTAATAGTAAAAAATGTTCGGATTATAGATCATATAATATTATAGCCCAATGCATTATAATCCGAACCCGCTTTGATTTGAATATACTGATTTTAAGTTTTCTTTGTTAAATTTGAATCTTTTTTACTTTTTTTAACATAATAACTGATAAGAATCAAGTTAAGCACAATAGTATTTAAAAGTCTCAACTCAACCGTGAACCAACATCTAGATGTTTTATCAACAAAATTGAATTATACTTTTATGAATATATATATATATATATATATATATATATATAATATATATATAATATAATGTTTTGACATACTAATTATTATATATGATTTTAAAACCTAGGATAAAAATCAACATGCCTACCAACTTTGTAAGTCATTAATACCTTGACTCGTTCCATACTTTCTTTCACTTTTTTATCTAAATATTTTTTAGATCGCTATTTTGTTTTCAACTATCAACGTTAAACTTATTTGTCATGAATCATGTCACATGAGGTCGTTTCTTATTATTCTGTGCCACAAAAAGATCTTGTATCATGGTAGCAAAATATGAACCGTAACGTTGTGTTCCAAAGTTTTTTTTAATTGAATGAAATTGCAGAAAAGTTAAAAAATTGTGTTCTCGAGTTCACTTATGGAGAGAAAAAAAAGAAAATAAAATGAAAATGAATGCTAAAATCAATACCTTTCAAATCAGTAGGAAATGGAGAAAAAAAATAAAATGAAAGAAGAGAAAAGAAAAAAAACATGTTTCTCTTCTTTTCTTTAGTTAAGTAAACTCGGGAACATAGCGTTAGTAAACCTCAGATTTATATTTTTTTTAAAAATCTAACAAAATCCAAGTGATTAAAAGAAGCTAGTGGACAACTTTGATCAATTTGTGAACTCTTTGTTTTAAATAAAATTTTAACATCATGTGATGACTAATTGTGTTTATGTCTTAGACATAATTGATTAAAATTATAGGTTTTTTTTTCTTTTTCTGTTTCGTCAATAGATATAATCATTTATTCATTTATCGTTTAATAACAGTCATAAAAATTCAAACTTTTGAGGAAAATATGCTTCACACAATGCATTAAATGAAATGCCTGAAAGCTTTCTATCATTTTTGACATCTTCGAAAGTATGTCCCCCCTCGATGAAAAGGTGTCTTGATCATTTGACTATCAAAAATATAAAAATAAAAATCATCCTACAAATTTACTCAAAAAAATCATATAAAAACTTAAGAGTCATATAATCTTTAGACGAGTATGGGTTAAATTTAACAATAAAACCATTAGACTTAGAATGTTGAAACCTATTTTGAGATCAATGGTTTGAATCATACAGATCAATGGTTCGAATCATACATATTATGTTTTCATGTAACTTAGAAAAGATTATAGATATGTTAATTGCTCTTAAAATAAGGGATATCCTTTAGATTATTGTTATCTTAAATGGTATTCATTAAAAAATAATAATTTGGAAAATATCATTTTTGACACGTAACTGGATGTAACATTAGTCAACGATCCACTCACTCAAAGGCTTTTGTTTTTTTCTTCATAAATTATTAATTGTATTTTGAAATATTCAGAAACCTTCTTTTATTCATAAAGAAATGTCGGTCGATGTCGTGCTCAACATTAATCTTAACACGTGGAGACAGACAAATCATTAGATGTGATAATATATATATTTTCCCTTAAATTAGTGATATATTAGTGTAGAACATTAATTACAGTTTTTTAATGTTAAAATCGAAATATATTACTTATTGATAATGAAGCCGATATTTGTAATAAACATTAAAGAAAAATATATGTCACTATTGTTAATAACTAGCTTTTTACTCATCAGGAGTTCCGACAGTGCCGTACACAATGTGTTAAACTATAGACTATAATCGACCCAACTCGTTTACAAACTAAATTATATGGAAACGCAAAGTAATTTGAATTTATATCATTGAATGAAAATGTATTATATTTTACACGAATCCAAATATAATTTACGTTGAAACGTACCAACTCAAAACGTCCCTAAAAATAAGCATGTGTAGTGATGTTGTATGTGACGTGATAAATTATAGACTACAATCGGCTCGACTCTTTTCTAAATTGAATTTAATAAAAAATATTATATTTGACCCAACTTGCTTTCAAAGAAAATTTACGTCGAAACGTAGACAAACTTAAAATTAATATTTGACCGGCTTGTTTCCGAAATAAATTTACGTAAAAACGTAGACTGATTGAATTTATATCAACACATACATAAAAATAAGAATGTAAGAATTTAGTTTTTTAAGTAAAAATACACTAGTGGTACACCCGAAACTTTTGAAACATCAAAACGACATTTTATAAACTTTATAGAAATTGTAGGTTAAAAATGTAGAATTTAGAAGTTGAGAGGTATGAGTTAGATCTTTCTTTTTAAGGTAATAGTTATGTTGTGATTGGTAAATTATATTTTGAATGAAAAGAGAATGTGATTAAATAATTAATTTTATGTTGTGAGATTGGAGGGAAAAAACAAAGAGCAGCTTAAAAACTTGGTTGCCCAAAGGGTCGAACCACAGACCATCACTTTAAAAACCTTTTCACTTACCAAGTGTGATAGGTTAACCATTTTATTTAGAAACAAAACAAAGTATATATATACTAAAACTAAAGTCGGTGGCACAATCCATTTAGCAACGGACCTTGGTTTTTAAGGTATAACTATTATGTTTACCCGCTGCGTGTTGCCGCGACATCGTACGCTGCATGATAATGTATAGATTAGTAGATTACAATCGACACGATTCGTTTCCGAACTAAATTTACGTCAATACGTAGAGTAACTCGGATTTATACCGTTGAATAAAACTTATATTTGACCCGACATTTTTCCAAAGAAAATATATGTTGAAACATTAAAATTTGATTCGTGTTCGCACTAAAATTAACATCAAAACGTAAAGAAACAAAAATGTATTGTATTTGATTTGACGCGTTTCCAAACAAAAGTTACGTCAAAACTTTTATATTTGACTCAACTAATATCTGAACAAAATTTACGACAAAACGTAGACGTTTGTCGAAACGTAGACAATGTTAAAACGTATATAAAGTTAGGCACGCAAACATTTTATATTTAAGCAGTCATTTCTAATTATGTCCTAACATAGACGGACTCGAATTTTTATTGTACATGGATAAGTCCGGAACTTTGGAAACCTAAAAGGTTTTAAAGTTTTAAAAAAAGTATAGGTGCAAAAAGTGTCAATAAGAAACTTGAAGGATTTTTTTGGCCGGAGGTAATGTCACCGACCTTTGAAAATGTTTATTAGTATAATGTTAGAAAGTAAACATGTAAATAGAAAACCACAATCATCAAAGTAAAAGCAAAATGTCATACCCTAGACACAAACCGGGTTACGCGTCACAGTTGAAATGCATATAAATTGTATCTAAAGTCGATCTATGAAAAAGAAAATAGATAAAGGGTGAAAAAAATCAAGTTAGGAATATGAAGTTAGGGGCTGTTTGATGTGGTCAGCAGTGGAGACTCGGTCAGAGGTCTCAAAAAAACTGACTGGGTCAGAGGGTAAAACAAGTGTGGGTCAGAAGGGCTGACTCGGTCAGAACCTATTTTTTGCAAATCAAACGCGCTGACTGGTTGACCGAGTCAGCAGTCAACAGTCATAAGATCAGTCAGATGCAATCAAACAGCCTTTTAGTAAAGTTTGAACTTGAGTTGATAATATAATATAAGTAAACAAATCCTTTAACACCAAACCAAACCAATTACTACATATGTTCTCAACGTAAAAAGTATATAATCTATGTATGAAAACGTAAGTCGTGGGGACCACTAATTTCATCACCGACCTTTGTAAATAAGGTTTAGTATAATAATGGTATAATGATACTTTAATTTGTCGACTTAGGTATTATCTTCTTTCTTATTTTATTCGATTAATATTATTAGCAATAACAAAGCGGCTTTTAAAAAGTTAAAAAAAATATATTAAACATGGAGTGAATCGGGTATTGTAAAAGCAATTACATTTTAGCCTTTAGGTGTCAGATAAGGAAGCATTTTCGTCATTATCGATGTATATATCCATTTGACCACGGGCTTGTATGGTTGTGTGCAGTGTCGGACCCAATATTTTTAGCGTTCGGTTGTATATTACTAATTATGAAGCTTTTATTTGTCTAGTTCGGCTTGGGTCAGGCCAAGCCAAGTCAGGTTGGTTTACAAAATAAAATACCAAATAAATTTTCAACATATAAAAAAATACGTCAACTGTATAAAACAAGATAACTAAATTGAAGATTTGCAGTTGTTTAGAATGAGATATGAGAGGGGGTGGGTGTAGCCGTGTATAGAGGGATGACTAGTGGTATGTGGCTCCTGCAATAAGATTCTGATAAAAACTAGGCACTGGGGGCTTAAGACGACATCGAAGATCGAATCGATTAGAATCATATCAGTGATCAAACTAATCGCCCCTTAAATTATGCTAACGGTGTAAAATTGTCAATTGTAATTGAACAATTTATTATTTATTAGGTTAATTATTTAATTATAGGGATAATGGAGTGATGAATTTAGGGTTTTTTTTTAAATAGTTATTGAGCATTTGTAGGGGTGAGCAGAAATCAATTACTCCTCAAAAAACCTTAATACCGAACTAAATGTTAACCGATATCGGAACCATCATTGATTATTTTAGTAGGGATTGGGTACCTATTTTGTGCCATAATCGATTTCGGGATCGGTATCAGGTAAATACCAAGAAAGCCTAACATATAAAACAACGCGTTTCAACTCTTCAATAATTCCTCTAGTATGTTATTTATATCATGAATTGTTGCCTGCTTATCCTACAAACACACACATACACGATACTTGCAGATTACAAATTAAAGATGAAGAAATAAACTAGATACCTAATAAAAAAAAAAAAATCTTAAAGCATTCATTGCAAATCACACAAATAAGAAGATCCTTATGTTAAGATTAGAAGCACCATTCTCGAATTCATCACGGTTTGTTGATTGTGGCGAGAATCATCTCGCAATTGTTGGTTCTAGGTAAAAACTAATTCCCTTTGTTACCGACACTAACCCTATTACCCAATTGTTATACTAGGTTCGGGAGTCGGATCAACTTTTCACTCCATATCGAGATCGGTATCGGGTCTGGGTAACCCAAATCCAATCAGTTTTCCCGACTTGCTCACCCTAAACATTTGGGTTATTTGATTTATAAGAATTAATGAAGTGATAAGCTTAACTTTTTAAATAATTAATGAACTTATATGAATTTATTAGTTTATAATATTTTTTAAAAATTTATTTCAGGTGGTATAAAAAATTTTCATGCTTGATAAGTGTCAAAAATTATTTGTGGTTTGTGTTAAAATTTTATGAATGTAGGTGACTAAATTTGCTAGGGTTGGTTGAAATTTGATCATATATATAGAAAAATAAGAACTATTTCATTAAACACTTGTACATTGTGCTTAAAAAATTGTATTATGAGGAGGAAAGTTCGAATCTCGTTAAGAGTAAAAATATTTTAGGTTGAGCTAGTGAGTTTTCTTAGTTTGTATGTTTCCTTCTAAAGATATTAGGGGTGCAGTCACGGCTGAGAAACAAATAGATGACCCTAACTAAATAAATAAAGAAGTCATGAAAATTAATTTCTGAATCCACCACCAACTATAAATAAATAAATAAATAAATAAGTCGTGTTTGTATTTATTAACTTTAACCTTATCATGTCAACTCGTTAACCCAATACAACATTCATAAGGATCTATCTACATGCATCATCATATCCGGTCCGTTAGGTCATGTGGGAAACACATGCCTCGTAATGACCAAACCGAAGATAATGTAAATGAATTATATTAATATGTATGTAATCACACTCACACTTCCATGTTACATGTGCACATTTATCAAAAATAAATATTTTTAAAATACGGTAGTATCATGTGTATTACACAGGTTGAATAAGTAAAATATTAAATAGTTAGTAACGAAAATTTTTTAATTACAAAATGATGTATTAAGATGAGATATTATTGAAATTATGTATATTTTTAGGATTTTAAGTGATAAAACGGCGATATCAGTTTTTAAATTTTTTTATTTTTTATTTTTTATTTATTTTGAAAAAGCTGTTTTTTAAACATGTGTGTTATAACAGTTACACTTCCATGTTACAAACGCACATCTATCAATCTATTAACAATGTATATTTATATTACACTTCCATGTTACAAACGCACATCTATCAATCTATCAATAATGTATATTTATATTTATATATAAATATATAGATAATAATAAAAGGCATTCGGTGAGATGAAGCATTGAAACAACGTTATATAAACCACAAATGTCACCACTCACATCCACAAATAGGTGTCATACACAAATACTTAAATATAAATTATGGGTCATTATAAAAAGTCAATTTGTTTAGCCGATTCATTACGATTTCAAGATATGGACACATTTGGTTCTCATTGTTAAAAATACAATATAATTTGTTTTTATTCGTCGAAACATTTATTGTATTTCTAATTATGTATTATATACATTTTAATGATTTAATGATCAGAATAGCTATATTAACTATCGTTTGAGAAACTCATATTTTAGTAAATAATACTATTAAATTTGAACATAATTAAGATATATTACATCAAATTTAAAAAATTACATTGATTAAAACAAGAGTAATGTCAAATATTCTTAAAAACATTTTCCCACAAATCCTCCCAATTATATTTCAAAGAATCAATAAACTTATAAACCTAAGTGTTATTATCGCATAATACACAAGTTTTTAATTGCTTATTATCTATACTACTATAATGCATCAACTTAAAACATAAATGTAATTTCATAAAAATTTAAGACAACTAAGACAACTTTTTAAACATTAGGTAGAAGTGTTATATGCAATCATTCCTATTTTACCCCTCATTTATTAAACTTCTTCTAATCAATACATTAATTAATTAATTCATATTATTAATACATTATTTAATAATATGAAATTATTTAATTCACTACATTATATATTTTATTTTTTATAATAGTTTAAATTACATAAAAAATTATTAATAGTGTTATCTCATTTGAATACTTAACCATATAAGTACTAATACTTTAATAATAATAATAATAATAATAATAATAATAATAATAATAATATAATAATAATAATAATAATAATAATAATTATAATAATAATAATAAAATTTATAAATAAGTAGTATTTAATTTGAATACTTAACTATTTAATTATCAAATATTTTTATACAAATGATGATAATGATAATCTATATCTATTTTATCTATACTATTATAAAAAACATACGAGGATAACACATTTGTAATATAATAGTTCCTAATTTTCTTATATTTAATAAATTTATTCTAATTAATAGATTATTTAATATATATTTATTTTAATACTATCTTATTTATAATACTTTAAATTGATATCAAATTTTATACGTTTATTATTTATATTATTATAACTTACTATTTGATTTAAGTATTTTTTTAATTAATCACTTAAGTATATAACTACTAAATATTTATATAGTTATCATAATAATAATAATAATAATAATAATAATAATAATAATAATAATACCCAAATATATTTGTGTTTAATGCAGGTCGAAAAAGAGACTCGATAACACCAGACATATCACTATATATAACAAATAGAAAAGATCATGAGTAGTGAAGGTAAAGTTTTTCTCGATATCACCACAATAATTTTTTCTCTCCAAACTAATAAAAAAAACCTATTTTATTTTCTTATAATTTTACATTTTAACCTTTAAGGATTTTTTGAAATTAAACACAACACTTTCTCTCTTTTTTTTTTTTCAAATTGATACCTACTCATTTTGCTTTTTTTTAATTTTTATACTTAAGCCTTCGAGTTATATCAAATTTGCATTTAATAACCTGAACTTTTTTTTCGAGTTAGGTTATGTAACACCCGGAAATTTTAGAAAAAGAAAAGAAAAGAAAAGTAAAGGAAGCAAACGAGTTATTATTTCAAAAAGCAAGGGTTAAAAGTGTGCAAGGGCCAAACCGGCCCATAATGGGTTCAAAAAGGAGAAATGACCGCCCATACCCTCTTCCCCATGCACTCAACTTTCGACTAGAGAGAGAGAAAGATGCTCCCATCCGGTTCCAGAGAGAGAAAGTGGAAGAATTCTTCAAAGGTAAGATCCTAAGGTGTTTCCTTCTTGGTTTCAGTCGGGTTCAAGCTTGAATCGATTTCTATGTGTTTCTATGTGTTTAATTGTTTGTTTTCGTGTGTTTAGGTATTAGAACTCCAGGTTTGCTCTCGGGTTTGTTGTGTTGGCTCGAAAGCTATTTAAGGTGAGTTCTAGATCCCCTCTTTTACATGTTTTCTACTTGTTTGGGACTGATATGTGTATTAAAAAGATGTTTCTTAAACAAAATTATGTTTTTCATGAAAATGATAACTTTATACGAATATTACATGTGTTTCCATGATTCTGTGATGATAAACAAGTGTACTAAGTGTGAATCTGGTAGATATATGTTAAGAATACGCTTAAGATGATGTATGGGACTAGAAACTGCATAAGTTGGATCATAGGTGTTGAACATGTTGTCCGCTGTGGACACTAACTGTCTGTTGTGGACACTTGAACATTGTTAGAATGTCCGCTATGGACACTTAAGCATTTAGACTGTCGGCTGTGGACAACGCATGTCCGCTGTGGATTTTAGTCATCCGCTGTGAACACACTTAGTGTTTAGTTTATCTGCTGTGGATTTTGGTCATCCGCTATGGACTTTGGTTTTTTCCGCTATGGAGACTTGGGTGTTTAGTTCATCCGCTATGGACTTTAGTCGTCCGCTGTGAACTTTGGTTGTTCGCTGTGGGCGCTTAGTACTTAAGTCATCCGTTGTATACCTATTTCATACGCTGTGAACACTTAGGTTTATTCTGAAATTTTGGGAACAAAATTTAAGTGCTAAGTACTTATGTTTAATGGAAGTTTATGCTTGTTTTAATGTTTCTAATGTTTTATCTGCTTGTGGGCTGCTGTTATGAATTATATTATTTCATGTTATGTATTATGATGTGACTTTACGTGGCATGATATGTATATGTACGTAAAGTATTATGTAATGAAAGTGAAAGATAACGATAATGAAAAGTGGAACGTAATGAATGAATGAAAGTCTTTCAAGTAAAATGATGGAGGTTCACAACTCAATGAGATAGTTGTTTGCTCAACTGTGTGCGGTTTAACTAACCCTTGATGATGCGCACAGAGGTCAAATCCTTGAGATTGACCAAGATGTGATGGGATCCTTGCCGCTTACCTCGGTACTGTGTCAGCTTCGGCATGACGTGGGGGTTTATGTATAAACCCCGGCACAGTACCAGCTTTTACATGACTTGGGGATTTAGGCAATGGCAGGATCTATATAAAGATGAATGATGTTAACGAATGAAAGTACGACAAAAAAATGATGATGAACGATGATGAAAGATAATAAATAATTATTATCAAGATGTATGTATGATGTATGATCACATATGAAAGTAAATGATAAGTTTATACAAAAAGAATGTATTTTATTATAAACTAGAACTCACTCAGCGTCGCTGACTTTTGTATGCGTATTAGGTTACAGGTAATTGTTGATGCTGAGGAGGTGCAGGCATAGATGCATAAGCTACTGGGGATGATCTGAGTCTGACATCCATATTTTATAGAATGGTGTTGTATTAATACAATTTTTTAGATGTAAACGAAATGATATGATGATTTGACACAATTTAATTTATTAATGAAAAGGTACATTTTCAATGCAAAATGATATGTTTTAAGTGTTTTATGCGATGATTGACCAATTGTAAGTGTCCCGGGAACGGGGCCTTACAGGTTAAATTTACAATTATTCACCTGGACTTTTTTTTTTAATTTTATACTTAAGCCTTCGAGTTATGTCAAATTTACATTTAATCACCTGAACTTTTTTTAAGTTTTATATATAAGTATCCGAGTTTTGTCAAAATTTCTTTTAACCAATTATAATAAAGCTCGTTAGTTATAATAAGTCACAATTTACGTATTCGTTATTTTTCTTCTCTATTTGGGTTATTTATTTTTTTTATAGTTTTTTATTACATTTTATCAGTGTTTCATACGCATTCTTTTCTCGGGTGGTTATTACTAACGTATAAATTATCAGATTAAATCTTTCAACTTTTATAACCCCAAAAACAATCATTGTGACATTCTCGTATACATTAAAACCGTACCGTGGCGAAGCGCGGGTCTAATCCGCTAGTATATACATATACACGAATATAACACCATTTTTATATTTTAATTTCATACATTTAACAGCTCCTTTTTCCATTTAAGAAATAAGACAATGACAAAATTAGAATTAGTTAGATAATATAATGGATTTTTTACTTCATACTAAGAATTACGTGAATATATAGCATACTTTGAAAGAAATGGATGTTATTGATACTACGATTGTATTGCAACCCAGGCATTTCGATCTCAATCTTACATCAACAGTAACATAATGAGTGTCAAAACGACAAGTCGATTCAGGTTATGTAAAGTCAAAACGAGTCGATTCACGCACTATTTGTTTTTATGACTACTAATAAAAGGATATTCATTTGTAGTACCACTGCAATCATGCAGGTGTTATCATTTGATGGACTCTTTTATCGTGATTTTGTTTGTTAGAAGCCCAACTAAAGTCGGTCCAAAACTTATTAGTAAAAGCCTAAAATAATCAGCCCATAAAGCCTAAATAAACCTGCATTTTGATTTCAAAACATAATTAGTCCATTTTTTTATGAAGATGAGGCTTGGACTAAAGTCGAATTAAGTTTAAAAGGGTTTTAATCCAAATCAAGTCTTAACTGAAGCTTATTTTTCAAACGAGCTCAACTTAAGTTTTATCCACAATTTTGATTTGTTAGATGGAAACATCACTTGTAAAATATAATGATATTCTTTATAATATCATATATATAGTAATATAGCATTTTACATATAACTATGTACTACTATATATAAACATTTGTAAATAGCTAAAAGAATTTGACACTCGCTAGTGAAAATGACAAATTTTGCGAAAAACCCTAAATATAAAGGATGACCGACACATGCATTTAATAAAAATTTAAAAATTAAGGACGAATAAATAGAAGTTGGTATATACCTAAAAAAACACAAAGTGTAATAAATACAACGTAATAGAAACAATATTTGACTAAAAAGTGTACATAATATTTTGTTCCTTTTATATGTGTTCGTGTTCTTTATCTAAATAAAGAGGTTCAAATACAAAGTGTATTTTTACTACAAAGTGTGAGAAGACACAATGAGTCAAAAAAAATCACAAAAAAATTATATCTCACTATCTAAATCGAATTTCAAAAAAGTAATTCCGAGCTTTTGTTCCCCTAGCCATCCTCACTAAGAAAAAAAATAAACAAAAAATAAGAAAAAAAAATTAACGTTTTTTTATTGTGTCATTTATGAAAGACACAATGACGTCATTGTGTCATTATGAAAGACACAATGATATCATTGTGTCATAAAAGACACAATGAATTTATTTTATTTTTTTTTTTTTTTTCTGAAAGAGGACGACGAGAGGAACAGAGACTTCGAAGTACTTTTTTGAAATTCGATTTAGATTGTGATATATATATATATATATATATATATTATATATATATATATATATATATATATATTATATATATATAAAGTTTTTTAACCTTATTGTGTCTTCTCACACTTTGTAACAAAAATACACTTTGTAGAATAACCTAACCCTTATCTAAACATAATCATTTTAGTATGAATAGTTAACACGTATATATATAGGAACAAGTTAAGAGAAAATGTGAGAATGACCTTAATTTATATCTAGACTTCTTGTCTAAAGTGACACAAAAGACTTAATTGTCTTTGCTACACATGATTATCTTTCGTTCATTAGTGACAGATATATTAAATTTTCATATTTATTTATTTATTACTTACGTAAACAAAGAAAAACTTTATGTAAAATAATCATTTCCTATCTAATCGTATTTAGAGCCATTCATTTGACTTGTGTTTTGGTGTTTAATTATGTCGGAGTTTGGTATTTGATTTCATATTTAAGTTGGTGTTTAAGTTGATCTTTCAATAAGATTATAAGTAAGAAAACGTAAGTTTTCAAAAAACACCCATTTAAATAAATATTTTTCAAGTCATGCATTATGATAAATAATTTTTCCATCAACACCCTTTTGGAATATATTGCAACTAAATTAAATCAACAAACAAACATTTATTTCTGGTCGAATAAGTAACATGTAATGCTGTTAAAAAGGTAACATATAATACAAGTGTCTTAAGCCAAGTAACACATGCGTGCAATACTATTAAGAAAACATAAATTATGATGCAAACTATTCAATTCATTATATAATTAAGTTTATATTAAAAGGTTTTTTTCTCTTTCTAAAATAAAAATAAGTGTAGTTTTGTCAAACATCAACTGAAAATCGGGACTACCAAGAAGTTTCTAGAACGTATTTCTTAATCTAATTTAAGTTTATTTGACTAATATCTAATATGTATCCTTATATTGTTATTATCTAATATCTAATTTAAGTTTATTTGACTTTAAGGAGTTAAGTGATGGTAAATATTTCTTTTAAACGGCAAGTTATGGTAAATATAACTAACTAGAAATTAAGCACGCGTGATGCGGCGTGTTTATGGACCTTGTTATGCGTGTTGAGTCGGTGACATTATCACGGTTAAATATGAAAAGAAAAAAGCACGAAGTTACGACAGTTTGGTATAGATATAAAAGAGTTATATGTCTGACACATTGCGCCGTAAACAAGCCTAAAATTGAGTTGATAATAACACTTAAGAAAATAAAATAATTGGGGAAAAAATATAAAGAGTTAAAACAGAAAAAAAAATACTAAACAAAAAAGATACTCATAGATTCGAACATATGTCAATTGTTTAAAAATCCAAAGTTCTAACCATGCAAACCAACCAAATTTTTAGCAATAGAATTGAAACATTACATTACAAATAAATTAACTAAAGTAAGCCTCTTTTGTTAATGTACAACAATAATAACATTATGTACAAATCAATATGCATAGATAAGTTAGCAATTAGTATTATTTAAATATAATATACTAAGAATAAGAAGAACCACATCATATGTTGTAATAATGTTTTGCGAATTTAATAGAAGAGCTAAAAGAAGTAGGGTAGACGTTTTCATAAATATCGAATTACACTTAAAACAAAACATACAACCGTATTATATGATTATTAAGATACGATTCTTGATATAATATTGATTCGGAAAAATGTCAAACTTTTCCGTAAACTAAACACCAATTTAACTAATCTCTAATCTATTTCACTCTAAGGAATTGGTAAACTCATAAGGCTCACGACCTGAAGATAGCGTTTGCCCTTGCGGTTTGAGCATCTGAGTTCATCCCCACCAATTTAACTAATCTCTAATCTATTTCACTCTTCAAATGCTCTAAATCGAAAGTCTAACTTGACAAACCGCAGGCGAGTTCATCCCCACCATTATTCACACACTGATTTTAGGTGGTTTCCGATGACGTTTTTAGGGTTTTTATGTTTACCCCTCTGTATTTTTATGATTAACTTTGATTTGATGGTGGTGGTGGTCTGAAATGGGAGCGGGTTAAATGGTGGTGGGCGACGGTGGTGGTGGATTCAATAGTGGTGGTGGTCTGAAATGGAGCCGGTTGAATGGTAGTGGGTAGTGGCGGTGGTGGATTGAATGGCGATGATGGTCTAAAATGAGTGTGGGTTGAATGGTGGTGTGCGGCGGTGGTGGTGGGTTGAGGTGGTGGTGGTCTGAATATGAGTGGGTGGAATGATGGTGAGCGGCGGCGATGGTGGATTGAATGGTGGTGGAGGTTTGAAATGGGAGTGGGAGACGATAGTGGGAGGGTGGGTTGGGGTTGGTTGTAGTTAATTACACAAATGGTCCCTAAATTAAAAGAGATTGATAAAATTATAAAAACAGTACCTTAAAAGATATTTTAGTTATTTTATTTAAATTTAACAGAAAAACTAACGTCTGTTAATCTTAATACCTTATCTCGTTACAAAATTGAAAACACAATACCCCAACTTGTTACAAAAAACCTTTAGTACTCAAACCTGTTATTTTAGATAAACCACATGGACTATTTATGTAATTAACTCTAACTTTTATAGATTAATAAAAAAATAATATTTTTTACATAAAATAGTGTAATTTTAGATATTAATAAAAATGAAAAGTTATAGCCTTCTTTTATATACCATAAGTTTTTAGTTAAAAAATATTTTTTTTTAAATTATAAATTAAATGAATATCTGTTTATATAAATTATTTCTTTGTTTATAAAATTATTAATAATTAAATGGTAGTCATAAATTTTTTTGATTAAAAACTGTTTTATTCTGTGGATAAAAAGAGCGAGATGAAAATCTCGCTTAGGTGGAGTCTGTGAAGATTTAAGAAGATCAAAATATTTTGATTGTTTGGGAAGTAATAGTTTATTTTGATAAGTTTTGTTGGTCAAATGACCATTGTGGTAATTTTCCATTCTTAAAACATGACAAACTTTTCCATAAACCAAACACCAATTTAACTAATCTCTTATATCTAGAAAAGATCATGATATTTACATGTAAAGTTTGTGACTTCAAGTGACCATGTAATCATGTATATGGTATAATGCTCACTAGCACCGTACAACATATGATGCAAAGGTTACAACACAAGTTAAGGATTATGGGACCCACAGAACATGAAATCTATGCTGGCGGCTACATAACAACACCCGAAAATCCAAGAAATTTACACGAATTCTTGATTTTCAAATCAATTAAATTCCAGAAACCAAGAAAAAACGTACAACTAACAAAGCACATGTTACAACTGATCCAATCCATTTACACAAAACTTCCATAATTACAACCATAAACTCATAAAAAAAAGCATCCAATTCCAATTATTATACACGATAAATACACTTATAAATACGAGCTACAATTCTACACACAACAGAGGGAATTAAGACGAACGAGTTACATCATAGTCATAGATCAGCCACCATTGTTTCCGTTTGACGGTGGAGAGATTCCCCCTCCACCGGCATCTCCACCGCCGCCGGGGCGGCCGTTGTTGTAACAACGGCCGTCTCATAGGCGGCGGTCGTTGCAGGGTTTCTAATGAAACCAAAGGTTTCCCCTGTTTTGATGGCGATAAGAGCGATAACGGCGGCGGCATCGGCGAACACTTGAGCTCTGATCTTTCCTCTTTTGATGGTCGGAGCCATTGTTGGTCGGAATCAGTGAGTCGCCGGAATCCGGTGAACGAGTTGAAACTTGAAAGTGGGTGAGAGTTGGAGTGCCAAGTATGTGATGGGGTTCACATTTTATAGTCCGCGAAAATAGTAAAATATGTTTTATTAAATGCAATAATATAATAATAATAATTATTATTATTATTAAATATTATTCGATAAATTAATAACGGTTTCATAGTTCGGTCATCGGTGGGGGTATGACGGCGTGAGTGCTACATGACGACTAATAATAATTCTAAAGTATATGTTATTAAATTATTACTACAATAACAATTAAAAAGTGTGTGAACACTAAACAGTGTCATTTGTACAAGTTACAATCCATAAATGGTGGATGCATGTATTATTTTTCTTTTTAACTTTTCAACAAATAGAGTAAAGTTGCTTCAAAGTTTTAATTTTTTTATATTTTTTATTTTTCAACTTACAATTTTCAAACTTTTCCACATAAAATATTCCAACATTGAGTTGTCGTAAATTTAATTCAAAACCTTGCACGTCTCAGCACATGAGTTTAACTACTAGTTATATATATATATATGTAAGTATGTTACACATTTTTTTATTGAAGTTATATTATTGTTAACAGAGGAGAGATCTATGTATAAAGTTATTGTGACAATATGCGGAACAAAATAAACAATACATTTACAGAAATAGAAAAAAACTAGTAAAACTAAATCAAGTAGTTTAATGTAAGACAACACAAGTTATGACAAGTCAATGCAAAATTGAATAAGATCAAATCAGAGAGTCACAAGAAAAGACCCATCAAGTAATAGCATTACCGGTAGCTTGAAGTGCCTCTCTATAATCGTAAACCTACTTACGTAATCAATATATATTTGTGTATATCATAAATATGATATTTAAAAACCACAGAACATTTGGAGAAGATCAATAGAATTACATTTGTTTTTTTATTTATGCAATAAGCTGGCATTCGAAAATGATTCTCACACATTGTTATTAGTACTAGATTTTCCCAACGTGCGCGTTACACGAATAACTATGATCCCAAACATCAAAATGTAAATACAACAACACGTTGAGGTGACATTGTATGTGACGTGTTAACGTAACTAACAATTGACCTGACTTGTCTTCGGACTAAATTTACGTCGAACCGTAAAAAAACTCATATTTATACAGTTGAACAAAAACGTGTTACACTTGACCCGACTCTTTTCTAAACTAAGTTATGCCGAAACGTAGTAAAACTCAAGTACATAAAAAACACATACAACTGCGTTATACGTGAGTATATACTACGATCATACCGAATCGTTTCCAAACTAAATTTAAGTTAAAACGTAGAGTTACTCGGATTTATACATTCGAATAAAAAAGGTTAATATTTGAGCCCACTCATTTTAGAGAAACAATTACGTCAAAACGTAGATTATCTCAAATCATATATTAAAATATGAGTAGATTACGGGGATGGTCCCTGTGGTTTTGACCAAATTTTGGATTTGGTCCTTAAGCTTTAAATTTAATAGATGTAGTCCCCGTAATTTAACATTGTTAAATTTGGTAGTTAACGTCTGGGCATCTTTGTGGTACAAGCAACTTGAAGAGTTCCAATAAGTTTGAACTCCTATGTGAAACAAAATTGGCCTGAACGCATACAATTTGAGAGAATGCCTACAAATCCAATCCTCTCACCCCTTAAAACTTAATTTTAGAATCTAAAACCACAAATCAAATGAAAACGAAGTGTTTACAAGATAAGTTGGGAATAGGTTCAGTTGAAACCTGTAAATCTCTGGTTTTCTCATCGGAGAATATGAATAGTTTGGTGAAGGGTTGATGCCAAAGTGGGATTTTAATTTTAAAGGAATTATAGAAGGCCGGTTAGAGATTGCAACTGGGTTTGTAAGAGCATTCACAGCCCATTCTCTATATATCTATGAGTACGTTCTCTATATTATGGATAATGGTTATATGTGGTTGTGAGTGAAGGATATAGAACATGTTACTGTTCATCTCTATATTTTGTAAAAAACACTATTCATCTCTATTAGTTTTTTAATATCTGTTGAAAATGGTTGTGAGTAAATGAGAGATAAAATATAATGATAAAAGTATAAAAAATATTATTTAATTGAAAAGTAGAGAGAAAAAATAATATTTTTTAACGTAATTATAGAGATAAAGATAAAGAGTGGGTTGTAAATACTCTAACTCATATACGATGAAAGAGAAAGAAGGGGAGAAACAGAGAGGTAGGTGTTGTAAATATTTTTTACACTATTAAAAATATAATAGGACAAAATACCCCTAAAGTTAAGTGAAAAACTAACATTGTTAGGTCAATGGATCGTTTACGAAAACAAACAGTGTCATGAGGGATCAAATCCGTAAAAATATAAGTTTAGGGATCAAATTCAATATTATCTTTGAACCGCAGGGACCATCCATGTAATTTACTCTTAAAATATGCATGAAAATGCTTTATATTTTACTAGACTTGTATCGACACGTAAACCAGCAATTTTTGAAACCTAAAGGGTTAAAGTGGCATTTTACAAAGTTCTTAAAACGTGTATGGATGTTAAGGAGTCAAAGCTGACCAGTTAGAGAGTTTAATAAACTTTCAATAAACAAATATTAATATTATCATTATTTACATATTATTATTATTTATAATTAGAGTTAATTACATGAAAAGTCCCTATGGTTAGGTCTGATTTCACTTTCGGTCCCCAAGTTTGAAAAACCAAAGGTCGGTCCAAACGTTTGACAAAACATAACACAAATGGTCCACGTCATGGATGACCATTATCTTTTCCCTTAAAAGCTTGTAAAATGATTAAAATACCCCTGACTAATAACAATTAAATTTTTATATATTATTAAAAACAACCAACCCAAACCCTACCCCTTCAATTTCTTTCTTCTTCCATGTTTCTTTCCCGTCCAGATCAACTGGCGGTGACCGCCAGCCACCATTGCCTCCGGACCACCATCTCACCGACCGTCTTTACCACCAGACTGCCTCACCATCTTCAACAGACCACTTCAACATCACTACAGACCACGTCACCATCACCACCAGACCACGTCACGATCGCCACCGGACCACCGAACTGAACCGTAGCCACCTGAAACAGACTGATTCAATTGACCGGCGCTAAAGACATCCACCGACCACCAAAAAGAAAGTAGATTCAGTAGATTCGTTACTCACAGATCGACGATGGAGGAGGTCGATTCATCACCAATGGTGCAGGGCAATACTATTGATGGTGGAGGAGGTTGATTCAGTTTGGTGGTGGTGCAAGCTGATTTAATCGATGGTAGGGGAGATCGATTCAGTCGATTCAATTGATAGTTGCGGCTGATTCAATCGACGATGTTCTCATCAATATATTAAAACAAAAAAAAAGAAGGATTTGGTTGGGGGCAATCGATGAATTTCTTGTGGAGGAGGGCGGCGGCGGCGGCGGCGGCGGCGGTTGGGGAACGGTGGTGCGTGGAAAAGGGGAGGGGTAGGGTAGGGGGATATAAATATTATATTATATTTATGATTTATTATTTATTAAAAGGGTAGTTTAGGTATTTTTAAAATATTAACAGGAAAGTTAACGTGCCATCCATGACGGAGACCATTTGTGTGACATTTTGTCATACGTTTGGACCGACCTTGTAGTTTTTCAAAGTTGAGGATCGAACGTGAAAACAGACCTAACCATAAGTACCTTTTATGTAATTAACTCTTATAATTATTATTATTTTTACCGTAGAAACCTTGGTGAATCATTATAGTCTATAGATACAATATAATTATTTAATGTTTTAGAAACCGTTTCAAACGGCGTTCACTCCTCTTCACTCTCACACGCAACCACATCAAACCACACTTTTGATTCTTCGACCACAATCAAACTCATGCAAGCATAGTTCAATTAATTAAAAATTAATTTAAATAATATAATATAAAAAAACATACATTTTCTTTTGTTGTCTCAACCCAATAATGAGAATGTAAGGTAGATCCAGGGTTAATAACATCCGATTCTAAAGTGCCGCTCACAAAATTTACCTTATATTTTTTGATTATTTTTTCCGTATATTAATATCCTATATATTAGTATCTCTATAAGAGAAAAAGAATCATGTTTGGTATTTTTCTTGAAAGCAGTGAAAGCGTTTCACGGTTATTTTTTGGTTTTTTCAGCATAAACTTGAAAGTCAGGCTCTTCTACTGAGCGAAGCTACGAGCCTACCCTTCTCGAGCCGGGCATTTCTATGTAAGAAGCCTTGTTATAACTATCAAATTTAGAAATTTACTTCATTTTGAATTACTATCAAAATAGGTTTTCTTTTCGGCCACTTTCCTTTTTTGTGTCTCGATCGAAATGGGTCTAATCTAGGTATAAATATTGGCACCTTTGAATAAAAAATGTTCGATAAAAATATTTTTATCTCAAAAGACATACAAGTATTTCATGTTGAATATGATTTACTATTTAACAAAATTTATATTGCAATAAACACATAACAAAAAATAGAGTATAAACCTACATATGTATCCATATTATATATCATAATTATAGGAGAAAGACTAAGTTATATATTTTGACTAGAATGGTGATCATTAGATTATATGAAGTCAGTAACAAGATTGTACTCGTCTTGCTCACCAGACATGATTGTAAGAAGTTATGCTATACTAGTTTGATTTAATTTAACCAGCTTTATGACTAATTATATGCTTTCAACTCCACCAACCTAGCTCCATAACCACGTGTGGTACGTTCTGGCTAATGTTTGATGGAGTAAGGAGAAGAAAATTAATTGTTGTACGTTCGAAAAAAGACGTGTGGTTCTGGCGTCATTCTATACAACTATGTACGTTGGTCCCACACGTTTTAAGAGATAAAATCTATGGGAAATCATTTAATGAGTATAATCTATCTACTCTAATAAAAGAGTAAATAAGAGGAACACGTGTCAGCATCATATTTCTTCTTATCAAATTTTTCCGGCTTATCTCTTCTATTTAATAGTTCCTATAATTACTAATAATATTATTTAATCTCTTATTGACTAAAAATACTATTTAATAAATTAAAAAAAGTTCTTTTTATAATGTTATCTATAAAGAAATAATTTTCTATAAAATAAGAAATTTTTTTAAAACATTAGAGTTTTTTAAAAATACAAAATATTTTAAAACTGATGTTTTAAAAATTAAATTTTTATAAATAAAAAAATAAATAAAATTGAGAGTTATAACAAATTTTTTTTAAATGTTTTGTTTTGAAATAAAATTTTATTTTATTTAACAAAAAATTTAAAAAGTTGATATAATTGTTTTATTACTTATATCATTACTCATACGTAATTTTAATTATATCTTATCTATCTTATCTTATATTATCATTTTATAATTAATATATTTATTTTATTTAATATTTTATTTATTCAACCCATGTAAATACACGGGTTTACTAAAGCTAGTCTATACTATATATAAAAAAGGTTATCTTAGACAAGTGACGATTTTTAATGAAGTTTAATTTTTGTTTTTTTTAACTATCTTTCCTATTAAATGAAAATAGTTATAAATAAGTAACCTAAATAATTAAAATATTAAAATATAAAAGTTTTATTCTAATATATTATTAAAACATAATAAATTATAAGATTTTAATTCTATCTTATCTTAAAATATAATTTGATAAATTTTTATTTTTATTATTTGTGTTTATAATTTCTTAAATTTTTATTATTTATTATTTCATTCATGGATAGTAAAATATAACATATAAAACATAAATAAAACCTAATGATTTTAATATGTTGAATAGTTTTTACCCATATAATACATGTGTTTCTTACAGTGTATCTATAATAATAAATCAAATATTTTGAATCCACATGGTAATTTTCTAGACAGTCTATTTTATCTCCACCTAAAAATAAAACTTATATATGGTAGATTCATATTTACTAAAGAATTTTTATAATTAATTGTTGAATTCTTATTTTTCAAAATATAATTGATATGGAAGTTGCAAACTTTTTTTTAAATTATTTTTAATAATTAAATCCTACGATCACAATATTGGAATCAAGAATCTTTCACACATCCTTTGTTCGTGTGATAAAATTTTACTCAAATTTTTGAAAAATTAGATTTTATTTATTTTTTTTCGTTTATCTATTTATTAAATTATATTATTGTTGTTTTATATCATTATTGAGAAGGCGTTCTAAATTTATTATACAATGTTATGTTAGATGTGAATATATAATTCTTCATACTATTATAATTATATAATTAATATAAAAAAGTTAAAATCATGCACTATAAACAAATAAATAAATATATACATAAATATATACATATATATATATATATTTTTTTTAAATAATAATTATCACTTTTTTTTGTATATTATTGTTTATAATTTAACTATGTATGTTATAAATAATAATTGTATTGATTCACTAGTGTCTTACCTATAAAATATAATAATATTTGATTATACATATATAATATTTAGTATATAGTTTTTTTTATATCCATCCGTCTGACACACGAGTATTAATGTAGTAATTTAATATATCAAAAGATAATGCACTTGATTTCATAACTATGATGAGGAATGATATGCATTTAGGAAGAAGATTAGATAGATGTGCTTTGTCGTTTTAAAAAAAAATTAAGAATGATGGCTAATAGATTTGTGGTAAAAGAATTTACCTATTCTTCTATATATGTTAAGTAACACTAGATGGTCATTCAGTTTTGGTAATGAAATGATTAAAATCATGACTATCACGTAAATTTTGTGAACTTAAATCTTATGGTTGATCCAATGTATGAGCATCGTTTACCATCGGTGTGTGTCTTTACAACTTACCAGTCATAGCCACCACCACTTAAATCAACAAGTATGTTAATTTATAATGACAAAAAATATTTTTTAAAAGTTATTCCAATGTATAACACTTTATTTAAAATATATATATATAAATAAGAGAGAATGATTTAATTGTACTTTCCGTTATTTTCATAATTTGTATCTATATGACCATAATTTAAATATTACTAACTACCAAGTTGTTCCTGCATTATCATGTTGTACAATATGCTTATAGCTTTTCTGTGCATATTGTTGTTGTACCATATACTTTGTGTTTCTTCGTAACTCTCCTCTAATACTTGCAATTCCCGTGTGCAATTCAACCTACATCTTCAATCATTGTGAATTCACGTCGCTGCAAACTGAGGTGCGTCCTTCAGTCATCTTCTAAAATTAGGTTAGGGTTTTTTTTCGACTAATTCTTTTGTTTAATTTGGTGGAGAGGTGCAGTGAGAATTTAGGGTTTTTAATCATCTTCTTTAATCAGGTTAGGGTTTTTGTTTGATTTGGTATTTCTACTTGCACATTTCAAAATGAGCTAAACAGCGTTTTACAAGTAGGTGATGCATGAGGGTATAAATGGGCAGATTTCACACTCGGGCAGGCAGATCATGGGGGTGAGAAAGCTGGACAAACATCTCGCGAACACTGATTCCTTTGGATTTAGGCGAGATCGCTGATTTGCTTTATGGTAAACCTTTTATTTGATGTTCAATTGTTATATATTGAACGATTTTGTAAGTTATAAATTTGTTTTTTTGACAAAAAAAATCAGATTTTGTATTGAAGGAATGTTTTGATTTTGGGCAGAGTGGGAATTGTGGTGCAATGGGGGTAGAAACGGAGACGGAGATGATACAAGGTTCAGGTATGGTCTCTGGATCTCCTTTCTTAAATGTTCTTCTACAAATATGGTTTCTAGGTCTTATATCTTACATGTTTATTCTGAGATTGGTAGGCATGTTAGTACAGATGCTTCAAAATACATAGGAATTCTCCAAATGTATTGAACATTTGACTATTATTGATTTCATTGTAGTGGGTTTGAAAATGTACTTAAGATCTAAAGCATAGTGAAGATCTAAAGGTTATTTAATTCTAGAATCTCACCCATATCCATACCCATGTCCAACCTCTCATTTTGCCATTTATATTATTTGTCATGTGAATGTGATTTGAATATTTTTATATGGTTGATTTGTGGCACACTAAATATATGTTTGTTTAAAATTTAAAATTAGCAGCATAATTATGTTTTTTCTGTTTTAGTGCTAGGTCTAGATGGAAAAAAATGCATTTAAGAAGATGGTACAAAAGGGGTAAGAGGAAGGGTTTTAGTGCTTCTTTAGTATCTTGCTGTTAGAGTAGATGGTTGATATGGTACTATTAAAGTTGTTAAATCCTTAAATTTGCACTAAGATGTATATCTTCTTACTTACATTACAGTCTAATGTATCTTATATCGACTGCTATCTATTTTATGCACTTAAGTTTCAGTTAATTCTACTACTTCAGGGCTTCTTATTCATATGCAATGACTGCAGTGCATGTTTGTCAATTTATCCTCCATGTACGTATTATTGTTTTTGAGTTGTTAGGAGTTGTGATTGTTTTCATTGACTTTAGTAATTAAACATATGAGCATTATTGATTTTATTGCAGTGGGTTTTAAGTTCTTTGAAAGATATTCAGGATTCTTGAAGATCTGAAGGTAACTTACCTATAAAATTTGGATGTTTTTTAGCTTTTTCTATTAAACATATTAGGTACCTTATATGTTTTGATATTAATTTTTCGCAGTAAGATATAAAGGTTGCTCTATGACACATGTTCATGGTTTAAGCGGTTTCGAGTTCACTATGATTTATATATTGCTTTGGTGACAATGCTTATTCATAGATTAGTTTATGTTTTATACTTCTGTTCCAATAAACAATAAACATAATTTAATCAAAATGCAAGTATAATTGTTCCAATACCATATAATACTGAAATACAAACAAATTTGGCATTGTAAGTTTTATTACTCATAATCTTACATGATATGACTAACTCTATATGGTATTTATACAGGGATAGTTGAATCATCTTATACATTGGCAATGGATCTCATAATATAGATGGCTGTATGTATAGATTAACTTTTATTTCCTAAAAAAATAATTGTTTATACATGATATAAGTTCTTCTAATGCAATAAGATAATACAGCAAGGATAAGAAATTGAAAATTATGTTGTGATATTGATAGAAGAAATTTGGTTACCATGTAAAAGTCATCTAGAACGATTCGTTTGATTATTTAAAGCGGGGCTTTTTTTTGTTGTTTTGATCAAATGAATTGCAGAACAAAAAAGAGGAGCTGCTCTGGAAGCAAAATACAAGAAACTTGATCTATATGTAAAAACCTTTAGATTAAGTATTTTGTTCATATTTTGCTTATTTTGTTTTATGGACCAACTTTGTTTATGAAAGTCCTTACATTCAGGTTAATAGTACACTGAACATTTTCTTTTGATCTTTTTTTAACTTTTTTTAGTTCTTTAATATTAGTTTACATATTATCAGTTACAAGCAAAGTCACAAATCATTTCTTAGCAAGTCAGATCTAATGTTTAGGTGCATGTTAATACCAACATTTTTGGATATTGAAAACAAGATTTTGAAGCAGCACAGTAAATTGACTAACACCTTCGATTCTACAAGTAAATTAAAGATGAATTGAAGGTTACCTTTTAAGCAAGGTAAATACTTTTTGATGTCTTTGTTCTACTCCTTTTTTTTTTTTTTTTTTCATGTATGCATATCAGCATATGTATGTCACTTTTCTCGACTATTATTTTTATGTTCAATGTAGGCATTAAAAAGATATGTTATTCTTAATTATATGGTATAATAAGTTGATTATTATACTCGAATGTTTTTCTCATGAAAGCGGCGGCTCTTAAGATGGAATGCTAAAGAATAAAACACATTTGATATCATGTCTCCTCTTGATGCACTAAAGTAACATATGCCTTTTTTATTTTATTTTGTACTCATTTCATTATGGTAAACTTTAAAACAACGAAACCGACCTGCTTTGTTGTCTAGCACGCTATGTGCGAGTACGAAATCTAGTTAAATTTTAAAACTCATTTACATATAACAATAATTGAACCATAGGTTTCTTAATTTGTCTGTTTAATTATGTTATCGTGTATTTTTACTCACATTTATCCATAGATGTTCCTACTTCTGATTTCTTAAAAAACTAGTCTCCGGTTATAATAACATGATTACACATGTCTATAAATAAAATATAAATAAAATATAAGAGTGTACTAAATAATTTATAGCTTTTAACCTTTTATGTAGGCTATGTATGTGTAAGTGGAGATCGACAATTGGTCCCACCTGAACCGCCAATTTCAACGTGACCAACATCGAAAGAATTATATGGTGGTCTGATGTTTTTTTCAGAGTTAAAAGTGTTCTTTCTCATATATGTGTTTTTTATTAAAAAAGATGTATTTGAATCAAGTTTAAATTTTATCATTTGAATCCAAATATTTCATCAAATTTGTTATTTAAATTCATTTAACTTCATCTAACTAACACTGTTAATTTTTTTCGTTAATTTTCCAACGTAAGCATTAGTTTCGTCAAAACAATTACAATATAAGAAACCAACCCCACACAAAAAGTTTTATGCGTTTATTCTCTTTTAATTTACGATTTAATTCTCGTCAAATTTATATAAAAGGTATTTTATTTCTCATTCTATAAAAGAAATAAATGTACTTTTGAGTTTTGTTTTGTCAAACATCAACTTGAAAATTGCAACGATCAAGAAGTTTCTAGAACGTATTTCTTAACGAGGTTATCATTATAGTTGATCTAGTATGTATTCTTCTTATATAGTTATATTTATATAGTTATATTATATATATACTAATTACTAACCTTTTTATTTATTATGGGTTGTACAACATGTTTTAAGGGTTGTATCCAACTTTTGTCTTATTTTTTTAATCTTTAACTTTTTCATTTTAACTCAACATTTTTACAATTTAACCCAAATATTTTTTTATTTTTAACTTTGGTCACTATACTTTTTATATTTTAAAAATTATCGTTTTACGTTTCGGTCTAGATTTTACGAGTTAACACGCTGCATTGTGCCTGTGTAGTTCAACGTTTTTACGCTTATTTTTCTTCCCTCTTAATATTACCGTCGCAACGCGCTGGTCCAAGATCCACTTAGTTAGTGTTTTATATGTTTTACGTTTCGCCTAAAGGTGGTGTGTCCTTGGTTCTACGTTTCAGTTGGTGGTCGCTAACGGTGGTGTGTCTTGGTGCTACTTAGCATGGTTTTACGCCCCCGGACTGAATATTAGTTATATAATAATTACCACGAAGTTATTAGTTATCATCTAATTTAAGCTTATTCGAGTTTAAAGAGTTATGTGATGGAGAATATAATTAATATAATATATTTAAGAATAAGAAGAACCACATCATATGTTTGTAAATAATGTTTTGCTAATTTGATAGAAGAGCTCAAACAAGTAGGGTACACAACTATATAAAAGCCTAATTACACTTGAAACAAAACAAACAACCGGATTATACAATTCTTACGATTCTTGATATCAATTACTAGATTGGTTCTTTGACTGAAGTAAATTATTAAAATAAACATTCAAAAACAAAAATTACCAAAAAAATAGACCAATCAGGAGGAAACATGTGTCCATCCCTCGCCACGTGGGCGAGGAAAACTCATAATCCTCGCTGACGTGTTCATTCCTCGCTGACCAGCAGAGGATTTAACATATTTCCTCGCTGACATGTTTTGCTTGCTGACCAGACAATGAATTGATAATTTTCCTTGCCCACGTGTCCATACTCGTTAACTAGGCGAGGAATTATGATTTTTCCTCACAAAATGTTTTTTTTTTAATTTTTCCTTCCTCGCCTTATCTTTTTATTTTTTACTTTTTAAAAATACATAGAACAAAATAACTTTTAGAGTTAATTACATAAATGGTCCCTGTGGTTTATTTAAAATGACAGCTTTGAGTACTAAGCAAAAAAAGTAATATGTTTGGGTACGCACTTTAAATTTTGTAACAAATTTGAGTATTAATACTAACAGATGTTAGATTTTATGTTAAGTTTAAGGGCATTTTATTCTTTTCACATCATATGACTACTTATGTAAATTAGAGGACTATTCATGTAATTTAGTTAAAATAATATATTTATATACAATTATACACATACACACATATATGTCTTCACGATCGAGTACCACCACCGTTGGACATCACCGCCAACCACCACTGACGTCCATCACCGCTGTCCATTGCCGGCCACCACCGCATCACATTGTCTTCACTGTGATAACCTCACATCACTGCCATCCATCTCTGATCCTCACCCATAGTCACTTCCACCTCATCCCCACCCCCGAATCGAAGCTCCAAATGCTCTAAATTGAAGGTCTAACTTGACAAACCGCATCTGAGTTCACCCCCACCATTGTTCACACACCGATTTTAGGTGGTTTCCGGTAACGATTTTAGGGTTTTTTTATGTTTACCCCTCTATATTTTTATGATTAACTTTGATTTAATGGTGGTGGTGGTCTGAATTGTGAGCGGGTTAAATGGTGTTGGGCGACGGTGGTGGTGGATTCAACCGTGGTGGTGGTCTGAAATGGAGCCGGTTGAATGGTAGTGGGTAGTAGCGGTGGTGGATTGAATGGCGGTGATGGTCTAAAATGAGTTGTGCGGCGGTGGTGGTGGTCTAAATATGAGTGGGTGGAATGATGGTGGGCGGCGACGGCGGTGGCGGTGGATTGAATGGTGGTGGATGTTTGAAACGGGAGTGGGAGACGATAGTGGGAGGGTGGGTTGGGGTTGGTTGTAGTTAATTACACAAATGGTCCCTAAATTAAAAGATTGATAAAATTACAAAAACAGTCCCTTAAAAGGTATTTTAGTTATTTTATTTAAATTTAACGTCTGTTAATCTTAATACCTTATCTCGTTATAAAATTAAAAACACACTACCCCAACTTGTTACAAAAAACCCTTAGTACCCAAACCTGTTATTTTAGATAAACCACATGGACTATTTATGTAATTAACTCTAACTTTTATATATTAATAAAAAAATAATAGTTTTTACATAAAATAGTGTAAGTTTAGAAATTAATAAAAATGAAAAGTTATAGCCTTCTTTTAATATATACCATAAGTTTTTAGTTAAAACATATTTTTTTTAAAAAATTATAAATTAAATGAAAATCTGTTTATATAATTTATTTCTTTGTTTATAAAATTATTAATAATTAAATTATAGTCATAAAATTTGTTGATTAAAAACTGTTTTATTCTTTGGAAAAAAGGAGCGAGATTTTAGGTGGAGTCTATGGAGATTTAAGGAGATCAAAATATTTTGATTATTTTGGAAGTAATAGTTAATTTTGATAAGTTTTGTTGGTCAAATGACCATTGTGGTAATTTTCCATTCTAAAAACATGTCAAACTTTTCCATAAACCAAACACCAATTTAACTAATCTCTAATATCTAGAAAAGATCATGAAATTTACATGTAAAGTTTGTGACTTCAAGTGACCATGTAATCATGTATATGGAATAATGCTCACTAGCACCGTACAACATATGATGCAAAGGTTACAACACAAGTTAAGGATTATGGGACCCACAGAACATGAAATATATGCTGGCGGCTACATAACAACACCAGAAAATCCAAGAAATTTACACGAATTCTTGATTTTCAAATCAATTAAATTCCAGAAACCAAGAAAAAACGTACAACTAACAAAGCACATGTTACAACTGATCCAACCCATTTACACAAAAACTTCCATAATTACAACCATAAACTCATAAAAAAAACGTCCAATTCCCAATTATTATACACGATTCTTATACTTATAATACGACCTACAATTCGAAATACAACAGAGGGAATTAGGAGTAACAAGTTACATTATAGATCAGCCACCATTGTTTCTGTTTACCGGTGGAGGGATTCCCCCTCCACCAGCATCTCCACCGCCGCCTTGGCGACCGTTGTTGCCTGCATCAACGGCCGTATCATATGCGGCGGTAGTTGCAGGGTTTCTGATGAAACCGAGGGTTTCCCCGGTTTTGACGGCGATGAAAGCGAGAACGCCGGCGGCATCGGCGAACACTTGAGCTCTGATCTTTCCTCTTTTGATGGTCGGAGCCATTGGTGGTCGGAATCAGTGAGTCGCCGGAATCCGGTGAACGAGTGAGAAAGTAGTTGAGAAGTGAGTGTAAGTTATTGTGATGGAGTTCACATTTTATAGCCGTCAGAATATTAAATGTTATATTGTTTATTAAGTAAATTAATTGGCGGTTTATAGTTCGGTGGGGGTGTGACGGCGTGTGTTATGTCATCATTTCAAAATTTTGTAATACAAATAAACGGAACCATAATGGTCATTTGTCCAACAAAACTTACCAAAATAAACTTTGACCTTCAAGATTATCAAAATGTTTTTTTGACTCCCGCACCTCTCCACCTAAGTGAGATATTCACCGAAAATCTCTCCCAAATTAAAAAAAATAATAATAAAAAAGGAGTTTTTAGTTAAAAAAGTTAATGACTAGCTTTTAGTTATTAATAAGTATATGAAAAATGAATTATATAAAATAATGTACGTAATTTTTTATTTAATCTTGCCCATCTTTTACGCACTTTATAAAAAATATGTAGTTTTCATATAAAACTATTAAAAGATAGATTTCTAAGTTTTTTTTATTATTTTCTTAAAATCTCATAACTTTTAATTATTAATGATTTTACAAAAAAAAATTATATAAATATGTAACTTTATATAAACGTAACTAGCTTTAGTAAACTCGTGTATTACACGGGTTTAATAAATAAAATATTAAATATAATAAAAATTTATTAATTATATAACGATATTTTAAGATAATATTTTATTGAAATCTTCCTTATTATAATTAGAATGAAAATTTATTTCAAAACAAACGATTAAAATAAATATCATTTTTGAAAACTTTCTTATCATAATTCACAATTTTATTTTTTTGTTCATAAAAATATTATTTTTTAAAAGCACTAATTTTAAAATATTTTATTTTTTTAAAAAATTGTTGTTTTAGAAAAAATTCTTACCTTATAATTAATTATCTTTAGAAATAACATTAATAAAAAGATTTTTTCTTAATTTATTTAAAAATTATTTTAATCTAAAAAAGATTTAAATAATATTATTAGCAATTAATGTGATTATTTAATAGGAGAGAGAAACGAAAAAATTTTGGTGAGAAGAAATGTGATGCTACCATGTGTCCCTCCTAGTTACCACATTATGTCACGTGTCTCTCATAGTTACCATTTTATTAGAGTAGAAATATTAGATCTTCCCATTTTTAAAGTTTTATATATTATAAACAAAAAAATTTTAAAAAATAAAATGTTTGCTCTTTTAACAATTTGTTTAGTTTTGAAAGGAAAAGATATTATAAAAAGAGAAACATAATAAATAAGTTTTGAATGTTGATATGCACATTAGTGTTTTAATGATAATTTAAAACATTATTATTATTTCTGTTTAAATGTGTATTGAGTAGGGCTGCAAACGAACTGAACGTTCAACGAACAGTTCGTGAACTGTTCGGCGGGAAGTTCGTTTATGTTCGTTTGTTTAGTAAATGAACGAGCACGAACAAGAAAATTTCGTTCGTTTAGTTAAACGAACGAACACGAACATAAGCCGCGTTCGTTCGTTTATGTTCGTGAACGCTCGATAATGTGTTCGTTTATGTTCGTTAATGTCCGTTCGTGAACGTTAGATAATGTGTTAGTTTATGTTCGTTAATATGTTTGATTATGTTCTTAATTTTTGTGTTAGTTATTTTTATGACAAGTATGTCAAGTGTTTTTAGATATTTATGTTACATGTTTATTTATTTTTTGTAAATTTTATGATGAATATGCTGATTTTATTTCTAAAATAAATATGTGATTATTTGTATTCGTTTGTGTTCATGGACTTCTTTGTGTTCGTCATGTTCATGAACATTTGTTTGTTTTCATTTGATTTTGTTTGTGTTCAATTGCGTTCGGTAAGTGTTCATGAACAGTTCATGAACATGTTCATTTCCTTAATGAACGAACACGAACAAGAAAACTTGTTCGGTAAGTGTTCGTGAACAGTTCATGAACATGTTTATTTCTTAATGAACGAACACGAACAAGGCCTTGTTCGTGTTCGTTCGGTTCGTTTGCAGCCCTAGTATTGAGATTTAACAATAAAGCCATTCATGTTTATTTAAAAAATCTAAAGAATCAGTTCATAAAAATTTGTATGACTCCTTTTATTAATTCATTAATTATGCATGCATTCTTTCCATAGAATGCTTAAATTAAAAAAATAATAATTGATAACAAAATAATTACTTGTTTGTTTTTTAGTTTTCGATCTTCAGACGAGATTTAAGAAACATTAGTTATTTATTTATTAATATTAAAAGTAAAGGAATAACAGATTCAGGAACATATTTTAAACTGAACTAGATTTTTTTTATAGAAAAAATGTTTTAGTTTTTCTTTTTTCTTTTAAATGTACTGAGGTTGTATTTAAATATCTATGTATTTATGATACATAATTATTTCAAAAAAATTATAAAAAATTCCCTAAAATCTCGCCCATCTAAAGTTCTTGTTATTATGAGTAAGTAATTTTTTTATCTATAATATATTCTGTTTTAATTATAACGTTTAAAATATTTACTGGTTATATCCTTTCATTTTCTTTAAATGTATAAAAATTACATAATAAAAGTTACAATAATTTCTAAAATAAATCCATAGTTTATAAAACAAACTTTTATAAAAAAAATTATGGAATTATATTGTTTTATAAAAAATTACGGAAATAATATTCTTTTATTTTTATATATTTTATGTACATAAAAAATTTATATTATTTTACAATTTGGCCAACATCTCCATTTTTTATAAATAAAAAATATTAATATTTATAAAATGTAATATTATGAGATTTTAAAAAATTCAAGCGAGGAGGGGCAATTACGTGTCAGAATGGCGAGGAATTGCCACGTGTTAGTGAGGATTTATGACTTCATGGCTAGGAATTGCCACGTGTCAGATTTGATTGGTTTATTTTTTAGTAGTTTTTAGTTTTAAATGTTTATTTTGGTAATTTTACTTGGTCAATTGGTCAATTTTGTAATTTTCTCATAAATTAATATATAAATAATAAATTGTTATTTCTAATATATGAGAAATTTATAGAAGTTTAAGACCTTGTTAGATATTTTTGGTATTAAGTTTGCTTACTCAGTATTTAAGAACCATGCTGATAACTTAATTTTTATCAATAAAAAAAAGAAACAAAAAAAGAAAACACTAAAATTATGACAAATCAATAATGTACGTACCGAAAAACCGTTATCCATACATGTACATAACCAATATGCTTAGTACGGTACTTCTTAAATACAGACTAGTATTGGTGTTTACGGTCAAGTTATTGTGAGAACTAGCATAACAAAATAAACAATTTCCGTTTTAGTTTAAAATTTAAGAAATAGAAAAAACTAATATATATAAATATAATTTTTTTGTATCACTCTGAGATGTGGTTTATCTGTGTGACATATCATTGAAGCCGAAAAATCTCGTCGCAAAAAGTCATAATTTTGCGCAATATATTATTTGCGACGATTTTTCGTCATTATAAAGTCGCCGTAAATAAGTGGTCGCAAAAGGTTTATTGCGACGAAGTTTGCGACGAAAACATTGCGGGACCCACTTGTTTTAAAAAAGAGGGAAAAGTTGTGGAATAAGTTTTTTGCGACGATTGTTATCGCCGCAATGGTTTTTTAATTTTTTCTTTAATATTATAAATATTAAAATTAAATATTTATTATTCTTTTTGCGACGAAATATCGCCGTAGAGTTTTTGACTACAACGATTTTTTTGCGACAATTTTTGCCTCAAAGCCTTTTACCAAAAGCTTTTTTTGCGACGAAAAATCGCCGCAAAAACTCAATGTTTTTTTATTCTGCTGCATTCGCAACAATCCACCCAGGGATTCCTGGTTATCAAACATGTTGTTCAATTGCTAAAGTCCTGCTATTCAATATCACTAATACCATCTCAACTATCAAACCAATCGCAATTAGAAAAGATAGCATATAAACCAACTATTGTCAAGAGTTAACAAGTTATGCAAACAAATGTTTCAAAATGTTCCAAAATATTCATAACAACATCAAATCAAAATCCTATGAGTTTGACGACCCACCTTTATTATCTTCATCACTTTGTTAGGAATGACCACTTCTCTTCAAGGTGCTCTGGACTTGGGTTTGAATTTGACTTTGCACTTGTGTCATCATATTAGCCATCATCTGAGACTGCCATTGTTCTTGCTCACTTGCCAGTTTCGCTGCTATCATCTCCTCAACCTCAGCATGTGAGAACATCCGTTGATCCGTCCTATGAGGTGGAGGTGGGGCTTGTGAAGACAAGCTCGGTAATGGCCCGATGCCACGTTCCCACCCGGGCCGCTCCCCCAAGACCTCCCGCATGATCTGCTTCTCTGACATTTCAGGGCGTTGTTGTTGAAGCGCGACCATTTGCTCCTATGTAGTTTACAAAAAACAATAACCAATGTTATATATATATGAATTACTTTATTTTTATAATATTGTAAGATGTGTACATTACTTACATAGTATGCAGCGGGTTTAGGTTGATAGAAATTACCGCTTGAATAGGTATAGAAGTGGCGGCATGCTAACATGGCACTACCAGGTTCATTAGAACCCTCTTCCCGCTGTAAACATATTAGATAGATATATAATCATATAATAGTAACTTACAAACACGTAAAACAATTTATAAACACATTAGATTAAAACAACTTCCAAACATATAACTACACTTGGCTAGAGATGTCCGGCCGCCATGTCCTTCGATCTTCTACTTCCCTTTGTTGGACTTGTTGGTTGCAGACCGAGCCTTGACTTCAGCAGAAGTGTAGTAATCCACATAGCATTTTCACTCAGATTCTTGCATGTCAGGTGGCACAACATCGAAAATATCAACCCTGTCCACCCCACCTTTTTTACTAAAATGCTTTTGCTTGAACCGGTATTTGTGATCTTTATACCGGTTTGTAGTATATTTCTCAATGCCTGCCCTCAGGCCTTCGTGGGGAGTCATATCAAAATCCATCTGCAAATTATGAAAACAAATAGCTTAGTGTATATATATTTAAACACTGAATTGAATTATCAAAAACTTAACCTTTAAGTCAGACCGGATAGTCGCCTTCAACTCTACAGATATTTTTCTCCGGCTCTTGTAGTTTTGAGGAAATTTGTCAACGAGGGTACCAACCAGTGAAGCAAAGGTCGCCTTCAAAAAGCAGTCCCAATCTGGGGACTGTCCGAAGCTAAATTCTATAAATTTAATTTCAGATGGGTGCCCTACGATATAAAACGAGGAAGAATTATACACACATGTTAAAAGAAACTAAGCATTTTATAGAATTCCAACCCTAATCCACATCAAGATACCCAAATCACAGTCCAACCTAAACCACATTCTAATGCCCCCATAATAATACATGCACACCTAAAACAAATACATAAATTCTCATGTTTTTTCATCTCAACTAACAACAAAATCACTAAATAAATACATTATAAAGAACAATTTAACATTCATACACACATACACATAAACATAAATACACAAATACATACATCCTCATGTTTTTTCATCTCAACTAATATCACTAAAATTAAATTAATTACCAGGTGGAGTGTAACACCAAACTTCAAGAATTTGAGTTAACAAAGAGTCAACTACACTGCAGCCTCCTAAAACCTTGAAGAAAATCTGAAATTTGATCTAAAATATGATGAAAATGATGGTTAACAAACATTAATGAAAAATTGAATTAGGAAAAAAGAGGGGTATTACCTGAAATTAAAAGTGGTGGTGGCTATGGTGGCAGGAAGCGGCGGCGACGGTGGCTGTGGTGGAGTAGCGGTGGTGGGGTTTGAAGGGGGCGGTGGCAGAGTGGTGACTAGTGAGGGTGGGGACAACGGCGGATGGCGGTGGTGGTGACAGGTTGTGGTGGTGACGGGTTATGGCGGTGGAGAGCGACGATGGTGGGGGTTCGGTTGGTAAGAGCGGCGGTGGTGGGGGTTCTGTTGTTAACGGGTTGTGGGTTTGAAAATAGTGAACCAGATCTAGGATTCCCGTCTTTTATCATTTGGATTTTTTTGCGACGGCATATCGCCGTAGTAAACATATTGCGATGAGTGTTTTTTATTAATTAAAATTATTTAAATTTTTTAAAACTTTTTTGCGACGACACTTTCGTCGCAAATAATAAAAGGGAAAATAAAAAGTGGGAAATGAAAAAATCAAATTTATTTTTTGCGGCGACTCTTTCGTCGCAAATGTGTTGGCAGGAACTTTTCCCTCCTAAAAGAGAATTAGATAATAAAAAAAATATTAAACTATTATTTGCGACGAAAAAGTTCGTCGCAAAAAATATTAACGATTTAAAAATTCCTAAATAAATTATAATATACTATTTGCAACGATTTTATCGCCGCAAAAAAGAAGTTTGACTAAAAAGTCAAAGAGTAAACTTTTTTGTCATTTAATGTGTTATTTGCGACGAAATGTTCGTCGCCGCAAAAAACGTTGACACAAAAGACCATTTTTCTTGTAATATATATATATATATATATATATATATATATATATATATATATATATATATATATATTGATTCATGTGTATGTCATGGGTAGTTGATTTTTAAGCATATAAACAAATTAGTTTTATTATTATTTTTTATAATACACATTTAATCTGTAGTTACTAAAAGTATATAAGTACATTATTTTTGTGGTTTATATGTGATCCACATAACACATACGTATGTGTATGTCACAGGCACGATATTTCAAGGAAATGAGAACATTCGGAAGAAAATAAAGATATTTAAATTTATTTTTATTTATGTAATAATCTGGTGTTGGAAAATGATTCTCATACACTGTTAATAATATTATTTTATTGTTTAGGAAAGATGCTTCAACCGTCGTTTACTCTCTTCACTCCCACACGCAACCACATCATCACGCTGCATGCAATTGATGCAAGCATGATTCAATTGTTACAAATTTAACAATAAAAATAAAAAACTTATATATATTATCTTTGGTTTTTCAACCCAGTATTATAAAGTAGATGATAGGTTCAGGTTAATAACCTCCGACTATAAACCGCCGCTCACAATAATTTACCTTTTTATTTTTGTTTATTTTCTAGATATATAAAAAATTTGATTGATATTAAATTATATCCGATATAAAACATTTTTTTAATTGGAAGGTAGATAAACATTCCCACTCAAAAGAAGGTTTTTTCAACTATAGAAAAAGAAAAAAGTTATATAAAATAGAATACGACTTAGTTTTTAATAAAATTTACATTGCAATAAACACACAACAAAAACAGAGGAAAAATCTACATTTGTATCCATATTATATAACATAACTATAGGAGAAAAACTAAGTTGTATATTTTAATTGGAATTTATCACTACAATATATGAAGTGGTGACACGATTATACGCAAATATAAAGTTAATAACTCGGCTTTCTCACACGACACAATTGTCTGAAGTTATGCCATGTTATTTTTATTTATAACTACCTTTATGTTTCTTTAAAAAAAAATGGTCCCGACAAATGAGTAATTATATATTTCAACTTTACCAACCACCATCGCACGTGTGGTTGGCCCCAATCATAAGACTAAAAGTCTCAAATGTCCAAGTGTTCCCACACGCTTTACAGATAAAATATACGGGAAAGCATATTATTCTATTCAACTATAATATACATAAAGATAATCAGAGGTTTAATACGTGGCTAGCTTATTTGATAAAAGTTTTGTTTTTCAGAGAGAAAATTTTTGGTTTAAATTCAAGCAATGGTGTAATTTAGTGTAGTGTAGAAATAAAGTAGATTTATCAGTTAAAAAAACATAAAGATAATGAGAGTGATTTCATAATGATCGTTAGAAAAAGTTAGACAAGTTAGGGTTTTTATCATTTTAAAAAGTTAGAACGACGATTAAAAAATTCGGTTTAAAAATTCACTTATCGATCTATTTATGTAATTAAGTTTAGCCGATCACTCACTTTTTGTTACACAATGATTAAAGTTTACTGACAAAATTTGTTAACTTAAAAAAAATGATGGTTGATTCAATGTATGAGAACCGTTTACCATCATTGTGTGTCGTCACAATTTAGCATGAGAACCGTTTACCATCATTGTGTGTCGTCACAATTTACCAATTGTCTTCACCACCACTTAAATCAACAAGTATGTTAATTTGTAAAAACAAAATATAGTTTTTGAAAATTATAAGAATTTCTTTTCAATATTTAACATATTATTATGAAAACAAGAGATAGAATGATTTTAATTGTGTTTTGATGCACTTAATTTGATAATTATATAGAAAATTTATTTATATAAAACAATAACTGAATCTTTGGTTTCTTAATTTGTTCGGTTATTTCCGTTATCCTTTACTTCTATTCGCCTTTGTCCATAGATATTCCGACTTTTGAGTTTTTAAAAACATAGTTTATGGTTATAATAAGATAAGTGCCAATAAATAAAAAATAAGTGTCATGTAATAAATAATCCATAATCTATAGTTCTTAAACCTTTCTGGAAGCTATCTATGTGTACGTGGAGATAATTGGTCCTACCTCGAACCGCCAATTTCAACGTGGCCAACAAGGAAAGAATTATATGCTAGTCCGATATTTTTTTTTATAAATGTTTCATTTAATCGCACACAAATGCAGTAATTTTCTGATTTTTAACGATTTTTGGAAGCTATCTATGTGTAAGTGAAGTTAATTGGTCCTACCTAAAGGTTAAAACCGCCAATTTCAACTTGATCAACATAGAAAGAAGAGTAAATTGTCATTTTCGTCATATGTTTTGGTGAAAAATATCATTTTCATCCAATAATTTGTTTTCTCGTATCTGGATCCCTGTCATTTACGAATCCTGTCATATAGTTTGTTTTCTTGTATCTGGGTCCCTGTCGTTTAAAAATCCTGTCATATTCATCCAGTCCATTAACTCAATCCAAAAGTCATCGTCAAATGAGTGGTATATTGGTTATTTTATATATATGTTTTATTTTTCTTTTTTTAAACCTAATTAAATACAACCCCTTTAAATACATTGCTATTTTAGTTCCTCAGATTTGGATATGTTTGTCAATTCAGTCCAAAAATACCCACCACCTCGTCATAATACGCCACATCACCACCACCTGTGATAGAACCACCATAACACCACCACGTCACTAAACCACCAGCACCCCATCACAAGAACCACCAAACCACCACCACCACCACTGTATCACAAAACCACCAACACCACATCATACCGTCGCCACCACCACGCACACTAGATCTTTGCCATCACAACACACTAGATTGCCTCCACCATGTAAACCCTAGAAACCAACCGTCAATCTCGAACTTGTAACAAATCCATTTGAAAACGCATATGGAATCCTTTAAAATGAGTATCGTAGAGGTAATAATTTAATATGCATTTTCAAAGCGATATGTTACAAGTTCAATATTGACTATTGATTTATGGGGTTTACATGGTAGTGACGATCTAGTGTGCGTTGTGGTAGTGACGGTCTGGTGTGGTGTTGGTGGCTCTGTGATGAGGTGGTAGTGGTGATGTGGTATAGTATGACGAGGTGGCGGTGTGGTGGTTTTTTTGGACTGAATTGACAAATATATCCAAACCATAAAGATTAAAATTGCAATGTATTTAAAAGGGATAAATCAGGTTTAAAATAAAAATAATAAAACATACATGTAAAATGACAAATATACCCTTTATTTAACGAATAATTTTGGATGGAATTAACAAACTGGATGAATATGACAATTTTATAAACAACAGGACCCAGATGCAAAAAAGCAAAATATTAAATGAAAGTGCTAATTTTCACCAAAGCAAATGAACGAAAATAACAATTTACTTTGAAATATGCTAGTCCGATATTTTTTATGAACGTTTCATTTAATCACACACAAAATCAGTAATGTTCTGATTTTGTGCTTTATATTTTTAGAAAATTATATCTTTAGAATAGATTAAACAATAGATGTTCTATACTTCTTTATGGTCATTGTTAGTTGCTATCTTTTGTTTTATTTTTATATAATCAAATCAGCCTTTTCGGAAATATTTTAGGTAAAAATACGCTATGTTCTAAATTATCTTTCTATTTCATTAATAAAATAGGTTTTTTTAAATAAAATATTTGATTTGATTAATAAAAGGATAAGGGCTATAGAAGTAACGAGCATGTTTATCACCTCTCAAAAATCGTAGTTGACCTAGAATTTTCATTAAAACTCACCAAACAACAACAATCACAACTTTACTCTAATAGGATTGAACATGAGAATTTCAAAAATCATGTGACTTTGACGTTTATCCGGTAAAATTTAAAGAATCAAGAAGCATACGAAAATTTGTAAATTTGATTTGGTCCTAACTTACAACAGATATCAAACAAGAGCCGTTTATAAACCATTAAAACCAACCACCATCTTTAACTCTAGGCGAGACAGCTAGTTTGAGTGATTCGAAATACATACAGTTTAGTTTTAAAGTTTATATGGTTCGATTTACTTTATAAACCTTAAAACCAATTGCAAAAACTGAAACATTTGTTTAAAACGAGACCATGAACGACGCCTAAATAAACAAACACCCAACAACTCAACAAGATTTACAATCGAACAACCAACAAATCCAAATCAAGAGAATATTATAACATCATAATAATCTTGGCATTTTTTCAGCCAGTTACACACACATAAACTACTCTGCATCTTCGACATATGCACAACCACAAAACCAAATAAATCGAACAAATCTATACACAATAAGCCCTAATTTGCAAATTCCAAATCGTAATCAGCAACTCTCAACCTACCACAACAATCATCGATCGTCGGATCATCATACTCGTCATCTATCGGATCAGAGAGTCCGTCGGAGATCACATCGGCGTCGGAAGGGGTAATGCGTGAGCTCGTGCAGATTGAACTAACATCTGCTTCTTTTTGAGTTCCTTTGTTCTTCTTCACCATGTTTGTCGCCTTTGAAGCTGCATTAACCACCGAATTCACGATTTCAGCGACGATTTTGCGCTTGATTTCACCTCGTCGAGGCTGAATCATTGTTTTGTTCATCGATTTGTTAGATTGATTGGAGGAAATATATGCAGATTTCCTGTTTGTGGAGGTTTTGATGAATTCGAATGATTGAATTTGAAGTGAATTTGGAGTGAATTTGAGTATCGAAGCAGAGTGATTTATACAAGTTGAGAACGGTGAGCATTGCAATAACTTTGGGAGCACGTTTGCTTAGAGGCCCTTGAAGTTATGTTAATGTTAATTCAACCCCATTCGCTTCTTCTTATGTCAAAACTCAAAAACTTTGATAATGTAATTTAACAAATGTAATTGAAATGGAGGTGTCCGGGTAGACAGTGGTCCAATGATTCAGTTAGCCCATTAAATAAATATATATATATTTGGTGATGTCATGGTGATTAGGATTTGTGTTCGTTTTGGTGAAAACAAATTCTAACGACGTGTGTTGTAACCTAGACATGATAGTTTTAATGAATTTCAGTTTTTTCGAATAAAAATTTGGATGGATACATGTTAAAGAAATATGAAAATTGAAATGCATGGGTGTTTATGATATGTCACTTATCTTCAAAGGTATGCATAACTTAATGCAACAAAATTAGAAGCGAACATTGGTCTCTGACTCATATAACCTGATATAAACCAGTAATGTTATTTTCCATAGAGACGACGACAATAATTGTCGTCTGGAGGAATTGTATGTTATCATAGAAAACAGACACTAACAAGAGGATAGGATCGAACACCAAGACATATTACAACGAGATGCTTTTGAACGAGAAATTACAGCATGAGTGCCACACTAAATCTTGACATCTAACCGTATACTTTAACCATGAGTATGATATGTATATAATTTCTTCATGAATTTTATGTACTTAATTTATATTAGTTTATATCATTCTCTTTAATAACAAGGTTAAAATATAATCACAGTCTTTATATTTAGTTCTTTATCTATTCAAATTACACTATTCACTCTATTTATTCATATTACACTATTCACTTGATATTTTGAGTAATCACTTCTCACATTTCGTAACACAACATAACAACACATACCACTTAAGCAAAATGTCTTATAAAATCGAGCTTTTAAGATTGATCAGAACTTGTTTTCATCAAGTGAACATTAATTACTAACTGCAATTAAATATTTTTATTCAACCGTGTGGTACACGAGATTTTATACTAGTTGTTAAGAAAACAAAATGTAAAATGCTACTTTTATAATTTCTAGCCAAGGGATTATGTGTAAAAGTATTGTTTTTGAAAGTAAAATAAAAAAATAGCAAGAGTAAATTACGCTTTTAGTCCCTTTGGTTTCTGAATGCTTTGATCTTTCTCTGTCTTTTTTGATTTAGAACCCAAATGGGTTATTGATCTAAAACATATCAATATGATGGGAAATGTATCTGGGTCAAGACCCTAAATCGGTTTAGGTTTAGGTTTAGCGATGTCCATCGGCTTTTGTGGTGATGTTCTTGGGCGACGATCTTATTTCTGTTTCTCCCAAATGTGGCGGTGATGATCATGGTGGTTCAAAGACCTCCAAAACTACGAGCAGTCTCGAGAACCACCATATACTCACCTCTTCTTCACTAGATCCGGTTGTCCCAAACCACCGCCATTGCTCAGTCGCCACCACCATTGCCTAGTTGCAACACCACAGCCACCGCCATTCTAATCGATTTTGGCCTCCACCCCCACCAATTATCTTTGATTTAGGGAAAATCGCAGCTTGAGGGTTGTGGTGGTTATGTGTGTTCAACAGAAGTTTGATTTAGGTTAAAGGAGGTTGTGTATCTAGGTCGTCGGAGTTGGTTGATGGTAGTCGCCGTGTGCTTGGTTGCCGGAGTAGAGAGACAGAGAGAGAAAGAGAGAGAGAGAGAAAGAGAGAGAGAGATTGGTTTATATAGAATTGTAAATGTAGTAACTATTTCAATCTAGGGTATTATAACCCTTTTCTTTTAATGTTAATAGCAAAATTGGATGGAGTGAACGGGTTGGACATAATTGTAACAGATTTTAAACCACAGTAGTTAAATCGGATGTTTTTAAACTATTGGATGAAAATGGTTATAATCACCAAACCACAAGGAATGTAATTTACAACAATATAATCATTTTTATGATGTCATATTACAATTAATAAACGTGTTCCATTGGAAGCGTAGACGGTGATAAGTGGAGACGGTCATGACGTTAGCTGGTCCCCTCGTGATTATTGAAACTTTAATTTGTTATTTTATCACCACACTATAATATATTATATAAATTGCATGTGATGTTGGTGCATTTTTATTCCCTAATCTTTATTTACTATGTTCAGTTTGTCATAGATTTTATACTTTTCACTATGTGATGTAAAGTTTAGTCAAAATTTTTATAAAACTTACTATTTTACTTTTAATATTCAATTTCTTTAACAAAACTACTATATAATTTTAAAAGTTATAAGGAAATATATGTAATTTATTCTAAAAATTAATATGAATTTTTTTTTTCCTTTTCACGATTATTTTCTTTTTCTCTTATTCTTTCATTTTCCTGTACTCTATTTTTATCTTTATTTTTATTTTTCTTTTTATTTGTATAAAATATGTTCATTAGTTAATCACTTTTTCATTTTGTAAAAATATAGCTTTCCTTATAAAATTTTATTTTATTATATAATCGCTTAACTAATGTTCAAACTAGGTGACCTTTTTATGGTTTGGGTAGACCAGGTTCGGATATCAAAAATATATATTATTTTCGGTTAAAATATAAAGTATGAATAATTTAAGTTAGTGTATAACTGAATTCCCGGTTTATTTGATTACAAAGAAGAATAGTTGGTGTTCTATTCTCTATTGTTGTTTGCAAGTGGCTCTTTATTTTAAACTCATTGGATCAACTTCATTATTTTCTTAACTCAAGCTTCTTTTATGAGAAAGAAAAAATATTCGTTCTTGATGTATAAAATTGTTTGTTCGTATACACAAAGAGAAATTTTTCTAACAGTTATAATACAAAGAGAAATTTAGTTTGATGTAGTTAGGATTAGATTAGTATTTGTAATTAACAAATATTAAGCACAAGTCATGAAAAAGGCCAAAGGTATAATTAACTCAGAAATTCAGGTATGTCTACAAATACACTACATGAATACCTGAAATGTAATTCGGGTCAAGTTTCAGTTATATTGACATATAAGAAAGCCCGACTAATCAGAAACCAAAAATATAATCAAACAACATCCCTAGTTCAAAAAGTCTTATCCCTTCTTAAAACAATATTCATGTTATCTTATTTATTCAAACAATTAATTCTAAATAAATTTATAAATCAAGCGGCTTTATACATCACACTTTTTATGATGTATTTTTCTTCTTTTTTTAAATATTTTCTTGGATTATATTAATATATTTTTGTAAATCACACGGCTTCCACAAACACGGTTTTATTTGTTTGCACCCACATTGTATTGTCTAACGTCCATCGTTATCTTCATATTTTCTTACTTCCCATTTTGGGATTCTGAAAAATACGTCGTATTAGCCATTAGTTAACTTATCAAAATATTCAATTATAAGAAAAATATATTCTAAAAGAATAATATTTTAGTTTAAGTAGTTCCTAGTACATAAAAAAGACTACAAAATTGAATCGTAATATCTTTATGAGTTCAAGAAAGATTCAATCTATTTTAGAACTTAAGATAAAATTCAAACTTTCTTTTTAATAAAATGTTTAACGTAATAAAAGAGGTTCAAATAAAAAGTGTATTTTTGTTACAAAGTGTGAGAAGACACAATAAGTCAAAAAAAGTCACAAAAAAATTATATCTCACAATCTAAATCGAATTTCAAAAAAGTAATTCCGAGCTTTTGTTCCCCTAGCCGTCCTCACTAAGAAAAAAAAATAAACGAAAAATAAAAAAAAAAATAACGTTTTTTTGTTGTTTCATTTATGAAAGACACAATGAAGTCATTGTGTCATTATGAAAGACACAACGACGTCATTGTGTCATAAAAGACACAATGAATTTTTTTTTATTTTTTTTTCTGAAAGAGGACGACGAGAGGAACAGAGACTCCGAAGTACTTTTTTGAAATTCGATTTAGATTGTGAGATATAAATTTTTTTGTGATTTTTTTAGACTCATTGTGTTTTCTCACACTTTGTAGCAAAAACATATTTTGTAGAATAACCTCACCCTAACGTAATAACCTTTACACTTTATTCGTACTTAATAGTTATTTTATTTTATTAAAATTGTGTAATATGGTTTCAATATAAAATAACCAATAATTTTAATCTTTTTTATTTAATGTGTGTATGTAGGTGCACCTGCAAGTTAAAATTTTCTTTGTGAGAATTTAAACTTTAAAGAGTCGTCGACACATAATTTCAGACTACATAACATTTTGTTCGATTCTCTTCTTTTATTTTATAGTTTTAGATTGTTTTTTTTACATAATCCATCCAATCAACTCGAATGTGGGCCAAGACATGCAAATTCGTTAAGATGTAATACAAGTTTTTAAACTAAATACGTGACAGGTGACGTCATTCATGACGTGGGTGGTCCCTGATGACATCACTTGGGGGAGGCTACTTGTAAAAGGCCGGCATCAAACCTCATCGTTCCACCACCACAATCTAGAACATGTGACTTATTTACCATTTTGTCCCTTCGTTTTTGTCATTTCCAAAATATACTTTATTCCCTTTTATTGCACATATGTAACTTTTTCTTAATAGTATAAGGGGCACTCACGGGTTAGGGTGCGGGTAGCAGAGGTTTGGGCGGTACACCATCGCGCAAGTCACGCGTGTCAGGTGGTAGGTTGGGTTTTGGGTTCACGAATGATGGACCCGTTTGAGAAGCCACTCTCTTCATCGTTATCACCTGCTCAGTGGCGTAGTTTGATGTTAAATGTAGAACGAGTCGGTTTAAATATAAAGTATGAAAAATTTAAGTTAGTGTATAACTGAATTCCCGGTTTATTTGATTACAAAGAAGAATAGTTGATGTTCTATTCTCTATTGTTGTTTGCAAGTGGCTCTTTATTTTAAACTCATTGGATCAACTTCATTATTTTCTTAACTCAAGCCTCTTTTATGAGAAAGAAAAAATATTCGTTCTTGATGTATAAAATTGTTTGTTCGTATACACAAAAAGAAAATTTTCTAACAGTTAAAATACAAAGAGAAATTTAGTTTGATGTAGTTAGGATTAGATTAGTGTTTGTAATTGACAAATATTAAACGCAAGTCATGAAAAAGGCCAAAGGTATAATTAACTCAGAAATTCAGGTATGTCTACAAATACACTACATGAATACCTGAAATGTAATTCGGGTCAACTTTCAGTTATATTGACATATAAGAAAGCCTGACTAATCAGAAACCAAAAATATAATCAAACAACATCCCTAGTTCAAAAATTCTTATCCCTTCTTAAAACAATATTCATGTTATCTTATTTATTCAAACAATTAATTCTAAATAAATTTATAAATCACGCGGCTCTATACATCACACTTTTTATGATGTATTTTTCTTTTTTTTTTATTATTTTCTTGGATTATATAATAATATATTTTTGTAAATCACACGGCTTCCACAAACACGGTTTTATTTGTTTGCACCCACATTGTATTGTCCAATGTCCATCGTTATCTTCGTATTTTCTTACTTCCCATTTTGGGATTCTGAAAAATACGTCGTATTAGCCATTAGTTAACTTATCAAAATATTCAATTATAAAAAAATATATTCTAAAAGAATAATATTTTAGTTTAAGTAGTTCCTAGTACATAAAAAAGACTACAAAATTGAATCGTAATATCTTTATGAGTTCAAGAACGATTCAATCTATTTTAGAACTTAAGATAAAATTCAAACTTTCTTTTTAATAAAATGTTTAACGTAATAACCTTTACACTTTATTCGTACTTAATAGTTATTTTATTTTATTAAAATTGTGTAATATGGTTTCAATGTAAAATAACCAATAATTTTAATCTTTTTTGTTTAATGTGTGTGTGTGTCGTGCTCCTTCAAGTTAAAATTTTCTTTGTGAGAATTTAAGTTTTAGATTGTTTTTTACATAATCCATCCAATCAACTCGAATGTGGGCCAAAACATACAAATTCGTTAAGATGTATTTTAAGTTTTTAAACTAAATACGTGACAGGTGACGTCATTCATAACGTGGTGGTCCTTGATGACATCACTTGGGGGAGGCTACTTGTAAAAGGCCGACATCAAACCTCATCGTTCCACCACCACAAACTAGAACATGGGACTTATCTACCATTTTGTCCCTTCGTTTTTGTCATTTCCAAAATGTACTTTATTCCCTTTTATTGCACATATGTAACTTTTTCTTAATAGTATAAGGGGCTCTCACGGGTTAGGGTGCGGGTAGCAGAGGTTTGGGCGGTACACCATCGCGCAAGTCACGCGTGTCAGGTGGTAGGTTGGGTTGTGGGTTCACGAACGATGGACCCGTTTGTGAAGCCGCTCTCTTCATCGTTATCACCTGCTCAGTGGCGCAGTTTGATGTTAAATGTAGAACGAGTCGAAAGTCAAGAGACTCATAAATTTGGTCATATAGCTATATCGGGGGGGGGGGGGGGGAAATACGCATAAGATTTTCAGATGAAATACCTATAATTTTTCACTTGTGAGCAAAAAACAGAGGGTTCAAGTGAAAAACGGGGGGTTTAGTTTGAGGGTTTAAGTGAATTGTAAAATGAGTACCCCTTATGTTCTACAATTTTCATACACGTGCGAGACTAACACCGCTTGTTCCTAATACGTAGGCGAAAACAAAAGTTACAAACAGTTGGATGCAGGTGGATTTAATCTAATTTTAATTAATAATTCCAATTATATGTTCTGTCAAGTAAAATATTAACATATAATCAGATAATTCAAGTAAAATATTAGCAATCGTTTTAACATATAAATGAGATAAATTTAAAATTAATATGTTATATATAAAAGACATAACTAGTTTTTTTTCTACATATAACATATTACTTATAAAAGTTATATAAGTATGTTTTTTAATTCGATTATTTTACACTAAAAGCTAAACCACAAAAACCATTTATATAAATTAAGTTTATAATTAAGCCGTTAGGTTCTTAACTGATTCAGTTATTTAGGTTTTTTTTTTCATTATCTCATTTATGATTAAGTTGCTCACTATGTCACTCACATAGATTCAGATATACTTGATTCAAATATTATTGCGATGATTTATATGAACCATAATAATATCACATTGAACCGTCAAGATTAAGTTGCCACTAGTTACTTGTTTGAAAGGTTATCTAGTCATATTTTTAAGTAGAATTAACGAACTTGTAATTGTTTGTTATCTGCACATCAGATGCATACCACTACGCCTAATATTTATTGACATCAAAGTGTCATTCATCAATAGAATGTGAATTTAGTCTATGAAGAAGCATGAAAGACCAGAGTTCAGTACTACAAATGGCATCAACGGATTAGCACTTTTCCGTTGCATGGGCATCGAGTAAGATGCTCGATAGATATTTGGTAAAAAATGATAGGATAATCACATCTCAGGTCCATGTTAAAGTTGTATTGTTGGTTTTTTCTTCCCAGATAAAAAAACTCCACTACTACCACAAGCGCTTATAGGATCCAAGAGTCGTAATCCTATGCACAAGTCAATCAGGCCATCATACTCTGATTGTAGTAATTATGATAGCATGTACTGGTGTGGAGAGAGAGAGAGAGAGGGAGAGAGGGAGAGAGAGAGAAAGAGAGAGAGGGAAGGGGGGGGGGGAGTCAGAGTGACATTAGAGTAACTTCGCCTCTCTACCATAATGCCCGTATTAAAACATGTTATTTGAGAAAGAGTTCGAACACATGTAGCCTTTTCTTTATATGGAGGCTAGTGGCCTAACCCTAATAGGTCAGTCTTATCTTAGCTTAAGTTTGGAATCACTTGGATTAGGCTTGATACATTGGTTTTTGTTCGACTCTGAAGGTACATACAAATACCTTATAGTCTTATTAAATAAAAGCATATGCTAGCGTATATCGCTTACAAGAAAACATCATGCACGTTAAAAGTTCTTCGGTAACATGGTTAATCATTTGGCCTTACAACCTATAGCTTAACAAAATTTTCTAACTTTTGATTTACTAAGCGGTTTATATTATAGGAAAATGTTCAAATACAAAATATTTTAAAACTAAAAAGTGTAAGAATGATTAAGATATTAACACGTGTCCTGTTGATCAAAATTAGGTTGGGGGCAAAATTGGTAATGTCCCCCCTGCTCAAGTTCCACATTTAAAAAAAAAAATATTTATAACTTTTGCATTCGACATTATTTTCGTAAAAAAATTACACCATAAAAACGAGCATTTTTTAATCTTTAAAACGAGTATAGTGTTGATATAAAAAACAAAGTTTTTTTCTAGAACGAGTTCAAAAAGCTATACATTTTTATTGTGTAATTTCGTCAAGTCATTGTGTAATCTTTTGAATTGATGATGATTACACAATTATCTGATAAGGAATACACAATGAACTTGAAACATAAAAAGTTTACATTTTTTATTATTGTGTTATTTAGAAATCATCATTTTAAAAGACACAATGCATAACATTCTCGTCAACATTAGACACAATGGGTAACAAAATGACTAGCGTTAGACTCGATGATTAGCAATAGACATAATGAGCTGCTTTGACGATGATTACGTAATGACATGATCAGGATTACATAATGAACTAAAAAACGTAAAAAAAATTACATTTTTAACATCGTTTTATTTGGAAACATCATTTTAAATACATAATGCATGACACAATAGTTATCATTGGACACAATGTGTAACACAATAATTAATACTAGACTTGATAATTAGCAATAGATACACTGAGCAGCTTGATGAGGATTACACAATGACCTAATTAGGATTATACAATGAACTGGAAAAAACGTAAAGATTTACATTTTTAGCATTTTGTTATTTGAAAATCACCATTTTAAAAAACACAATAGTTAACATTAGACATAATGGGTAACACAATAACTAACACTAGACTTGATGATTAACTGTAGACACAATAAGCTGCTTGATGAGGATTATACAATGACCTCATCAAGATTACATAATAAATTGAAAAACGCAAAAAACTTATATTTTTAGCATTGTGTTATTTAAAAATTATCATTTAAAAAACACAATGCATAACAAAATTGGTTAACACTAGCAACAATGATCTGATTAATATTACATAACGAACTGATATTACACAATGAGCTGACGAATATTACACAATGAACTAAAATAACGTGAAAAAAATTGTTTTTATGCATCAAAATTACAGGCATTTTAAAGATTAGAAAACGCTTATGTTTTATGGTGTAATTTTTTTTAAAAAAATAATATTGTATGTAAAAGTTACGAACGTTTAAACAAAGAGGTGGAACTTGAAAAAGTGGTTAAGACCAAAATACCCTTGTTCTACCATTTAAAGTTTCAATTATTTACCATTATATCACCAGATTTTATTAGTTCTTGGATCTAAAATCTAATGGATAATAATCCTTCTCACATTTTTTAGTTTTTCCTTACTTTTTACAATAACCCCACCCTATATTATAAACATATTAATCATAGTCATACATTCCTCATATACGCTCAACTTGAATATATATACAAAGAAGGAAAAAACGATTAAGAAAAAAATTCAAATATATAATCGTTAGGGAAAAAAATAATTTCAATATAGTTAAAGTACACAACACACTAATTGTTAAATGTAATCTTTAATAATTAATAATGGTACTGATAATGATCCTTGCATCCATATGCTAGAGGTGAACAAAATAGTTCGGGAACTAGAAACTGTTTTTAACTTAAATTTGAAATTGACATTGAAAATGTTCTTTTAAGAGTCATTTTGGAACCGACCCTACGCGTAGGGTTGAAAGCGAGTTGTAACACTCTAACCTGAAACGCAAATCAATTCCAAACCGAACTCATGATTTTTCCTTTCAAGAACTAGTTCTAAATCCATACCGGTTTAGCTAAGAACCATTGTAACCATTTTAAAATCAAATTGTACCGGTTTAACCCAAACCAGCTTGGGCTTAAAACCCTCCCTCTTGAACGTCTATCGTATGGTAAGATGCCAACTAAGAGAAGCTTGGAAGACAATGTGGTGCTAGCCTATTTGGTAGAGATTTTGTCTATTAGAGGGAAAGTTCTGAGTTTAAACCCAAACAATGGTGTAAGAGCATTCACACTAGCTTTTCCACCCCTATATTTACATAAAAAAACACTACTTTTTTACTCTTTCTTTCAAATAAATAATATTTTTTATATATTTATCATTATTTTTTTTATCTCCTCCACACACAACCACTTTTAAAAATATTAAAAAATTTATGTGGGTTGTACCGTGTTTCTTTAAATATGGGAAATCACAGTACAATCCCCATAAATTTTATCTTTCATTTACCCACAACCACTTACAACCATTCTCTATAATATATGACAAATGCTCACATAAAAAATAAGAAACCTAATATGAATGCTCTAATATGAAATAATTTATAAGTGCGATAGGTTTGACGTTTAAAAAAAAGAAGCTCGGAAACCAAAAATTAAGTAAATCAAATAAGTAGGCCCAGTTATAAACTAGACTCTAGGTAGAATCTAACTTAGGAAGGAGGGGGCGCCCTCGGGTACCAGCTCGGGTGGGCGAGTACCCGATCGGGTACACCGCTGCCACCCTTGCGGGTACCCTGGCGGGTAGGAGTGGCCGGGTAATAGTCACCGAGGGGTAGCCGAGAAAATAACTGCTATAAAGCCGTTATTTTCGACCATTATTTTCAAAAAAAATTTTTTTTTTACCCTATAAATACTCATACACATACACAGTATTATTTACATAAACTCAAACAAAATCATACAAACACAACAATTACACAAACACAACAATGTCTGATGAGTTTTTAAATTTGTACATTCTCGAAAGCGATTTGTATTCGTTGAATTCGAATGATAGCAGTTTATATTTTATGAAACATCTTGTCGACAAAGCCCTGGAGGATACGACAAGTAGTTCTTCTAAAAAAAATACGTGTAACGGGTCACGAGCTACTTATGAACGACTATTTGGTTGACTATTCGAAATACGATGAACAAACATTTCGAGGAATGTATCGTATGTCGAAACATTTATTCTTAAAAATAGTCGGCGATGTCGAATCAAAAGAAGAATGGTTCCAAGACGGCCTTGACGGGAGGATGAAAAAGAGTTTCACCCCGCTACAAAAATGCACATCGGCGGTCAGACAACTCGCAAAAGGTAAAACTTCAGACGAGTATGATGAGTATTTATGTATGTCTGCTCGCACTTCGCGTGAGTGTCTACAATTTTTTATAATGTCATTATTAATTATGTAATCTTTTATTTTTAATTATGTAATGTTTTATTTTTAATTATATAATTTTTAATTTTTAGTAAAAGTTAATTTTCTTTTTGAATTATTTAAATGTGAAAATAAAAGTTTCAGGGTAGTCTAGGGTTGTATATCCAGCTTTTTGGGTGTTTCATGGTAGTTCAGGGAACTTGTGATGTGATAGTGAGTGATTGGTGAATTCCAGGATGATACAGGGTACTTCAGGGCTACGCCCCCTCCTCAGATATAAATACTCGACATTGATTTAACATCCCCGTGGTCCTATCTATCATCTTTGTCCTTTAATATAAGAGTAACTTGAGATGACACGTGACAACACCATAATAATCCTCATCAAAAATTTTTCGCCTCTCTCTCATATTAAATAATTACCTTAATTATTAATAATATTATGTAATACTTTTTAGATTTAATAAATTAAGAAAGAAATCTATTCATATTAATAATATTATGTAATACTTTTTTAGATTTAATAAATTAAGAAAGAAATCTATTCATTAATGTTATTTCTAAATAAATAAATTTTTAATAAAATATAAATTTTTTCTAAAGCATAAAACTTTTTAAAAATATGAAATATTTTAAAATTGGTATTTTTAAAAAGTCAATTTTTTAAAAACAAAAAATAATCAAATTTAGGAGTTATAATAAGAAAATTTTAAAAAATGACATTTTTATACGATTTGTTTTAGAACAAAATGTTTAATTTTTTGGAAAGAAATTTAAAAATAAAATTTTAAAAAGTTGATATCACTGTTTTATTATTATAGTCATTTCTCATATGTAATTTCAGTCATATCATATCTTTAAATTATCATTTTATAATTAATAATTTTTATTATATTAATATTTTGTTTATTCAACCCGTGTAAACACGAGTTTACTAAATCTAGTATATAAATATAATGGACTAGATGTAACTTTTAGGCCCAATAAAAAGAAGAGCCTGTGAGCTTTTGTTAAGCTGTGCTGCCTTCTTTGGTGATGGCCGATGCCCGATGGCTCATACGGGCAATATGTAGGATCTAAAAGAGGAGTGTCGTTCTCTTTTTCCCGATCTTTTCTATATGAAACATTTTACGTTACATAAGTTTTTTTTTGTTTTTTTAGTTTTTTTTAGTTTGGAGGATGTCATTTCATTTTTTTTCTTGTTTTCCTCATGTTTCCCGGTGTGTGGGGAACAGTACAACCGTGTAACTCCAATTACAAATTCACCATACATTCTCTTCAGTTTGTGCTTAAGAAAAAACCATCGAGCAAGGATTAAATAATAATGAATGGATTAATTGAGTGCCGATCAAAGTTAATAACTGATTTGGATGACAACGACTTTAAATGAAACTCCTACAATTGAAGAATTATCAAGACATGAAACAACCATGAAATCAATAGTTTGTGTTTTTTGAGGTGGAGACCGAATTTGTTAACTATTTTCTCGTTTCTTGCTCAAATGCAAAATGCTTGTGGAATATTGTAATATGCATGTTGCTAGTTTGTTTCGCTACTAATAAATTTATCAGTTGTTAAAAATACATACCATACAGAATGATATGTATGCAAAGTAACATCGTATGGCAAAACTTTTTTTATCTCTCATTGAAAAAATTAGGTAATAATTTGGGTTTAAAATTACTCGGAACTAAAAACATTTGATTTCTTTAGGTGTCACTGGATTAAATTTTAAACATTTAAATAACAATTTGAAAAATAAAAAAGTCAAAATCATACATACATGATAGTATGATACAATATAAATCAATGTATGTATAAGTTTCTATAATACTATTACTAGTTTACTACTACATTATATCATATATCATATATCATCATAATATTATATTCATGTAATGTAATATGTAATACAAACGAAAACACCCTCCTATCTCAATCACTCTCAATCATTCTTTGTGGTTATCGTTCGATTCTTCATCTGCTTTGCATCTCATCGATTCATCAATTACTGTAAGTATTCCATCTCAATTTCTCCATTGATTGTTGTTTATTTGCAGATCTCTTGTTCAAATTTTCAATTTCGATGAAGATCCCTAATTTTATGTTCTGTTTCGGACGGCCGAATCTAAAATTGCCTTTGCTTATCCTGTTGATTTATGTTGAGATTCAATCAATCCATGTGTATGTTACGATGAATTAACGTAGATGATGCTACATGTGTGCTTGCAGCTTTATCTGAGCTAAATCGATGGAAATTAAGTTGTGGATTTAAACAGTTTGATAAGAGTTAAACAATTTAGATTCTAGACAGTAGTTTTTTCATCGATTGATTGAAGTTTTGTTGAATTGGTGGCTGAAATACATCGATTGATGGGGTGTTATGGATTTGATTTGGGGAAACAACTAGCTGGTTTTTCTTAGGGTTCTTGTTCAGGCTTTAGAATGATTTAGTTTTTATATTGTGATCCATTTCATTGATTGTATAGTTTTGGCTAAAGATATGATAAAAAGTGCGCTAATGCGTTATCAATTATAAAAACAACTCGTTTTCGGGTAAACAAGTGTGGTCAGATTAGGTTCTTTTGTTAATATGATAAAAGGTATTAATTTGAAGTCACTTGAACTTATGTATGTATTTATGCAAATACATACATATGCATAAGCATAATTATATTAGAGTTTCATTGTGTAGGTAACCATGAGTAATGAAGGAGATAGAACGTGTCCAATTTGTGCTGAAGAGATGGATCTAACAGACCAGCAGCTCAAGCCTTGCAAATGTGGCTATGATGTATGTAGCCTTTTCTTTTAATTTGTGGCATCTTAATCTGGTATCTTAATTGTTAGGAGTAATTTTGCTACTTCTCAGTTATTGTTTACCCCTATAGTTTTTTCATTATCTTATATGTCGATTTGTGCATGATTTATGTAACTTGGTATAATTATAATGAGTTATTATATGTACAGATCTGTGTTTGGTGTTGGCACCACATAATGGATATGTCTGAGAAAGATAACACAGAAGGGCGGTGCCCGGCATGTCGTACACCATATAACAAGGAAAAGATTGTGGGGACGGCATCAAAATGTGAAAGGTCTGACTTTGTATGATATGTTGTATCAAAGCTTGTTGCTTTGTTAATGTTTTTCTTCTTAGTATTCTGTTTCTTCTTTGGATTTTTTGTTATGCCATTAGATTGGTTACTGGAACGAATATGGAGAAAAAACAGAAGTCACAAAAGGGGAAAACTAAAACTTCTGATGGAAGGAAGGAGCTTGGTAATGTCAGGGTTATTCAGCATAACCTTGTATACATTGTAGGATTACCTCTTAATTTAGCAGATGAAGATGTATGTATACTCTTTTTCTCCCTCTCCCTCTCTGTCCCCCCCCCCCCTTCTCTCTCTCGTCGTTTTAATCTGGAATTTTAATTTGAGATCTGTTTGTATAACCAGCTCCTGCAGCAGAAAGAATATTTCGGTCAATATGGGAAGGTACTAAAAGTGTCTATATCACGGACAGCAGCGGGTGAAATTCAGCAGTTTCCTAACAGTACTTGTAGTGTGTAAGTTTAAGTGTCATATCCTTGTACTTTTCATTGCATGATTTAAGTTGATGTTCGTTTTCTTAAAGCTAGCATTTATTCACATGTTATTATAATTCCAGATGTTGGATGTGTCTATATACGGGTATGATTAAGTGATACTTATGTTGATTGGATACGTACTATGATTTATACCTTTTTTCCTTTATACCTGACCTACTTTTCATTTCACTTGTTGACATTGGTCAGATATATTACTTACTCCAAGGTGGAAGAAGCAGTTCGAAGTATACAGTCAGCACATGGCTTTATCTTGGAGGGTAGATCTTTAAGGTTAAAACGCTATAACATAACCAAAAGTGTTATATTTTTCCCTCTTCTATTTAATTTTCATACGAGTTGGGTTTTGTTGCAGGGCCTGTTTTGGGACAACAAAATACTGTCATGCATGGCTGAGGAATACGGTATTGTTAATACAATTGTTAGTTTATGGATGAAAAATTGGTTTATATAGAGGTGGCAAATTTGATCCATTGCCACATCTTGCCACTACTACATTATATGCTTTACGATAATATATGTTTTGTGTTGAACACTTCTATTTTATTGTCCAGCCTTGCACCAATGCTGATTGTCTGTATCTGCATGAGTTTGGACCACAAGAAGATAGCTTTACTAAAGATGAAATAGTTTCAGTATATACAAGGTATATTCATATTATTATGCAAGATACCTTCAAATAGTTGACATTTTCTTTGTCAGCACTCATAACTTAGTGCATGCCCTATCCCTTTTGTTAGTTTATCATTCCTTAAATTAACATACATAATGATTCTGAAGGAATAAAGTTCAGCAAATTACTGGTGCTACAAATGACATCCAACAACGGTCTGGGAATATTTTACCGCCTCCAGCTGATGCCTACTCAAAACCGATCAGTAAAAACACCACTAATGTAAGATATTATTCTGTGTTGTCTATTTTGTTCTTTAACTTGAAAATCTTGACTGAAAATCTAGTGATATTATCGTTTCTGAAGACCATTTTACATTTCCATATATGATTGTGAACTTTTAGATAGGATATTCTATTCTCTTATTGCATTTTATTGTTAATAGTTGTTTTTTTTTATGGTGTAAAATCCTTTGACAACCTTGCTCAATTTTTTCTAGCCAAATCCAGCAAACACCATAAAAGTTTCCCCACCAAATAGTAGCTGTGGTAGATCAGTAGCTCTTCCTGCAGCAGCCTCATGGTAAAGTTCACATTTCTGTTTGTTATTAGGTTGCAAAGTTCACAATGGGCTTGTCTTAAAACAGATAACTTATGTACGCTTCAAAATGAATTGAGTTGGGTCTACCGTCTACTGAGACACTTCTTGTTCAAAATCTTCAGCTTTTAAATAAATAATTTGTTTTTTAAATATGTTCGCAAAATATGTATTATTTTTACAGTAACCAACTTATTTGAATAGTGTTTTAATAGGTTTCATACATTATAAATACACTCCGGGCCACTTTTGACCCGTTTGACCAAGTTGAATTGTTTCCCTTTTAGCTAATTGAGCAGTTAAAAATGATTACCAAATTATATTCTTTCTATGATATAATTACACATTGGGCAACTTTTGACTTTTTCGACCCAATCCAACCGTATTCTTCCAACCTAATCTTTTTTAACCTTACCACCTTTATTTGTATTAATTTTTTACTGATTTTGATGTGCTACAGGGGAGCTCGAGCTTCAATTAGTCACCCAACCGTGGCAAATGTAGCAAGTACTACACTTTCCAATAATCATATTGAAGAAAACCACACTTCACAAGAAAAGGGTAATTTGGGGAATCCAGCATCTATAAACAAAAATTTGGGCCCAGACCACAGAACAACCATCTGTGAGACACCAGTCACCACTGGACTTCCTTCTTCAACCTCAAGCATTCATCTTTCAACTTCACCAGACAATAAAAGCATATCTTCAGATAAGAATCGAACACCAGAGCCTTGTGAGGATTTACATACAATTACTTCTCTTACAAGAAAAGCATCTGATTTAGTATCAGATCTGCAGAAGAAAGTATCTGAAGTTGCTATCAATGAAGCTGAAGAACAAAATCCGCCTCATATCATGGACCCTACCCCACTGGATCAAAACCCAGAAACGGCTTCACAACATCCCTTTAATATATCTAATGGGATGTTTGAAGATCACAGTACCGCTGACTTAGATTTAGGAGAAAACACTATAATATCTAATATTCTATCGATGGATTTCGATCTGTGGGATGAATCATTAACTTCTCAAAATATGGCTAAACTTTTCGGTGAAAGTAATACACCAGTTTTGAGTTCTAGAAAACCACAAAATACCAACCAGTCAAGATTCTCATTTGCCCGACCGGATGATTGCACAGATCAAGAATTAAATTATGCGCCAAGTTTAATTGATATTGGGCGAGGTGTTGAATATAATAATAATAGTATTTATTATGACAACAAGCTTAGTGGCAGCAACGGTTTCTCTTCTTTTAGCTTTGAGAAATCTGATCATTTTGCAGCCAGTTATTCTGAAAACAAGATTTCAGGTATGTTTCTGAAACTTATAAGACAGCAAACACACACGTGCACTCTCACACAAACACACGCGCGCGCATACTATAAACATTGATGATTATGGTTCTTGTTTTGGCTAATGCAAACAGTTTCAAGAACACAAGTATCCGCCCCACCTGGATTTTCTGTGCCTAGCAGAGCCCCACCTCCAGGCTTCAATTTTAATAACACATCAGGTTAGTTTTTTTTATTGGCAGCTTTAAATAAATAACAATATTTCATTAAATTATAATTTTATTTTTTCAGTTCACAATTTTGACACTTCTTCATTACCGAGAAAATCACATGAAGCAGCAGCCACTGTAAAAATTGATGATTTGGAATTTATGGATCCTGCAATTTTGGCAGTTGGTGGTAGAGTTCCTATGAGATCAAACTTCACTGCACATATGAATTCTTTTGAAAACGATACCCGACTTCAATTTTTGATGCAATCATCATTTTCTCATCAAAACCCTAGATTTACAGATAATTATCAGCAAACCAGTTTCCAGCAGCAAATGCCTTTGAATGTTAGTGGCCACTGGAATGGTGGGAATGATATAATGGGATTCAACAGATATTATTCAGGTCACGAAGATACAAAATTCCAGCTGCCAACCTCGGGTGATCTGTATAATAGAACATTCAGAATCTGATTCCGCCCAATTTGGTATTTATAAGCTTGTTGGAATTAGAATGATAGGTGTGAAGTGAAGCTTTGCACCAGAAATGCTAAATTGATTGGTTCTTGACTGAACCCTCAGGAACACAGCTCGAACAAACCATCCAGTGAGGCTCAAAATATTTTATTCATTCCCTTTAAACTTTATTTAAATTTGACCTGTTTTGGTATACCCAAACACTGGGAGCTGATTATCCACTACCCGTAAACATATAATTATATTATCATTTTCAAGTTTTACCGAGTTGTATGTAATATTTTTCTATCCCCAATGGGAGTCAGGTTATGAGATACGGATTTGGTATTGATGATATTCGGGTGGTAGATATGCTGTTGATATGGAGCTTGTGGTTCTCCAGGCAGTTCATTAGAGCTATGTTAGTTTCTATATTGTGAAAATGATCTGGGATTGAATCAATTCAAGGATATTTTTTCTTTTTTTTTTTGTTTTCTTTTGTTTTTTTTTCTTTCTTTCTTTTTTTTTTTCGTTTTTGTTTTTCTGGGTTTGTGTGATTATCTATAGATACATCTGAATGTTGTGTTATTTTTATTAAGGACCCTATTTTATAAATTTGAAGTTGTAACATAGGCCATAGGGTATGATAAGTGTCATTAATTTGGTAACAAATACGGGAGATATGTGATGTTTCTGATATGGGTGTTACACTTTTTCAAAACCGCAACATACTAGGCCTGTATTTGAAACAATGCAATTACCTGCAGTTTGAATCGCGAGCAACCATTTCTAGGTATGTAATCGTGTTGAGTTGAATTGAAAGATGCTCATATAATCCTCATATCATAACACAAAACATAAGAATATAAATGGAATCATACTAAAATAGTCTAAAAAATATAAGGTCAGCTGTCTCACTAATAATATAGAAAAACATCATGACACAACAGTTGAACTCAAAACAATTCCGTTTGGTTCACCCTCCCGTTGGTGACGTCATGAGTTCATGTGAGTGAATTCCAAGATGTATGGAAAGACTTCTTACTGTTTCCTAGCAAGTCATGCTATACATAAATATTTAGAACTATAAAAAAATAAATGAGCTGGCTTGAGCTCCAATTTTAGCTCGATAAGAATAAACGAGGTGAGCTGATATGGATTGTTTAACTTTGAGCTCGAGCCAGAGCCAAAGCAGGCTTGGCATGATTCTGTTTAACAATAGTATAAGCTTCATAGATTGACTTGATTAAAATTATGACGATGCATTGGTGAGTGGTTGGATACAAAGTACATGTATAGGTTCGAATCCGGCTAAACGATTAAAAAAGCTTCAACTATTGTTGTATTTATGAGGTTTAATCTCTCTCTGATTTCATGATTACATTTTTTCTATAAATAACCAAAACAAACACACTTTAAGGCTGGAGGGAGGGGGTAATGCTCGTCCCGTGCCATTCGTCCGGCTTCTTCATTCCAGAAAAGTTATTACATTTTTGTATATATGGAGAAGTTTTTAAAATTGTCTGGTTGGGTTACCTTCAATAAGGTTCCTGTCTATCTATACGATGCGTATTAATATTTACAAAAACATTTTGTAAAAAATTTAAACGATAAAGTTTAAATAAAAAAATTGAACACGTGATAACATATATCACATCATGTAAAAGTAGCATTGAAATGAATATAAACGTAATAATTTTAAAAATGTTAAACCTTACAAAGGTTATGGGGACAACATGATTACTAATAAAACATAGCAGACATATATAAACAGATGAGGAGAATGCCATATGACCCCAAAGAATTTTAAAAATTCTTATAGGCAACCATTGAATTGCTTACATCCAACCATCAATTTTTCTCACAACCATTTTAACATTTTAACAACGTAAGCACCAATTTTCCTAGCAATCATTTTCATTTCACGATCATGTAACTGAATTGGATTGCTTGTAATCTTATAGTTAAATAAACCAATTTAATTACAAGCATGGTGTTAGAATGAGATTATGATAACCAACAATAAAATACCTAAGGAAATTTCATGGTACAAAAAGTTCATAATCAAATGGAAGCATGGGTCTCCCCATACTCTCCATTCAGCCGAAAGTATTCAAAGGAGACAAAAGGTACTTTTGGCAATTGTTTAATGAACTCTTTCGTACTAGTGTTGGGATGAGATCATGGAAAATCAAGTATTATGATCATATCTTGCTAGATTGTCTCGCTTTTTGCTCTTAACAGTCTAATTTCTCCATCACCAATCTCACAACTGATTTTAAGTTTTTATCGGGCACAAAGTTTATGTTTTGAAAGCTCTATGTTTGATTAATCTTGATGGGATCTTGATGGGTATGGGTTGTCGGGTGATGAATACGAGTTATAAAGAGTATTGTTTTAGTCACATGTTATATTATTTGAAAAAGTAACACTCTTAAACACACATACAAAGAACATAATGTAACTAGTAACTTGCTATAATTGTTGGTGAGTTATTCTATATTTTTGGTCTTGTATACGATCTATCGTGTTTAAGTGATCATTTAAATAAATGCACATCTCCATCGCTTCCGGAGTTAGTCTTGTTCTCCGTAATGATATTACCCTGCTACTAAGAGAAAAAGCAGATTTCAAAGCTACCGTAGAAGATTGGACGCTTAGTAAATCACGGGCCATAGCGGAAAGAATCGGAAATTAGGATTCATTTCCTTTCCACCAAGCCAAAATATCGCATGCACGATAATCTTCGGTAGTCGTAGTGGAAACGAAATCTGTTCCACTATATCTACGAAGCTCGCTTGTTATGGTGTTACCCTTTTGTCATTTAGCCGTCACATCCCGAACAACATTCAACATAGTCAAAACTGGGTCTTTAATCGAGATACTAGCACTTGAGGTTGATTCCCTTGACGTGGTTATGTTTACGTTAGGCCTATATCTATTTAAATAAAAATTATAAATTGTTTTCAAACTTTTATTAAAATTTTCTTTTGCCTCAATTGAAAAATTGAGGTTTTCGTCATGCATATCAAAATTATCATTTATCACGTCTATCAAACATTCAACCCCCGCAATATTTAAAAACGGATTTAAAATGACGGAACAAGTAAAAACAGGCGATAACTCCTTAAAATATTTTTTAAACTTTTTTTCATTGGTTCTATCATTTGCGTAAATATATGATTTTTATTTTGAAAATTTTTAAAATTCAAAGTCATTAAATATATTTATAAAAATACCAAATAACTAGTGGGATAATAAATTCCCGATAATTTTATAGTTAAGTTTTTAAACACGCAAAGAAAATCGGATAGATGTTGAACATTGTTCCAACCCACATCCGAAAATGGGTCGGCTTCATCATTATCCGAAAGCCTATTATGAAAAGCTTTCAAAGTCCCTTTTTGTTTAAAATCACAATCAAACATTTGACAAGTTAAATTCCATCGAGTAGGTACATCCCAATTAGAATTTAAAATCTAGATTCCGTATCTTTACAAAGTTGTTTATAATCTTAAAATATTTTTCTACTTTTTTTTTAAAAACGTCATGTAACATAAATCGAAAAGCTTTTAATAAAGTTATTAATAAATTCCACGGCTAGCCCGTCTTGTACTACTAAATTAATAATACGTGCAACACAACGATTATGGAACCCGTTGGCAATCAAAAGATATTTTAATTTAAATTTTCAACCGCGATTGTATTGTTGGAGGCGTTATCTAATGCAATTGAAAAAAGTTTATTTTGTAAATTAAAAGTAGTTATTACATTATCCTAAAAGTGAAACAAAAATTATCCGGTATGCGGATACGGAAAAAGATCAAATTCAATCGTACATATTATCAGACGCAAAGGTACGAATCGGGTAAACCGTGTGGAGCCGACCAAACGTCACTAGTTAAGTTTACACCGGTATTTGAATTTTCAAACAATACAACTAAATCAATTTTTTGCTTGTTTTCATAATTTTAAATAATAACGTCTAAATGTAGTACGACTTACGTGGGAGAAACGAGGTTGAAGCGTCTTTTGAATCAAGTTGGTCAACTAATGATTGTTTAAGTGACTAAAAGACAAAGGTTCTTGAATCACGAACTTCGCCATTCGATCTCGAACCGTATTAACGTCGTAATTTAATATTCCACCATCTTCACCGAATTGTGTTTGTTGTGAATCTGAATTACTTTTCAACGACTTACAAAACTTCTTGTTAATGTGTTTGCTTAAAGTCATGTTTGAGTCTTTAGCAAGCAAAGCTCTACAAAACTTACAACTAGCATTCACAGACCCGCCACTCAACTCAACCATATCCCAATTGCACCAAACATCAATGTTACGATTGTGTGCAAAAAAACAAACAAAGGTTGGAGCGGTAAACGAACCTTGACCAACGGAAGATTGTGATTGAGCCATATCAAGAGTGAAAGTGTAAAACGAGGGAGTGAAAGTGTAAAAGAGAGTTTTTTTGCGTTTGGCTAGAGTAATTAACCATATCAACCCACACCGATTTATACCAACTTATGGGGCTAAAATACAAAAAAAAGGTCAAAAAATAGACCCAATTAAAACGGCTTTTTTTTAAAAAAAAATCCCAAAAAACGGTAAGAATCGGGTTCAACCCGGGTTCAACCGGGTCGGGTTTGGGAAAAAAATCTTATATCTAAAACCGGTTCTAACCTTACAGATTTTTTCGGGTCCAAACCGGGTATACCCCCTCCCCCATCTGGTCCTACCCAGGTCCGGGTCAGGTTCGGTCCTGGTTTTTTTCCCATCTCTAAGGCAGACTGCGACTCTTTGCTTTATGGCATGTGGTGCAACGGCGGATAAAATACTCAACGTCTCGTGCAATCCGAGGCCAAAAAAGATATTGCTTAGTCAGTGCGGTTGTTTTGTCAATCCCAAAATGCATGCAACGTACTCTCCGATTAATAATTCTCGCATACTATGCTTAGGAATGCATGATTGCAAATCCTTTGAAATGGTATCACAATCTCCTTTAACTACCGAAATTCTAAATCAGTAGCATAAATAGACTTGATCAATTTGAAACCAAGCACTTTAGGCTTTAAGGTAGTCAACAGTAGGTATTTTCGTGAGAGCGCATCAGCTCCCTTATTAATTTGCTAGATTTGTGTCGAATGGTGAAGTTAAAAGCTTGTAAAAACTCTACTCACTTAACATGAAGGGTGTTGGGTTGTAGAGGTCTTTGTCAAATATAAGCTCAAGTCTATTTAGGGTAATGGTTTCTAAGTAAGCTTTGGAATAAAAGCTTGTTAAGTAAACTTTAGAAACCCTAGATTTCCTTTGCTATATAGAGATATCGTGTGTCATTGTAATCTTCTTGAGCATCAAATACAAAATCCCTAGCTGCAGAGAGTGGACGTAGTACTACCGATTAAACCACTATAAATCTTCGTGTTCATCTTTCCTTTTCATTTCTTGCTTTCTTGTGATCGTTTTGAGTGTTAGCGTGATTGTATCGCCGGTTGTCCCTAACAACTAGTATCAAAGCATCAAGCTCTCGATCTTTCGATTTTCAACGTTGTTCTGGCGTCAAACAATGTCCAGAGACAGTATACGGAGGAGACACTGCCTGACAACATCAACCGGTATCAATAACACCGGTATCAATAACACTTTGCTTTTGTAGTTAAGTTTTTTTTTAATGTGATGGCAAAAGAAAGTAAAATCAGGATAAAGAAGTTTGTGGTAGTGACTACAGGTTTTGGAGAAAGCATATTGAGCATTCGTTATCGACGGAGAGCAACCAGATGATATGTATGATTACGAGTGGAAACTATTGGATCGACCTATTTTGAGCGTGATCAAGCTTTCTTTGTCATAGAGTGTTGCCTACAACATTGTCAATAAAACTACTACTTATGGTGTTCTGAAGGCTTTGTCCAATTTGTACGAGAAACCGCCAATTTCTTCTAGTTGACACCAAAATGAAAGAAGATATATTTGTTACTACACATATAAATGATTTTAATTCAATTATCTCATCGATTGACATCTATTGGGATCAAGTTTGAAGACGAGGTCCAAGCCTTGCTCCTTTTATCCTCTTTGCCAGACAAAGGTCAGGCACAGTCACTACAGCTAGTAGCTCATGTGAAAATACTAAGCTAACATTTGATGGTATACATGACTTGATTGTGAATGAAAATATAAGATGGAGAAATACAAAAGAATCTTGTAGTTCTCTGTTACACACTAAAGAGAGAGGAAGAAGAGCTGGAAGATGAGGAAATAATCAAAATATATCCAAGTCAAGGAACAGGGGTCGGTCAAAACCAAGGAAAGACATCGAGTGTTGGAATTGCAAGGAGAAGGGTTACTCCAGCACCCAATGCTTTAAACTATCAGTGGTAAAGAAAGAAGTAAACAGTGTAGTTTTTGATTGTTAGGTATCTTACGCAGCGGAAACACACACAATTACACGCAATCGCATGAAAGCAATAAGAACACAAGAATTATAGTGGTTCGGTCAAGATGACCTACGTCCACTCTCTACAACTAGGTATTTTTATTAAGCTTAAAGGACAAGATTACAATACAATGACATGCTCTATATATAGAGATAATTAGAGTTTCAAGAAACTTCAATGGGACAGGCCCATAAATCCATTCAAAAAGCCCAAAGACCTTCACACCTCAACACTGACGAGTCTAATGACCTTATCATTTGCAATGTTGGGAACTATGTGAAATCCTAGATCATGAATTCGAGCTTCATTCCAAGCTATTCCAAGTCTAGGTTTGATCAAGAATTTGAGAACATGTAACCTTGGTAGGGTTCGTTTAGCTAATGACCAGGCAATTGACATTACAAGAATTGATGATGTTGAGTTGATTACAACATTAGGAACCAAGTGGATGTTGAAGGGTTGTCCTAAATCTAAGAAGAAAGTTGATTTCTGCCAAGGTTATGATGTTGATTTTGGTAACGGACAGTGGAATGTGATAAAAGGAATAATAGTGATTGCACGTGGAAAAAAGAGGAGCACATTGTATATGGCAGAGGTTCCTACTGTTGATGGTGTTAATGCTATAAAATCTAGTCCGAGTCTAACCATGTTGTGGCCCCGTCTCAAACACGAGTGAAAAAAGATTAAAGATGTTGACTGCTTGGAAAAAAAGTTAAAGATGTTGACAACACAAGGCAAGTTTCCAGACTTAAAGAAAGTGGAAAGTGGATTCCGTGAATCATGTGTCCTTAGGAAACATAAAAGAAGACCGAAAAGACACCTGAAATACTAGAAGCTAAAGCTTGTCCATTCAGACATTTATGGACCAACATAACTCTCATACTTAGAAGGATAGCTTATGATCTGACTTTCATTGATAACTCAACACGAAAGAATTCAGATAATAGTGGTGAATACATAAGCAAGGAGTTCATTGATTATTGTGCCAAGCACGAGATTAGGATGATCCTGATACTCCTCAGCAGAATGGTATGGCTGAGAGATGAACAAAATTTTAAGTGAATGGGACAGAAGCATGAGGTTGAATGTAAAGTTATCTAAGATGTTGTGGGCTGATGCAATTAACACTCATGCCTACTTGATCAACCATGCACCTTCAGTTCCTTTAGACTTTAAATACCTAAGAAAGTTCTAAAGATGAAAAAACTATCTTTTCATAACATAACTCCCTAACTTTAAACGATCCACCGAAAACATTACACTGCCTAACGAATACTCACCATTGTCAATTATATACTTCTGATAAAAAATAATGAACCCCAGTGTTACTCTGACGTAAAAAGATTAAAAGATTCATTTTAGGATAGACCATAAGCAAAATCCTCTCCAAGATTCTGCACTTGAGTGCTCCACCTTGATAACGCCTCATCTTGAAAGGAACATGAAACATACTTAACCCTTTGCTCAGCAATGCAACCACTCATCGCCATGACTAACTCCATATTTTCTATCCACTGAATGATGTCCAGAGGACTTTCAGTTTTAAAAAGAAAAAAATCCTAGGGTTACTACCCTAAAAAGTTTTATAGGTACATCTCGATACCAGATTCCCTATTTACGTAGTTTTCAAAATCAATATCGTTCAATTATTAAACTAGTTACAGTTCTCATCGAATCATAACATTTTCAGTCTTTTTCTATGTGGAAGATATCCAATAGAAGCTCCACCGCTTATACTATTACTAGGGCCACGTCCTTGACCTCGTCTAGCACCTTGGTTAACATTTTAGTTTCCAAAGCAACGTAACGTGTTGAGCGAACAGTGCCAACTTCTCAGAGAAAGTTGGTAACCCAGATCCTCTGTCTCTACTTATTGGAGGAAACTATTTTCACTCCACCATTTACGTGATCAGCACCATGTACGTGATTTACATTACTCCTTTTTATTCAGTTTCCCTAGATAGATAACAATGCTTCTTGTATATAATATCTTGTACCAATGCTTCGATGAAAGATAGAACAATAGAAACACATAGTGTGTACTAAACTCTATATGGTATCAGAGCGGGATCACAACCGCTCGTTCAATCAAAGACCATAAACACAAAAATCCTTTTGTCACCGGCGACATGGGAGACAAACAACCAGCCAAACCCGACGGTGTCACCGTTGATACCAATTCCCCGTACTACTTACACCCATCCGACTATCCCCGACAAATGCAAGTTAACGACGCATTGTCCGACAACAACTATATTGACTGGGCACAAGAGATGGAAAACTTTCTTTTTGCCAAAAACAAGATCGGGTTCGTAGACGGTACAATCAAGAAGCCGGCGAAGGAGTCACCGGAATACATGGCGTGGATGAGATGTGACGCCATGATAAAGGGGTGGCTTACTACCGCAATGGAAAGAGATATTCGTGGGAGCGTTAAGTATGCTGCGACGGCAAACGAGATTTGGTCGGACCTTAAGGAGAGGTTTGGTAAGGAGAGTGCACCCCGTGCATATGAATTGAAGCAAGCACTCACAAATACCAAACAAGATGGTACGTCCGTTTCTGCGTATTATACCAAGCTTCGTTCACTCTGGGATGAGATTCAGTCCGTCTTTCCAACACCGCGGTGCACATGTAATGGTTGCACTTATGATCTCGGGAAGAGGATTATGCAAACAAAAGAAAAGGAGAGGTTATATGAGTTTCTCATGGGTCTGGATGATAGCTCCTCCGTCATAAAGACCTAAATCTTGGCCATGAAACCAAACCCCACTTTAGGAACAACTTATCACCTTGTGGCACAAGATGAGCAACAAAAGGCTATCACAACAGGAAGAAAAATGGGGATGGAGGCTGCTGCTTTTCAAACAAACATGAAGAGGGAAACAAGCTTGAACACCCAAGGAAAGTCTGCGGTGAAAGCGGGAAAGCGAGTCGGAACTGAACGTGTCGAACGTTGTGATTTTTGTAATAAAGACGGTCATAATCGGGAAGGGTGTTTCAAACGGATCGGTTACCCGGATTGGTGGCCAGGAAAAGTGAAAGGCGAAAAGACAAAGACCAAGGCAGCTTTTGTCGTGGGAGAAGAAGGAAGTCCCATTCCAGGCTTGAGTCGCGAACAATATCAGCAATTCTTGAACATGTTTGCAAACCAAAACTCTTCTAATAAGGAGGCGGCATGCCCAGTCGCTAATATGGCATGTATTTTCGAACCAAATAATAAATGGATCGTTGACTCAGGTGCGTCCGTCCATGTAACTCGTAGAAAGGACTGGCTAGATGATCATAAAAATGTACCAAATGAGTTGCCAGTTGCAATTCCAAATGGTTCTTATATACCTGTCATGGGTAAGGGTACATATACCTTACCTAATGGGATGAAGATCAAGGATGTTTTACATGTTCCTAAATTTACATGCAACTTACTTTCTGTTAGCCAATTATCAAAGGAGTTACAATGTGCCGTAACATTTTTCCCCACATTTTTTACCATGCAGACCTTGGACTCGAAGAGGTTGATTGGAGTGGGTAAGTGCAAAGGAGGCCTCTATGAGATGGATATGGTGGGAACTCAAAGAAGGGCAATGGCGATAACTAGTTTTGATGTCTGGCACAAGCGGTTGGGGCATGCTTCTAGTGATAAGCTTTCGTGTTTTGATTTTATTAATAACAGTTATTTAAAGACAAGTGACTTTATTTGTGATTCTTGTGCTAGAGCGAAACACACCAGGCTACCTTTTCATCTTAGTTTCATTAAAACTACTGATTGTTTTGAGCTTTTGCATTGTGACATATGGGGTGAATACCGAACCCCATCTCTCACCCAGGCTCATTATTTTTTGACCATTGTCGATGATTATAGCCGTATGGTTTGGGTTTTTCTTTTAAAGCACAAACATGTCGCGAGTGATTGTTTAATCGCATTTTACCAGTTTGTGAAAACTCAATTCAACAAAACCATCAAGCGAATTCGAAGCGACAACGGTGGAGAGTTCACTTCAAATCGCATGGCAAATTTCTACACCGAGCATGGGATTCTACTCGAAACCACATGCCCACATACAACACAACAAAATGGTGTAGTGGTACGAAAATACCGACATCTGCTCGAAACCGTTAGAGCACTTAAATTCAAGCCAAATTACCTTCAAGGTTTTGGGGAGAATGTGTATTAACCGTTGCGCACATTATTAATCGGTTAACCTCGAAGGTTATTGGAAATAAGACCCCTTTTGAAATAATTTTCAATCAAAAACCTAATTATGAAGACATGAGAATTTTTGGATGTCTAGCGTACTACCGAAGCACTGAAACGGATGGAGATAAGCTTGAGGAAAGGGGGAAACCGGGCGTGTTCTTGGGTTATCCGTTCGGGACAAAAGGCTTCAAGATTTTCGATACCCAAAAGAACAAGGTTATAATCTCAAGGGACGTGAAGTTCTTTGAAAGTGTCTTCCCTCATGAATTAAAGGGAGGTCCTAAAGCCAATGAAGAATAGGAGATTTTTAGTTTCCCACCCTGGTACTATGAAAATGTTGAAAACCAAGAAGTCACATCTGACAAAATTAAACAATATGAAAATGATGTTCTCCATGGAGAAGGTGACGTGCATAGTGAGACCACTCACATGCATGAGCAAGAATATTATTACACACACCTTGAAACAAGTGCCATGCAAGGAGTGGAAATAGAAAACACAATGCAAGAGGGCACCACATCACAAACAGAAGCCACTATAGAAGCAGAAGAACCGGTTCGTAATAAGAGAGAAAGGACCCGGTCCAAACGGCTCGATGGATATGAAGTTCAACTCCCACCATCCATCGATCATGCCTCGCCCAACTCCGATCAAAACTCTTCAACGGTACACCCTATGACTAATTATGTCTCGTATAATAAGTTCTCAAATTCACATAAAGCCTTCTTAATGGCCATCGATTCCAACGATGAGCCCAAAACCTTTAACCAAGCTGTGCAGGATAAGAACTGGAGGGACGCTATGAAACGAGAAATAGAAGCACTTGAATCAAACGGGACATGGAAGCTTGAGGACTTACCTCAAGGAAAACGCGCAATAGACTCAAAGTGGGTATACAAGGTGAAGTACAAGCCGAACGGAGACATCGAGAGGTACAAGGCTAGATTGGTGGCAAAAGGTTTCACACAAATGGAAGGCGTTGACTTCCATGACACCTTTGCACCGGTTGCTAAATTGGTGACTGTTAGAACTTTGTTAGCCATTGCCGTAAAGAGAAACTGGACGGTTCAACAATTAGATGTCAATAATGCTTTCCTACATGGAGACTTAGACGAAGAAATTTACATGAAGATTCCTCAAGGCTTTGAAAGAGAAAATGGAAACAAAGTTTGTCGACTTAGAAAATCTCTATACGGGTTGAAACAAGCCTCAAGAAATTGGTACCAAAAGTTCACCTTGGCTCTACTCGAGATAGGTTTTAGACAATCTAAGGCTGACCATTCTTTATTCATCTCAAAGGATAAAGATTCTTTCGTTGTGGCGCTTATCTATGTCGACGACGTCATAATAGTGGGGAATGATGTTATCAAGATCAACGAAACAAAGGCTTTTCTGAATGATAAGTTTAGTATAAAAGACCTTGGGCCACTAAAGTACTTCTTGGGAATTGAAGTGACAAGAACTCATGAGGGTATGGTACTAAGCCAAAGGAAATACGTTATTGACATACTCGAAGATAATGGTATGCTTGGTTGTCGTCCCAGCGCGTTTCCTATGGAACAAAATCTAAAGCTTGGAAAGGGAGAAGAATAAGAACGTGTGGATGCTAATCATTATCGCCGACTAATAGGCAGACTCCTTTATCTTCAGGCCACCAGACCCGACATCACATACTCAGTAAATGTTCTTAGCCAATTTGTGGCAGACCCCCGACAAAACCACATGGACGCTGCCACGAGGGTACTTAGATACCTAAAGGTAATGTTGGGCCAAGGCATTTTATTGCCAAAAATGGGAGGAACAAATATGGTTGCTTATACGGACTCGGATTGGTTAGGTTGCCTGGTTACTCGGAGGTCTAGGACCGGTTATCTTCTATTGGTCGGAGGTGCACCAGTCTCATGGAAATCTAAGAAGCAATCAGTGGTGTCAAAATCTTCTGCAGAGGCCGAATACCGAGCTATGGCCACCATAGTTAGCGAGGTTCTGTGGATGCGATGGCTTCTTCGTGATTTAGGTGTTGATCAAGACGGGCCAACAACTCTTTTCTGCGACAACATGGCTGTAAAACATATTGCCAATAATCCGGTCTTTCACGAACGAACGAAACACGTGGATTTCGTTCGCGAACGTGTTGAGTCTAAAGAGATAGAGCCACTTCACATTGACACGAAACTACAAATTGCTGACCTGTTCACGAAGACGTTAGGATCGAAGCAATTGCAATATCTTCTTGGCAAGTTGGGTGTTTGTGATCTTCACACTCCAACTTGAGGGGGAATATTGGAGGAAACTATTTTCACTCCACCATTTACGTGATCAGCACCATTTACATGATTTACATTATTCCTTTTTGTTCAGTTTCCCTAGATAGATAACAATGCTTCTTGTATATAATATCTTGTACCAATACTTCGATGAAAGATAGAACAATAGAAACACATATTGTGTACTAAACTCTATACTACTAGCAGCAAAAATGATGTTTTTATTATTATTGAATAACAGAAACAAAACAATATTCATTATTAAACCCATGTGAATAAATATAGGAAATAATCACAACTACATCATAACAATTCAACCAAATGATTTATATGATTTTTTTTAAAGATGATAATCCAAAATAGGTGTTGTATATATTAGCACCAAACTTAAGTTTTTAAATTCAAAATATCCAAGGCTTATAATACCTAACATCAAAAGAAAACACAAATACTCTCTCAACTCATTCATTTTCACCTTAACATCCTGAATCCTAAAGTGCATATGGTAAAGAACGCTATCATCCACAACCTTCAAATTTTAAAAGATACTCATCTGCCCTTTTAAGTTCTTAATCTCAGACTTATTAGTCGCATACCCTTTTCTAAGAGTTGTCAACTGTTTATCACAATGAGAACATCGATCAACCTATGTTCCCTTCATCTTCTTTGGTGACGGCTTAACCGCAACCCCAGAAGATTATGTCACCTCTTCTGTAGTTAGAGCTTCCCTTCTATGACGAGTCTAGACCCTTAAAGGAGTCATGAAAATCATACTATAAATGGGGCAGACACAACTAGTGGAGAAATCTCAGGCACTAAATCAAGAACCCTAATATAAACCCCAGTAACAAACTCCCTCGAAAGTTCTAAATACATTATTCGTCACTATAGTAGTTTCCAGCGTAGAAGCTACACTGAAATGCACACTAGTACCAAAAATCATCCCACCCAGACCATCCAATGCAAACACCAACCCGGACGACTCACCAATCTTATGGATTGAAATAGGTAGGTAGGTAGGGTCGTGTCATCATCCTCTATCTATCCATTGCTCGAGTTAGTCATATAATAAGATGACATAAGATTTGTGGCTAAATGGTGAGTACTCACTGGTAGTGCATACGGAGTCTTTAGTAATTAAAACAGTAGTCGATGAAAGTATCCTCCATCTCTGTGACACAAAACGTATATCCATACTAAGTAAGTGCGATAAATAAAATTTAAGCAAGTATAATTTTTGCAATCCAATAACACATAAGGTACACACATAGTTATCAAGATACATGTTTGTTATGATTCCATGACTACTATTATTGGTTGCAAAAAAAATTATACATGTTAAAATTTATTTATCACAATTATGTATTACGGGTATACGTTTTGTGTCACAATGTCTGGTCCACACATAGATATCGAGATACACGACACTGATAGTAAGATGGATGACATAGGACTATTGTTTTACGAGACACTCCATATGCACTACCACCACCCGCTCACCCTTTAGCTACATACCTTATGTCATCTTTCTATGTAGACCTGTCTGCGTTTGCTACAGTTGCTTATTATACGGCCAACTCGAGCAATGGATGGATAGAGGATGATGACACGGCCTTACCTATTACGATTGCTAACTCGTCCAAGTTAGTGCTTGTAATGGATGGTTTGGGTGGGATGATTTTTGGTACAAGTGTGCATTTCAATGTAGCTCCTACGGTGGATACTACTATAATGATAACTCAGGTATTATAACTTTTGAGGGAGTTTGCTGCTTGGGTTGATGAGTCTTCTTATATGGGCTCTTGTTGTGGTGCTTGAGATTTTTGCACCTACTACACCGTTTATGTCTACTCTGTTGGTATCTCACTTTACAGTACGAGTTTTCAATACCCCTCTAAGGGTCTATACTCGTCATAGAAAGAAAGCTCCAACTACAAGCGAGATTGCATAATCTTCTGGGGTTGCGGTAAACCGCCACCGAATAAGATGAATGGCACATTGGTGGATCGATGTTCTCACCGTGATAAACAGTTCGACGACACTTAGAGAAGGGTTGGCGATTGATAAAGCTAAGATTAAGTACTTGAAAGGGCGGATGAGTAACTTTAAAGATTTGAAGTTTTTAGATGACAATGCTCTCCACCAAATGCACTTTAGGATTCAGATAAGTATCTTTGAAGTACTTTGCCTTGTTTTTAAAACTTCTTAAATCTTTTGGTTGAATTGTTATGTGATTGTGATTATTTCATACATTATTCACATGCATTTAATAATTAATGATAAATATTATCTTCTTTTGGTTTTCGATAATGACAGAAACGTCAATACGCCACAAAAAGCAAGGCAAAGTGTTACTGGTAGAGGTAGAGGTAGAGGATCTGGGTTACTAACATCCTCTGAGAAGTTGGCTCAGCTAATCTCTCAACATGTTAACACTGCTTTGGATCATCAAAATGTTAACCAATGTGTTAGACTAGGTCAAGAATGTAGCAGCGGAAAAGATGTTTGATCTCTCAACAAGTTAACATTGCTTTGATAACATGTTCGATCAACTTATGGAGAATCGTGTAAAACGTCTGAAACATGAAAAAAAATAAGTAAATTTGAAGGATTGAAAACTCATAAACACATGATTAAATGAAAGAGTTCACTGTCAATAAGGAAGTTGAACTTGCCCCTTACGAAAACCAAAAACTCAAAAAATAATGGAAGTCGATTAGTACAATTAAAGAAGAACTGAATATTCAAATACATATCTTGTTAGCATCTTAAAACTTGTCATAGCTTGGCTCAGAATAAAAGACTATGTGTACCGTCTAAAGAGACCTTAAACTTTAAAAAATTAAGAATCAATCAATATAACTAAACAAAAGTATAGATTGAAAAACCTACCTCGTTAACATCTTATATGGGTTGTTCATAGGAGAATATGATAATCCTGTACGAGGCTAGAAATTAAAAAAATGATCGGTAGCAAATTAACACCACTAAATAATTAAAAATTCATAACCATACATGGTAAAGAGCTTAAAGTTTGAAACAACTCACTATGAATACGAGACAAGGAGTGACGTGTGAAAAACTTGAAACATAAAAAAAGCAGTCAATAATTCAACTAAAGAAGGATTGAAGATTCAAAAACATGTCCAGTTAACATCTTAAAACTGTGTAAAAGCTAGGGTTGTCATTCGGGTTTTTTAATCGGGTTTCGGGTTCCTCGGGTCGGGTTTCTCGGGTTTTTAGGTGTAAGAAATCAACCCGAAGGCCAAACCAAACAAGTAATATTTTATCGGTTTTTGGGTTTATTCGGGCCAGGTTAACCAGTTTTCGGGTTTAGACTAAACCATTAGTTTTAAATTATTTGTTATCTCAAATGTTTGTATAATCAATATGTATGTGATCAAAATGCATGTATGGGATTTAGCATGTGTTATCAATATATAATTATGTTTATTATCTTGATATAATTTTTTTTGCATATTTACGTTCACTTTATTATGCATATTCAAATGTTAAAGAACATTATATTTTGATTATCTTTAAAGTTCACATAAGATAATTGAACCACAAGAATGGTATATAATGTTTAGAAAATCATGTGTCTCAAATCTTATAAATGGTAGCATAATACACACATATATATTAATCTTGAAATTTTTTAAAACTAATAGTCGGGTTAATCGGGTTGACCCGAATCTCCAAAATCAACCCAAATACGGAACCATTTATATAAATCGGGTTCGGTTTGATGTAATAATCGGGTTGGGTTGCTCGGTTTAGTCCTTAATCGGTTCGGGTTGATTTTGTTCGGGTTTAACATTCGGGTTCGGGTAAAAAACACACCCCCACCTTTAAACATAAAAAAGGGACTCAATTAATTCAACTAAAGAAGAATTGAAGATATAAAAAATGTCTCATTAACATCTTAAACTTGACAGTTGAGAATAGGAGATTATGAGTGATAAAAGAACATACCTCGTTAACATCTTATCCGAGCTGTCAAAGAGCTTACTAAGAGAATCGTGAAAAAATACGTGAAATTTGAAACAAAGTGAGTGTCAATTAGTATAGGTAACAAAAAGTATATACTGAATAAAACATACCTTGCTAAGATCTTATCCAGGCTGTTAAAACAGAACGCTATTATAATCGTGTACAAAGCCTACAATTTGAAAAGATTGGTAGTCGATTAGTACAGGTGAAGAATTGCAAATTCATAAAGAAGTCTGTTTACAAGGTTGAAACTTGAAAGAGCTCGGTGTTAATACAGAGAGTAGGGGTGCAAATGAAGAATCGAAAATTCATAACATACATAGTTAAAAGGTTGAAACTTGAAGGAGTTCGGTGTCAATATGAGAGTAGGAGAAAAAACTTGAAACATAAAAGAGTGATTCTGATTGGTAAACTAAAAAGAATGACAATTCAAAAACATACCTCGTTAATATCTTAAACTTGATAGAGCTTCGACAGGAGTACTAGACTATGCATACCATCTAAAAGTACCTGAAACCTCAGAAAACTTGAAAGCTCAACGGTATAAACGAAGAAAAGTATAGATTAAAGAGTATACCTCGTTAACATCTTATCCGGACCATCATAGAAGTCTATGAGAACAGTGTAAAAATCCTGAAATTAAAGAGTGATAGTCAATAGTACAACAGAAGACGTGAAAGTTCACGAACATACCTTCAAACGTGAGAGAGCTTGTTCCCTATATAAGCCTTGGAGTATCATGTAAAATAGCCGGAAACATGAAAAAGAATGGGAGTCTATAAGTACAGCGAAAGAACAGCTAAACAAAAGTACCTCTAAACAGCTTAAAACATGACAGGGATTGAGAACAAGAATAATCATACCAAGCTTGAAACTTGAAAAAGAGTGAGAGTCCATTAGTAGATCAGAACAGTAAACATTGTATAAAACATGTCTCGTTAAGATCTTATCCATGCTATCACATAGGATGCTATGATAAACGTTTAAAAGGCCTGAATTTTGAAAAAAGTCGGTAATCGTTAAAAGCCCATGTAAAAAAAACCTAAAACATAAAAAAGAGGAGTCGATTAGGACCACAAACAAGAATTAATAAATCAAAGGCATAAAAAGTTAACACCACAACTTAAAATCTGAACATACCTTGTAAAAAGCTTTAAATTTGAAAGAGCTTGCTTGTCAATACGAGATTAGTAGTGCCATGTAAAAAATGTAAAACATAAAAAAGAGTAGCAATCAATTAGTACAACTAAAGAACTGAATATTCAAAAAACATAACTAGTTAATACTTAAAATTTGATAGAGCTTCTTGGGAATAGGAGAGAGAATATGCATAGTCTAAAAAAGATAAAACTATAAAAAAACTAAGAGTCGTTCAGAATAACTAAAGAAAATTATTGATCAAAGACCATACCTCATTTACATCTTATTCGGGCCGTCATACAAATAGGAGACTATGAGAACCATGTATAAGTCTGCAAGAAAAATAGTAGTACTCAATTAGTAAAACTTAAGAAGATAATTTCTAAAAGAGCTAAAAAGCATAGAGACTGCACATTTTTACCTCAAACTTAAAAAGATTGAGAGCTGATAAATATAACCAAAGAAAAGTATAAATTGAAGAACATACCTCCCGAACACCTTATACAACTTGAGAGGTCAAGAACATACTTGGCAAAAGCTTGAAACTTAAAAGAGAACGATGTTACTATAAGACTTGGAGTGCCGTGTAAAAAGGCCCGTAACATGAAAAAGATTGAGATTCGAAATAGTACAACTAAAGAAGATTTGAAGAACATACCTTCTTAACATCTTATCTAGGTTTTCAATACATAACTATGAGAATCGAGTTAAAAAGTCTAAAATCTAAAAAAGAGTAGTAGTCCATTAGTACAACAGAAGTGAAAAATTTAAGAAAATACCTGGTAAAGAGAATGAAACTTGAAAAAGCTCGCTGTCAATACAAGACTTTGGAGTGTCATGTAAAATTGCCTTGCACGTAAAAAGAATGGGATTTTATAACAAGTACAATTAAAAAAATCTAAAGATTCGGTCAAACAGGTAAAAATGGCCAAAAAATATAACAAATATAATATATGCTTAGAAAGATAACAGATGTAGCAATTTCATAAATGATGTTATTAAAAAAAGCTTCTCATTATTAGTAACACTGTGTATGTTCATATTCAAGACACTAATAACTTATGATAATACTAATCAGCTACAAGGACTATTTTGACCTGAAAACAACCCGTCCGGTCAGCCTTTTTTGCCACATATAACAATACAGATGACCATAACTTAAAACAAAGCTGAATAAAATTAAGCATTTTGCGAGTCTTGGAAAAGATATGGTAGGCATGAAAATGTGATATTCATATAATGGAAATGTAAGTTGTCATATTTATCAAACACTAGGTTTGGTTAGTAAATATTTTAAATCAGGAAACCTGAATTTATGTAGAAATGCCTTAAAATCTAAATAACCACCGAAGATTGTTGGCAAGATAACCTGAATCGTACTAATGGCATGATCCTAAAAACAATTAAAGAATTCAAAATAAAATTTATAAATACAAGAAATCAACTTAGAATTCGTCTTACAGAAAAAGAAATAACCTCACTTTTCATTGAGCCTCTTGCAGAAATAAAAACTTCATATCATCGTCATCTCAAGCTCTAAAATACCTTCCGTGTGAAGAGATATCATAGAGATGCAAGAGTTGAGTATTAAATGTAATATTCTTAGTAAACACCCATGGGCGATCACCACCCGACTAGTGATCATTGTTTTGAAAACAAAAAGATTCGGTATTGAAAAATTAAAAGTATAAGCTTGAAAAACATACCACATTAACATTCAAGCACTATGAGAGCAATGTAAAAAGCCTGAAATTTTCAAAAGAGTTGCGTGGTTGATTAGTGTAACTAGAGTAGTGAAAATTCTAGAACATACCTACTAAAAAGCTTGAAACTTGAAACTTGAAAAGCTCATAGCCAATGAGATTAGAACTGCCATGGAAAAAAGCCTGAAGGATGAAAAAGACTAGGAGTCAACCTGTAGGGCTAAAAAGAAATTGAAGAATTAAAAACATAACTCCTAAACAAGCTAAAAACTGACATGTGCTGGGAATATGATACAATGGATACAGCCTAAAAAGCCTAGAACTTAGAAAAAACTGAGTCAATTAATATAATTAAAGAAAAGTACAAATTTGTTAACACTTTATCCAGGCTGTAAATAAGAGACTAAGAGAACAGTGGAAAAAACCTGAAAATTAAAAAAGAGCGGTAGTCAAAAGTACAATTGAAGAAGTGAAAGTTCACAAATATACCTTGTAAAAAGCTTGAAAGTTGAAACAAGAGAGAGCTCGGTCCCAATATAATCCTTGAGGTGCAGTGTAAAATATCCTGAAACATAGAAAAGAATGGGAGGCTATAAATACAGCTAAAGAATAATTAAAGATTCAAAAAACATATCTCGTTAACATCTTAAAACTTGACAGAGCTTGGGTGGGAACAGGAGTCTATGAGTATCTTGTTAATATAAGTGCAAAAATGTGTAGATTGAAGAAACACACATCGTTAACATCTTATGGGTTGTCAAGAGGAGTCTGAACCGTGAAAAAAGCCTGAAATTTGAAATAGACTAGTAGTCAATTAGTACAACTCAAGAAGTGAAATTGAAGAATATAACTGGTAAAAAGCTTAAAACTTGAAACAGCTTGCTACTGATATGGAAAAAGACTGTTGTTTTGAACAAAAGTATGAAACATGAAAAAGAATGTGAGTCAATCAATACAACTAAAGACGATTTAAAGCTTCAAAAACATACCTCGTACATGCTTAAAACATGGCAGTGATTGGCTAAGAATAGGGGGCGACCATACCATCTAAAAAAGCTAGAAATTCGAAATAGAGTGAGAGTCAATTAGTATAAGTGAAGAAAAGTAAATACTGAATAAAAACATACCTATCAAACAGGAGGCTATAATAATCGTGTAAAAAGCCTAAAATTTGAAAAACATTGGTAGTAGATTAGTACAAGTGAAAGAATTGAAAATTCATAAACGTACCTATCTAAAAGGTTGACCCTGAAGGAGCTCGTTTATTAACAAGAGAGTAGGAGTGCAAATGAAGGATTGAATATTTCAAACATGTCTCGTTAATAACTTAAAGCTCGATAAAGCTTGGTTGGGAATAGTAGACTGCGTGTATAATCTAAAAATACCTGAAACTAAAAAAAGTATGAAAGTCGAATAGTATAACCGAAGAAAAGTATAGATGAACATACCTTGTTAGCATCTTATCCGGAATGTTAACAGAAGACTATGAGAACTGTGTAAGAAAGCATTAAATTTAAAATAGAATGGGAGTCAATTCTACAACCGAAGAAGTGAAAGTTCATGGACATACCTAGTAAAAAGCTTGAAATATAAGAGAGCTCGTTCCTAACATAAACCTTAAAGTGCCAAATAGCCAGAAACATAAAAAAGAATAAAAAAGAATGGGAGTCTATAAGTTCAACTAAAGAATAACTGAAGATTACCTCTAAACAGCTTAAAACTTGACAGAGCTTGGCCAAGAATAGGAGACGATTACACTATCTAAAAAAGCCTAAAACTTGAATAAGAGTGAGTCCATTAGTAGAGCTGAAGAACAGTAAATACAGAATAAAACATAACTCGATAAGATATAATCCGGGCTGTAGTAGGAGGGTATAAAAAACGTGTAAAGGGCCTGAAATTTGAAAAAAAAATGGTAATCGATTATCACAACTAAAGAAGCCTGAAACATGAAATAACTCGTAGTGAATTAAAAATTCACTAATATATCTGCTTAAAAGCTTGAAACTCACAGCAATACAGGAGTAGGATTGCCATGAAAAAAAACCTGAAATGTGAGGAAAAGAAGAGTCGATCAGTACAACATATAATGAAGAATAGTACAGAATGAAAACATACCTTGTTAATATCTTATTGAGGTTGACATAATAAGACTATGAGAACCGTGTAAAAACCCCAAAATATAAAAAAGAATGGTAGTCCATTAGTACAAGTGAAGAAATGAAAATATATTCAAGAAAATTTCGGGTAAAAAGCTTAAAACTTGAAAGAGCTTGTTCTCGATATAAGACTTGGAGTGCCACGTAAAATAGCCTTAACATAAAAAGAATGTGATTTTATAAGTACAATTAAAGAATAATTGAAGATTCATAAGCATACTTGGTAAGAAGATTAAAAGTTGAAAGAGCTCGTTGTCAATACAATACTAGAACTGTCATGTAAAACAACCCGAAACATGAAAAAGAGTGGGAGTGGCTTACTACAACTAAATGAGATTTGAAGATTCAAAAATATACCTCGTTAACATCTTTTAACTTGATGGAGATTGGCTGGATATAGGAGAGTCTGCATGCCACCATACCACTAGGCGCCTGTCATTAAGAAGCATTTAAGAACATCCTTCCTCTACCCAATACGGTATTAGTGATCAACACTTTAATTGTCGCTGCAAAAAGAAAAAAATTAAAAGGTAAAATTGTCACTTTATTTGGTAAGAGTCATAACGGTCAAAGTGAAAAGGACAATAATGCCCTTTTTCAACCTCAGGTTCCATGCTGGATCAACCACTAACACGAACAGCCTTTGTAAGTGTTAAGTATAAGACTACCAACTTGAGAAGTTAAAAGAAAAATCAGAGCTCCAATACCCTCTTGGAAATCCTGTTTTAAAATCATGTCAAATTTATATAGAATAAGGTAAAAGCAGTGTGTTATTAAAACAAGAAATGTCACTGAATTTGGTAAGAGTCATCACGATCCAAGTGAAAAGGACAATAATGCCTTTTTCAACCTCAGGTTCCAAGCGGGATTAACCACGATAAGACGATCAGCCTTTGTAAGTGTTAAGACCACCAACTTGAGAAATTAAAAGAAATATCAGAGCTTCGATACCCTCTTGAAAATCCTGTTATTAAAATCATGTCAAATTTATTTAGAATAAGTTAAAAACAGTGTATCACTAAAATCAACTAACAGGTAGAAATGTAACTGAATTTGGTAAGAATCATCACGATCTAAGTGAAAGGACAATAATGCCTTTTTACAACCTCGGGTTCCAAGCGGGATTAACCACGATAACACGATCAGCCTTTGTTAAATGATAAGACCACCAACTTGAGAAGTCAAAAAAAATATCATAGCTTTAATATCTTCTTGCAAATCCTGCGATTAAAATCATATCAAATTTATATAGAATAAGGTAAAAGCAGTGTGTTACTAAAAACAACTAAAAGGTAGAAATGTCACTTAATTTGGTAAGAGTCATCACGATCCAAGTGAAAAGGACAATAATGCCTTTTTTCAACCTCGGGTTCCAAGATCAACCACTATAACACAATCAGCCTTTGTAAGTGTAAAGTATAAGACCACCAACTTGAGAAGTTAAAAGGGATATCAAAGCTCCAACACCATCTTGATAATCCTGTTATTAAAATTATGTCAAATTTATATAGAATAAGTAAAAGCAGTGTGTTACCAAAAACAACTAAAAGGTAGAAATGTCATTAAATATGGTAAGAGTCATCACGATCTAAGAGAAAAGGACAATAATGCCCTTTTTCAACCTCAGGTTCCAAGCTGGATCAGCCACAATAACACAATCAGCCTTTATAAGTGTAAATAATAAGACCGCCAACTTCAGAAGTTAAAAGAAATATCAAGCTCCAATACCCTCTTGAAAATCCTGCAACTAAAACCATGTCAAATTCATATAATATTAAGTGTGTTACTAAAGAAGAAATACCAACATTGACGATCTTTAACATATCACTAGCTTTGGTAGTACCATTGATCCACAAGAACTAGCAGCCTCGAGCACCAAGGGTATGCGGGAAGACAAAAAAATATTAGTACTGTGATATCTGCTTAAAAATATACGACAGATGTAGCAATTTCAGCCCGTTTGCATATAAATGGGTCAATATCGGTCAAACAGGTAAAAATGAAAATAACTAGCTCAAAAAAATAGGTAAAACGAGCTAAGATTAAGTTCACCAAAACTTAGTTTTGATACAAAATGAAGTTAATAAAAGTAGCTTATTGATATTATTAAAACTATGTATGTTCATACTTGAGACACTAACAGCTTTTGATAACACTAATCAGTTACAAATTTTGCACAGAGTGAATTAACGAACCTGGAAGTTAAGTTGCATATCAGGGGAATTAGCAGCAATTTGCTTCACAATTTTCTTTTCAAGCCTTTTATTTCTCCAAGATAACAATAGAATAATAAGCATAGTCAGCGTCGGATCAACTGATTCAAGTATGATGGTCAATAAAAACATGTTGAAATATAATACAATTTCTTTTGAGGAAAGTTTTTACTGAAAAATCAGTTTGAAAAGTACATTTGGGTTTGGCAAACACTTTTTTGAACTTAGTAACTTCTCAAAAGTTTATAAGTCGGTTTATAAATCAAAAATTAGGGGAAAATAAGCAATCCCAAACATGCTCATATTCATGTAGGAATCGTCATGATCAACAGATTTCCAAAAAGCTGCTGAGGAGCATAGAAGTAAAATACTTACGATTTGAATGTTTCAATCAAATAAAGTCGACACAGTGTTCTAAAATCACAGAATTAGGTTGATTTTCTAACCCTAGGTATATACAATCAAATTAAGTCGACACAATGTTCTAATATAGTAATATTGTGTGTGTGTAACAGGAGGTTTGATTGCGTTACGAGATTAAATGAACGAGAATCGAAACAGAGTACGGAATGGAGAACAATATTCCGATCAAAACCTTACCGGAAAATCGCCATTTGTGACGGTGGGAGAAAACAAATAAATCGCCGGAAAAACGGCGTAAGGAAGAGCAGCGGCGGTTTGTGACGGTGACGCCGGAGGATTTGTTGCTCCGGTGGGGAAGTCGCCGGAGAAATGTGAGGGTTTAATTAGGGTTTACGTATGGAAGGTTTATATATAAAATGACGAGAGTTGAACGTTAATCAAATCGATCTCTCGGTGATTTTGTAGGACGTTGAAGAGGATCGTTACAATCTTCTGTTCACGACAATCATTACAGTATCAAATAAAATAATATTAACCGCAAAAAGACAATCATTATATATAGTATCGAAAAGAATAATATTAACCGCAAGAAGACAATCATTATAGTATCAAGTTTGTTGTATTTGACAAATACTAGGGTATATCCCGTGTATTACAGAAATTAAATAACATATATATTAAATATTTATTGATGAAAGTAGAAATTATAAAATGATATTTTGATATAAGATATGATTAAAATTACGTGTGGTTAAGTATTTTGATTTTTTATTATTTTTAAAACTTTTGTTTTAAAAAATTGCTTTGAAACCATTTTTATATTACCAGTATCTTGTTAAAAAACTCCCGCTTATTTTTAATTCATGTTTTTCATAAAGTTTTTATTTTTTAAAAAAGATTGAGTTTAAATATTTTATAATTTAAAAAAGCTTCATTGTTTTAGAAAATCATAATTTTAGAAAATTTTATTTTTGAAAAAATCTATTTTTAATCAAAATATTTAGTTTTTATTTAATGAAAAAATCTTTTAAAAATTATTAATCGAAGGAATTGAATTTATGATGGAGAGACGAAGAGAAAGATTTGAAAATTAGTTATTTGATTTTGTAAAAATAGAATAAGTAGTTTAGACGGAAAAATAAATGAAAGATTGATTGTGGGAATGCCACATGTTAAAAAATATAAAGGATTATTAGTATAGATATACTAATTGCAACTTGCTTATGCATATGCATGATAGGTTGTACCATATTCTTAGAGAGTTGTATCTACTTTTTGTCTTTTTCTTTTTTAACACTTAATTTTTTATTTTAACTCAATATTTTTATATTTTTTACAATTTATCCTTAACATTTTTTAACTATCAATTTTGGACCCTTATACTTTTCATATTTAAAAAAAAAATTTATTTTACGTTTCGATCCTAATTTTGCGAGTTAACATGTCGCCACATGCGCGTGTAGTTCAACGTTTTTACGCTTATTTTATCTCTGTTTAACAAACCCGCCGCAAGGCGTTGGTCCTATATCGACTTACTTATTGTTCTAGATGTTTTATGTTTCACCTGCGTGGTTCAACATTTTTACGTCTATTTTTGTTCGGTTTTATTTTTTTTGTTTTATTTTCTTTACTAATACGAGCTATTTAGTGTTGGTGATCACTGACGGTGGTGTGTTATTGGTGTTATTTTACATGGTTTTCTGCCCCCGCTGCAATGCGGGGGCTTAATACTAGTTTTGGTTTATAATGTAACTTACACGTTAAATAGATATTAGATAGCTAGGTTAGTGTCCGTGTATCATATATTATTCATAAGTGTTTAATACAATTTCATGAATATAATAGTAATTTACTTTAATAATAAAAATATAAAATCAGGAAATTTTATGACAACACTAATAACATCTAAATAAAAGTAATAAAAATTATTATGAAAAGACAAAATACACAAAGGTTGATTCATTATAAAGATAGGGTCCTAATATAGGGACACCCCACCAGATAAATCGACACCCACCTATACGCCGCGTATGGGTCTATATGCGGCGTATAGGTATCCACAATAAATGCCTGACACTCCATGTCGCATCAGTCGTTGTCGTGGTGTTTATACACCTCGTATAGCTCCATACGCCGCGTATAGCCTTTTTCAGACAACAAAACTGGACTAAGTCTAATCAATCATTCAGCATGGCTATACGCGTCATATGGCACCATACGTCGCGTATAGCCCTGTGGCGTATGGGTGAAGGGTGCAGCTCCACCGACACCTATACGCGGCGTATGGGCCCATCCGCCGCGGCGTAGCGTATGGGCCCATACGCCGCGTATAGGTTTCGGTGGACCTGCACCCTTCACCCATACGCCACAGGGCTATACGCGGCGTATGGTGCTATACGACGCGTATAGCCTGCTTTATCTACACTGAACGTTTGATTTCGAATTATTTGACGTGACGCAAGATTCATTTTCGTTACTATATAAATACAGTGGATATCCAGGCAATGCGCTCGTATTCAAATTCAAAACTTATTCGTTTTCTTCGAAGGTAACGTTTGATACTTTCGGTAATTGATAGTAATCATAACGTTTAATCTTCTCAAAAACATATTATCACAAGAAATTAGTGTTATGTGGTTCAACATTTTCTTCTGGTACATAATTTACTCGCTAAACATTTTATTCTTATTTCACCAAGTATTTACATACATATATACTATATCTAAATTGGATACTTAAGAATCGTTTCAACTGACTCGGGTTCCATCGATGCTAGTTGGTTACGATTAACTTGAATGATTTTCAAGATTTTTTTATCATACCCGACTAGTATCGTGGAACCCGAGTTAGTTGAAATGATTATTAAGTAATCAAGACATTTATATATACGTAAGTATGTATATAAATAAAGTAAGAGTTATAGTTTACCTGAAAAATCATTTTGAAGAAATAGTTGAACCACATAACCCTATTTCCTTTCAAAAAATCACACATGTCGTATTATGCAATACGCTTCGTAAAAGATTGCTTTATAGTACGCCTGACACTTATACGCTGCGTATGGATCCATACGCTGCGTATAGGTGTCAGCGAACAACCTATACGTGGCGTATGGGTCCATACGCCACGTATAGGTGTCAGACGTACTATAAAAGCAGTTTGTACATGGTACGAATATACGCAGCGTATAGTGCCATACGTGGAATACGTGGCAAACCTATACGTGGCGTATAAGACCATACGCCACGTATAGGTGTCAGACGAACAACTTATACGTGGCGTATGGCTCTATACGCCACGTATAAGTAATTTCAATCATGGGACACAAGATTCAAATTTGATGGGACACAAGATTCGTTTTCAAATAAATAAAAACGCATTCGATCTCAAACGTTTTCATTCGATCTCTAAATTGTGAAAATCTCAAACGTATGTTTCTCTCAAAATATCATACGTTTTCATTCGTTCGCTATGTCGTTTTGGGATGGTAACTATTTTTTTGGTGAATATTCAAGCGTTTCGTACGTGGCGGATAGTAATCAAGATGATTCGTACGTTCAGTCTTCTTAGAGACACGATTGCCAGATTTAAACAAATCGTATGATCCCGATGATGAATTTGGCTTTTGCCGAGAATCAAGTTACGACCCGCAACAAAGTAATATAAACTTTCTCTCGATTGATGAAAATCAGAACACGAAAGTATCGTTTGAAACGTCACAAGAATTTTTATCACTCGATGTGCTAGTCTGTTGGGCAGTTAATAGGGGACGTGATAATGGTTACGTTATTATTACACGAAGATCAAATAAAAAAGGAGGTCAGGTCAAAAAGGTATGGCTTATCTATGATCGTGGTGGCGAACACAAAAGTCAAGCAACAGTTAGACGATCTGGTAACAAAAAAATCGAATATCTTTTTAAATTTGTAGGGATATAAGACAACAAACATTGTTCGTGGAAATTAGAGGTGAGAAATGACGAACATAACCATGATCCCGCTCAACATATGGAGGGGCACCCATTTGTAAGAAGGTTTTCTCAAAACGAATACGATTTGGTGGAGCAGCTTACTGATTAGAACATGGAGCCTCGTAACATACTATCAGCTTTAAAAAAGCAAAACACTGATAACGCATCTATAACCAGAGAGGTATACAACGCTCAACAGAAGATAAGAAATAAAAAGAAAGTCGGTGAAACACTAATGCAAGTTTTAGAAAACCTTTTATCTTCTAAAGGGTACGTTTATTACACCCGAGAAGATCCCACTACAAATGCCGTAGAAGAGATATTTTTTTGTTATCCAAAACCGTACGACACTTAGGGTTGCATTCCCGCACGTGCTGATGATAGACGTTACATATAAAACAAACATGTATAAACTTCTATTTGTTCAGATTGTTGGTATTACCTCAACACACAAGACATTTTGTGTTGCTCATGCGTTTATTAGTAAAGAACGGGAAGATAATTTTCAATGGGTGCTTAACAGATTGAAAGATACGTTACACAGGTGTATGGAGCCGCATGTCATAATAACAAACAGAGATCTTGCTTTAATGAACGCATGTGTTCAAGTATTTCCAAATGCTTCGAAATATTTATGCAGGTGACATATTGATAAAAATATCGCGAAACACTGTGAAGCAAGTTTTACGAAAGATGACTGGGGAAAGTTTAAATACGCATGGGCACGTTTGTGTGAGTCTCCCACGCCGGAGATTTACGAGTATAACTATAACATTCTTTACGAGTGACTAGTTGAAGCGAAGCGAGAAAGTAAGTTTTCCTTACATACATACATACAATACTATCAAATACAGAAAAATAATTTTGTTTTATTATATTTTCAGAAGTTTTATCTTATATATACAAAAACTGGCTAGAGAGTTATAAAGAAATGTTTGTATCAGTCTAGACTAACTCAAACCACAATTTGATTAACATACAACAAATAGAGTTGAGAGTCACCATGCAAATTTAAAAATATATCTTAAATAAACAAATAGCTCACTGGATAGACTTGTGGAGTTTGTAGATTAATTGATAAAAGCGCAAGAGGTAAATTTAAAAGAAAGTTTTGAGACAAGCAAAATTAAAACCATGAATCATCATAAACTCCCGCTATTTGATTAGCTGCGAGGCAAGATTTCACACAAAGCTTCACACAAAGCTCTTGATTTATTAGTTGCCGAAAACACTAAATTGCAAGTGATGCGCTCAGCAAATGCAACGTGTGGTTGTCATCTTTTCACGAGTTGCGGCTTGCCTTGTGCTTGTCGGCTGGAAAAATATGAATATTCTGATAATTGCCGATACTTGACTTACATCTTATATCCCGTAACGAATTATATATTAATTAATAATCTATAATGCAGGCACTAAAATTCCACTAGATACAATTGACGTATTTTGGACGAAACTTGATATGCTTAAACCGTCATTTATGGTGGATGAAGAAGTCGATGTTGAAGAAGAGATGGAACACGTGGAACAACAAATAATGACACAACCCACCGCTGTAAAATTAAGTTTGGTGGAAAACATAAAAGGAATTGTGTATCCATGGAAAAGTAACAAAAAAGCGCCTGTTGTACAAACAGATATTCGCGATCGTCCAACGTTAAAGGTTCAACAGCAAAAGTATGACACTCAACAAAGTACGTGTGACATGCCGCGACATAGCTCATTTATTGCGTCTCACATTACCGGAAGAACAAGTTCAACGGGACTTTACTTTGAGCCGGAGACTATTACCCCTCTATTCATCGAGGGTATTACTGAGATTTAGGAGAGTCGATTGAGAGGTTGGTGGCCTCAGATTGCTGGAGGTCCGTTTCAGAGGACTAAGGGCAGGGTCACTGGCATTAGAGATCCTCTCATCCGTTACTTACATCGCATGATTGCCACATCCATCACGGGACGTGGTAAGAGCCAGGAGTGGTGTACCATTCCCGACTTATTTTACTTGTATTTTTTTCTTACGGGAACCAGGTGCAACCTGGCGAGATGTTTGGCGGAGTATTTTGCTTTCTTATTATCATCGCCAGGAGCGAGGAGTGGTGTACGGCAGCGCTTACATCACGGTGATTGCCCGAGCTTTGGGTTATCTTCCTCGGTATCTTGCCGACGTATCTCCTCCGATCGAGCCGGTGAGATTAGATCGTCGTACGTTATTTGGCATGCGTATTATACGCCAGTTTCTGGGTGGCATACGATTCTCTATTCGACCCGGGGAGATCTGGTAGCCGGCACCTGTTCAGCAGGTCGGCGTTGATGATCCGCAGCAGCAGCAGGAGCATCTCCCGCATGATCATCTGTCGCACGACCAGCCGCCGCATGACCAGCCGCCAGCACATCAGCCGCCACCTCATCCACAGTTTCCTCGACACATTTACAGAGATGTGAGGCTGCCTGCACGTATGGAGACATTTATGCAGGAGGTTGCTGCGAGTTTGCGGGAGCAGGGTCGTCGGCTCGATCGAGTTGAGGATCTTATGGAGTGGCACGTTCAGCTCGAGATTGCGCGAGCACGTGCTGCTGGTATTGATCCTCCCGAGTTGCCACCGCCTCGACATTATCCAGACTCATCGTAGTTTTTATATTATTACTATCATTGTAACTTTTATTTTGTTATGTATTTGAAAACTTTGTTATTTATATTATCATTTTATGTTAATTTTTGTATTGTTATCTCGGTTGTTTAGTTAACATGAATGTTTGTCTATATGTTTTATCGGTTAGTTAAAAATATTCGATTTAAAATTGTCGGTTAAGCAAGTTACAAACATAACATAAATATAGTCGACGCAAATTTATCTGTTTATTTAAAAAATCTATGTAAAAATAACAAAAAAAATATAATGGTCTTAACCTATACGCCGCGTATGGGCCCATATACGGCGTATAGATGTCTCATGCGTCCCAAGTGTGTTAAGGAAAAAAAATTGAAGCCATACGCTGCGCATGGGCCCATATGCCGCGTATGGCCTCCGCCGACATCGGAATGACACCTCGTCTGACAGGTTGATGTCAGGGTCCCCATTTTAAATCAACACCCGGGTGTCTTATACGTCGCGTATGAACGCATGCGTGACGTATAAAACACCCGGGTGTTAATTTAAATGAGAGAGTGTCTAAATAATCAAACCCTAAAGATATTGTTAAGACAAAGAAACAAACCAACTGTTAAATTTTTAGGCATGGTTGTCAAAGTCAAATTTAAAAGCTATAGAGTCAATGTAATTTGTCACAATGGTTTTTCAATAAAAGTAGAGTTTATGTGGACTTTTAAAAAGTTTGTATTTATTACAATTCTCAGCTAAGATTGGCCTATGAATGACTAAACATTGTTTTTTACATTAGTTTTCATACAGTAGCAAATAATTCCTTAAAACATTTCCTTCTAATTTTATACCCTACAAAAAATGAACCATATAATCTAAGATAAACGCAAACACAATTTTGTTATAATAATTTTGTATGGTGTATTATAACAAAATTAAAGGAATAAAATGTGAACATTCATATTTATCCATTATGATCATATCACAAGAGTATACTTTTGTTGAGTCCTTGAACATCGATCCCATCTAAAGTAAGAAGATACGAATCTTCACTGTATATTTATTTTTGAAACACCAAAGTCCTTCAATAAAATAATTCTTATAGTATCCATTATGTGTATAAATAAGAAAATAAGCAAATGAGACGTTTAATACCAAAACCGTAGAATGAGATGTATAATAAGTAATGTAAAGACGTTTAATTATGGAAATTATCAAAAGAAAAAACTCAAACATCATAATCTAGTTATATTATACTATAATTCAATTACCAATGTCGGTACCAATCATCTTAGTTTTTTTGTACGGCTAACAAATACTATTAGACTGGTCACTTAGGTAAATCCAATGACAAAAGACCACCCCAGCCTCGCAAACACAAACTATCCTGATGACCCAGCCACCCTATTCTAGGGAAACCCCACCACCTGAAGGTTTGTTATGATATAACCATATGATAAGGTTGGTTTATAAATGAATTGGTGAGATAAGTAGTGAATGAGTTCATTTGTTGCAACGGTAGGTATTCTCCACTTCATGCGCACAACCTGGGTTCTAGGGATGCTTAAAAATATCCGAATCCGAGAATCCAATCCGAAAATCCGAATCCGAATCCGAAATACCCGAATTTCGGATTCGGATAGTGATTTTCAAAAGTTTCGGATATTCGGATATCCGATTATCCGAAAACTATAAAATATTTTCTTTATTTTTTTAAATTTTAGATATATTTATACTTTAGATTAAGATTTTTTAGTGTATATTGGGACTTTTATGATATGAGTTGGTTTTTTATATTATTTTTATAATAACATATGTCTAATTAAAACAAAAAAAAATAAAAAAATAAAAAAAATAAAAATTGAATTTCGGATACGGATACGGATACGGATAGTAATTTCCACTATCCGAATTTTCCGGACATCCGACTTTGATCACCCCTAGTGGTTCAACACCTATACCCACCTTTACCACCAGATCTTGTCATTTATTATTATTATTTTTTATAATTGAAATTATTTTTAAAGGCCACAAGTCTTTCACGCTTTCCATAGTTGTATTTTATTTTTTAATTTTTTTCTTTTTCACATTTAATTCACCTTCGTATTCAATATGGAATTTCCTTTTTTATTTAATTTTGAATTCAATATATGCATTTCTTTTTCTTTTAATATGCAAACATTTTCTTATATATTATAAAATATAATATTTTCTTGAATTCTAAATATATTGTTACAATGAGATTATTTTTTTATTTTTATCTACGTGTCAACTTAAAATTTAACTAAAATCAAGTCGAGTCAAATATGATATATTCTTATTTATTTTTTTAAATTCGCTTTTGTATTTCTTAAAGCTTATTTTATGACGATAAAACCTTCCAATATACCTTTACGATATGTTTTTATTTTTTATTTTCATACACTTATTCTTAAGTATTTAACCATGTCATTGTCGCAGTCGTAACACACGGGGTGCATGTTAGAACCATATTAATTAGTATAATATAAAGAAGATAAATTATATTAAATTGTAGCTACAAATATTTTCGAACTAGAATTGAATACCACGCCTTGCGACGGATTTTTTTCTCCATAAACTATATTACGCGATGGATCAATTTTGGTGTCACACCACGTGCGATAAGTAGTATATTTCACTCATTAAATAATTTGTAGGGGTCAATAACTATTGAATTAATAGGTGACACGTTGATCTCCGATCATTCATAACCTTTGAGTGTTGCATTCGTTTAGCTTAATTATAAAGTCGAAACTCAAAAGAATGACTAACAAATTAATTGAATCTTGTAAAGTGAAAATAATTAATATTCCAACTATATCTTCTAAACCCATATTTCATTTCAATCTAATCTTCAAAAGAGTTCACGTCTCAAATGATTCACAAAACATACATAAAAATAAAACCAAGAGAACGTGAAAGTTATATTTCGAAAATTAGTAATGGTTCAAAACATTATATAACTTTTTTTGCTTTTTTATATCGTATAATATGTAAATATATAATAATAAGATTAGTTAAATAATGGAAATTAACAAAACAAAAGTTTATAAGAAAACTAAGAAGTAATAGAGAAGCCACTCCAATCAGAGAAGCCATATTAATATTTACAAAATAACTTTGTAGAAAATTTTATGTGATGCTTTTTCTTCTCTGTGTCCACTGCAATCGAAAAAGTCATCCTGCTTCAAGTCCCACCTTCTCCATCCTATAGCATCATATTGTATAGAGTGTGTTTCCGCTGGCACCGCGGACACAATATCAGTCGCCGCTCTTCCCTTCGCCCATCCATTAGTCAAAGCAGTTGCAACAACTTCCGATGTATCTCCTGCAATCTCTACATTACTTTATTGTATTTATAGTTGTCATCAATCAATGAGAAAAGGCACGATTGACAACACAAACTCATTCCTGGTTATGGTATCAGAGCCATAACAGGCTCCATCGAGTTGATCCTACCTCACTGCCATTTACACACCAAATATTTCATCTTGCTTATCACCTCATCCTCACATGACCACACATGCAACTACAACTCCTCCTACCAGTGAACCCAAAGACCTCCAATCGGTTATCCAACTTACTTCCAACGCTCATTTTCCTATAAAACTTACCGCTTCTAATTTTGTTGTTTGGAGAAAACAAATCCTCTCCACCCTTATCGGTCTTGGCCTTGACAAACACGTCACCGGCGATGTCGACCCGTCGACAAAATTTGTTGCCAGAGACCGCACTAAACCGAACCTAGAGTACACTACGTGGTACCGCCAGGATCAAATCATCATCAGCGCACTTCTCGGTAGTTGCTCCGACACGGTTCAACCCATTGTTTCTTCCTCAGACACGGCACCCCAAGCATGGAATAGTCTCAATGCCAATTACGCCAGCGTTTAGCGCTCTCGTATTATCTCGCTGAAATCACGCTTGGCTAAAAATCCCAAAGGCACCCGCACTGTAACTAAATTTCTCCATGACATGAAAAATATTGCAGATGAACTAGCGCTTGCCCATAGTCCTGTTGATGATGATGACTTGATCGTGCACATTCTCAGCCAACTAGGCGATGACTACAACACCATCACTGCCGCTATTAAGGTTAGGGAAACTCCTATCTCTTTTCCCGAGTTATTTGACAAACTTGTGGATTTTTAACGTGCTATTCAAGAAACTAATCCTACTCCTCTTATGGCTACTGTGAATTACACTTATCGGCAACAAAATCATCAACTTAACCGCGGCTCTCAAGACAACCGGATCAGTCGAACTACACAACCCGGTTCAACTAGACCATCCCGTTCTCCATGGCCTTTAAATGCCAACTCCACTAATTATCGAAGCTCAAGGCAATCTGTTTTCTGCCACTATTGCAAGATACCAGGCCATGAAACCAAGGATTGTCGCAAATTATCAAGGTTCCTATGGGAAAACAACATCACTACCACTAACATGCAAAGTGCTCCTGCTGCTCCCATCGTGAACACCTCATCGGCACGACCCATTCTGCCCACTCCGCAATGGATGTTTGATATCGGTGCTTCGCATCATGCAACCTCCGATCATGGATCCTTCCACACTCTGTCGGAATATGGCGGGCCAGACGAGATTGTCCTAGGTGATGGTAAAACCCTCTCCATCTCTCATATTGGTAACACTACTCTTTCCACCTCTTCTCGGTCACTATCGCTCCATAATGTTCTACTTGTTCCCAAGCTCCAACGAAATCTTGTTTCTGTTGCTAAGTTATGTCGTACTAACCATGTTTCTGTGGAATTTTTTCCATATTATTTTCTTGTTAAGGATCTTCGCACGGGCGCGCATCTCATGCGAGGAGTGAACATCAATGATCTTTACTATACTGCTCGACCATCCTCTCCCCAACTCAACATGGCTACCACCGGCTCTCCTTTAGCTTAGCATCATATCTTTGGTCATCCTTCCACAAAAGTGTTCAAGTCTCTTTACAAAATAACAAGACTTAGTTTTCCATCGTTGTCAACTTCTTCTTTTCATTGTGACTCTTTTTCAATTAATAAAAGTCATAAGTTGCCTTTTGGCCAAAATAGTTTTTGTGCAACACAACCATTACAATTGCTATATTCCGATGTATGGGCACCCGTTCAAACGTCCGTTGATGGTTTTCGTTACTATGTTCTTTTTGTTGATTATTACTCTAAATACTCATGGCTATATCCATTGAAACACAAATCGGATGTTAAATTAATTTTTCCACAATTTAAGTTATTGGTTGAAAAATTCTTTCAGACACTTATTGTTTCTATTTTCACAGACAAGGGCAGGGAGTATATTGGTCTTCGACCCTACCTCCAATCACATAGAATATCTCACTTTACTACCCCACCCCACACCCCGGAACAAAATGGGGTCTCCAAGCGTCGCCATCGACACATCGTCGAAACCGGACTTGCATTACTTCATTTTGCGAACTTACCTCTCTCCTTTTGGTCCCATGCATTTCAAACCGCGGTTTATCTCATTAATCACCTTCCCACTTCCATCTTAAACAATCAATCTCCCTATCATCGCTTGTATGGCTCACCCCCTTCATACTCTAAACTCAAACCGTTTGAATGTCTTTGTTTCCCCTGGTTACGACCTTACACAACATCTAAACTACAACCACGCTCCTCGCGTTGTGTTTTCCTTGGCTATTCCTCATCCAAGTTCGCCTAAAAATGTTATGACCTTACTACTCACCGCCTTTTCCATTCACGCTACGTGGAATTTATTGAGCACACATTTCCTTACCGCTCTCAATCCAAAACCCCATGCTACTCCATAACTTCCCTGTTTACCCATTTCACTCCCACCTCCCTTAATTCCTCCCCACCTTAAACCACCATTACCATACCCTCCCCTCCCATGCACCCCCCTACTACTCTTCACCCATGTAATTCCCTTCATCCCCCCTAAACAACCCGCCTACCTCACCTACTCCCATGCAATCCTCTTCCCAACCCGCGCCTACCGCTCCCACCTCAACCCCATTACCATCGCTCTCTAGTTCACCTACTACCACCTCAACCCCGTCTGTCTCCCTCAACTCACCCTCAACCTCCCACTACACCTCAAACTGACCAACCCCCCAACTCCATCTCACCTAATGTCGCCTTCCTTCCGCCACCCCGAACACAAAAACCAAACCCCAAATATTTTAATAACGAATTTGTCAATGCCACTACCCTACACCTTATTCCCACCTCCCTTGAACCCACAACTCATACTCAAGCTTTTAAAGACCCAAAATAGAGGAGTGCTATGGATAATGAGTATGCCCTTCTTCACAACCACACATGGGACCTTGTTCCCCGCACCTCTCAAACACCAATCGGGTGCAAATAGGTGTTCCACGTGAAACGCAATCCAGATGGAACCATTGCCAAATATAAAGCCCATTTAGTTGCCAAAGGATTTCATCAAGAGTTTGGCAAAGATTATTTTGATACATTCAGCCTGGTTACCAAACCGGTCACCATTCGCACCGTCTTGTCTATAGCCCTATCAAAGAATTGGCCATTACGACAACTTGATGTCAACAATGCGTTCCTCCACGACACACTTCATGAAGAAGTATTCATGCTTCAACCACCCGGTTACACTCACTCTCAATTCCCCAACCACCTATGTCGCCTTTGAAAATCTCTATATGGTCTTAAACAAGCCCCCCACGCTTGGTACACCGAGCTCACCACGTTTCTTGTGCATCTTGGTTCTCGAAAATCACAAGCCGATGCATCTCTCTTTGTCTATCACAAGAACAATGTCATTGCTTACTTCATGGTATGTAGACGACATTGTTCTCACCGGCAACAACACTCAATTCTTAGACCATTTTGTCAACACCTTAAGCATAAAATTCTCGCTTAAGGACCTTGGCCCTCTTCATCATTTTCTGGGAATTGAAGTCATTCCTTCTCCCCACGGTCTCTTCCTTTCCCAACACTGTCACATCCATGATGTTCTCACTCAATTTCACATGGATGGTGCTAAGGATGTGCTCACTCCTCTTAGTTCGACCGACTCTCTTAATCCCAATGATTCATCATCCCCTATTGATCCCACTCCCTATCGAAAACTTGTTGGTTCCTTACAATATCTTGCGTTCACTCGTCCCGATATATCTTTTGCTATCAACAAGCTCGCTCAATTCATTTATGCACCAAAGCAATCTCATTGGCAATCACTCAAAAGCGTCCTTCGGTATCTTAAAGGTACCATCCATTATGGGTTATTCCTTCACCCACGTTCATCTCTCGACCTAACCGCTTTCTCCGACTCAGACTGGGGTGGTATTCATGACGGGGGTCGCTCCACTACTGCATATATCCTATACTTGGGCTCAAACATAATATCTTGGAAGTTAACTTGCCAAAAATCAGTCTCCTGCTCTTCAACCGAGGCTGAGTATAAAGCCCTTGCAAACGCTGCTGCTAAACTCTCCTGGGTTCGTCACCTTCTTCCTGATCTCGGCATCCCAGTTCACAGGCCCCCAACCCTGTTCTGCGATAACACGGGTGCTACTTACTTATGTGCTAACCCAGTTTACCATTCACGGATGAAACATGTTGCTCTAGATTATCACTTTGTTCGAGAACAAGTCGAATGGATCACTCAAAGTTTTACACATCAACTCCAAAGACCAACTGGCGGACATTCTCACCAAGCCCTTGCCTCGTGTTCCTTCCTTCATATTCAGTCCAAGATAGGCGTCTTCAATAGAGCCTCTATCTTGCGGGGGCGTATCAAGGATCCATTGACAACCACCTAGTCAACCACATTATTTAGTCATATTTATATTATGAGTATATTTATAATTGTATCTATTTGTTCTTATCTTGTCACTCAAAAGTAGGAACAAATTAGTCACAGTAGTTGCAACAACTTCCGATGTATCTCCTGCAATCTTTACATTACTTTATTGTATTTATAGTGGTTATCAATCAATGAAAAAAGTCACGATTGACAGCACAAACCTATTATCCTTGTTATTATACAAACAGTACAAACATAGAAACAAGTTTCACTGCATTGCACTTGCAGTTTTATTTAAACACCAAAGATAATTTTTAATATTTACAAAAATATAGTGACCAAGAAAATTTCCTTTTGAAGATTTAATGAATAAACATGTATTCTGTAAAACTTTAGTGACCATCATCTATTAGGGGATGTGTAATACCTCTGTGAGGAGGGACGTTAAACAGGGATCGAGAGGGCCAAGGGTTGTCATCTCAATTATGATCATTGGGGTGTTGCTTGCATTGAATGTCAATTTGAAGCGCAGTCAAAATATTATGCCAGTAATAATTTTTAAAATTTTTCATATTTAGTTATTTATTTACATGATGCCTACGTGTCTAATTTTTTAATTTACACAAGCTAACGTATTACACATAATATTTGTATATTTAGTTTTAATGAAATGATATTATCCAAAAATAAACAAATAAGTTCTGTAACATTGCAACTTCAGGGTGTGTTTTTTAGTATATTTCAACAAAATCGTTCTACTTAAATTTTCAATAAAACATATATTTTATGGACTGAAAGAAAAGGACAATTCATAATTCGCTACAGTTTTTTGTGTGAAAAAAGAGGTTGTTAGGGATTGCTTTATAAAAGTGATCACGTGTATTGCAATAGAGTTTAAAAATTCATGAGTATTGGTCTCTTTGATTAGGTTATTAATGAAAACCGTACATATAACCTAAAGTTAGTTTTATAATCTGTTGGTTTCGGTTATGGATGATTCATTTTGTTATGGAAAAACAGGTTTAGTTAATTCGGTTAACCGTTGGTCGTCACCATGTGCTGATTCAAGGCATTTTTAATTGATAAATTTGTTTCACTTTTTAGCCAAACATGAATAGAAACATAGAGTGCTGTTTATAAGAAAAAGATTGGACAACTTATATACTAACCATAAACATTATAACAAAACTTTTATGTTATATAATATAATATTGAGTTAATTACATGAAAGGTCCATGTGTTTAGTTCTGATTTTACTTTCGGTTCACAGATTTGAAAAATTATAAGGTCGGTCTAAGGGTTGTCAAAATAAAACACAAGGTCGAGCCGTGAATGGAGGGTTAACTTTTCTATTAAAAATTTTAAAATAACAAAAATACCCCTAATTATATCTAAATCAAAACTCACCACCCCACCCTCACCCCCACCTTTTTTTCCTTTGACACTAAAGCCACCATAACCACTCTCTTCATTGTAACAACCATCAATCTCTCTCTCTCTTGTCTCTCTCTCTCATGAAGAAGATGGGTGACCAATAGACACGTTAGGTTGAATATGATGTTTGTGGCTGCGGTGGGGGGTTGCGGTGGTGAGGGCTGTGATGGTGACGGATGCGGTGGTGAGGGGCGTGGGTTGCGATGGTGAGGGGGTGGTGACTGTGGGGGCAATGGTGGGCAGTGGTGTCGAGTTTGTTGCGTATATGGTGGTCGGAGGAGGTGGGTTTTAGAGGACTAGTGGTTGCCCAAGGAACTGGTGGTGGTGATGACTTGGTAGGATGGTGGGGGTGGTGGTTGTTGTTTGTTAGAATAATGGTGGTTGGGTTAAGTTAGGGTTTTGAGGTTTAAGATGATGTTAGGGGTATTTTGGTCATTTAACAAGGACTTAACGGAAAAAGATGACGGCCATCCATGATGGGGACCTTTCGTGTTATGTTTTGACAAACCTTTGAACCGACCTTATAATTTTTCAAACTTGAGAACTAAAATTGAAAACAGACCTAAGCATAGGGAGCTTTTATGTGATTAACTCTATAGATTTAATTACACATATAGTCCCTAGGGTTTAGCGAAAATAACAGGTTTGTGTACTAACTTTTCTAAGTAACAAGTTTGGGTTTTATTATTTTAGTTTTGTAACGAGTTTATGTATTAAGACTAACTTCCGTTAACTTTTCTGTTAAATAATGGTGAAATGACCATACTACCCTTTAAAAGAATATTATTGTAACTTAATCACAAACTTAAACTTTAGGGACTACATAGTCATTATAGAGGAATAGTGGTTGCCCAAGGAACTGGTGGTGGTGATGACTTGGTAGGATGGTGGGGGTGGTGGTTGTTGTTTGTTAGAATAATGGTGGTTGGTTAAGTTAGGGTTTTGAGGTTTAAGATGATGTTAGGGGTATTTTGGTCATTTAACAAGGACTTAACGGAAAAAGATGACGGCCATCCATGATGGGGACCTTTCGTGTTATGTTTTGACAAACCTTTGAACCGACCTTATAATTTTTCAAACTTGAGAACTAAAATTGAAAACAGACCTAAGCATAGGGAGCTTTTATGTGATTAACTCTATAGATTTAATTACACATATAGTCCCTAGGGTTTAGCGAAAATAACAGGTTTGTGTACTAACTTTCTAAGTAACAAGTTTGGGTTTTATTATTTTAGTTTTGTAACGAGTTTATGTATTAAGACTAACTTCCGTTAACTTTCTGTTAAATAATGGTGAAATGACCATACTACCCTTTAAAAGAATATTATTGTAACTTAATCACAAACTTAAACTTTAGGGACTACATATGTCATTATAGAGGAATAGTGGTTGCCCAAGGAACTGGTGGTGGTGATGACTTGGTAGGATGGTGGGGGTGGTGGTTGTTGTTTGTTAGAATAATGGTGGTTGGTTTAAGTTAGGGTTTTGAGGTTTAAGATGAAGATGTTAGGGGTATTTGATGTTAGGTCTAAAAAAACAAAACAACCACCACCCGGCCAAGCTTCTTCTTCGTCCTACCCCTCTGATCAACCACCCAAAGACACAACCTGCAGCGTCACCACCACTCAAAATCAAAGCCCAAACTTAAAATCGAGTTTGTTAATGGGAAACACAATAATATCAATGAATTTGGGTGCAAAACCGATCAAATCGACGATACACAATCTTTGTCGATATCCTTTAATTCATATTATTATCACTGGCGACAACCCCTCACGATTTAATGGATGGACGAAGGTGGCAAACGGTTGTCGATCCACTAACTCTTTCCCTTGTAACGCCCCCTTTCTTTTCGACAAATCCATCCACCCCTTTTTTTCCGACCACAATATAAAGATTTTCAGATCTAGATTTGTATTAGTTAAATGAAGAAGGAAAAGGGAAAATAATGATGGTTGTAGTCAACGCTGGTAGACAACGAGGGTGGTTTCAAGTGATGGTGCGACAAAGGTTTTGATGATTTCAGGCCACGTCATTAGCTACGGAAAAAGGATGGGGAAGACAACATAACAGTGGTGGACGGCTAGGTTAGTTGTTGGCGGTGGTGGACAAGTGTGGTTGTTGACGGAGGTGCGAGGGTGGTTATCAGCGGTGGTGGTGGTTGGTTGTTTATGTTCGGTGATAAATGGTGGTGTTTGGACGATTTTAAGAGATGATAGTGTGATGGTGTATGGTGATGGATGCTACCAGCGGTGGTGGCCGGTTGTTCATGCGTCCCACAAATGGTCTCTGTGTGTATGTGTTTGTAAAATACACAAATGGTCCCCCTAACTAATAGTGTTAATTAAATAAATATCTATTTATTTATAAAAGGGTATTTTGATCATTACATCGTAATTAAACAAAAGAATTAAAAGAAGTTAGTCTTAATACCTAAACTCGTTACAAAATTAAAAGCATAATACCAAACTTGTTACTCAGAAAGTTAATACCCAAACCTGTTATATTCGTCAAACCACATGGACTATCTGTGTAATTAACTCTATAATATATAAAGGATAAGAGCATTTACATTAGGTTTTCTATCTCTACTTTTAGAGTTAATTACATAAATGGTCCCTGTGGTTTATTAAAAATAACATGTTTGGGTACTAAGTGTTTCTTGTAACAAGTTTGGGTATTCTGTTTTCAATTTTGTAACAAGAATGAGTATTAAGACTAACTACCATTAACTTTTCTGTTAGTTTTAAATAAAATGACTAGTTTACCATTTGAGGAACTACTTTTGTAATTTATATCTCTCTTTGATTTAAGGACCATTGTGTAATTAACACAACTTAAAGAAAAACCCAACCCATCTAACCACCATCACCAACATCTAGCCACCATATATCTGTTGTCACATCTACCACCATCACACATCATTTTACCAATCACTCCATCCTTTCTCTCTGATTCTCACCACCCATTCATCGTCTAAGCATTCAATCAAGATCTACACACAAAACTCCCTTATTCATTTTATCAACGATATGAAACGTCAATACCCAAATCAAAACTACCCTCCAGCTTAACTTCGCCTACGCTGAAAATCAAACATGTGGGAGGAGTTTGACGATCGCCGGAGACGCGATCTACCCTCCGACGGCAAAGAAACAAAAACCCTCTTCACCGTTGGTAGCTTTTTCCTACTCATGAAACCCGAACCGACGCTGGAGTTGTTGTAGACGATGTGGACGTGGCCGTCGGCGGCGTGGAGAGGCGGCCGGTGAGAGGGGGGAAAGAGAGGGGGTTTTAGAGAGAGAAAGATTCAAATGGGGGATGATTTTGTTTGGGGTTTGAGAGATGGTGGTGATGTTTCATTTAAAAAGGTGAAGATGATAAGGGCTAGCGCTGGTGGGAACTACGGTGGTGGGGGCCGGCGGTGGTTGGGGCCGGCGGTGGTGGGAGTCGGCGGTGCTGGTGGTGAAATATGGGTAACCTAAGCCCTAAGGTGTGATATATAAATATATATGATTGCACAAATAGTCCTTCATATATATGAAATTACACAAAAAGTCCCTTTAAGTTACATTAGTAGTCCATGTAAAGTGAAAAGACAAAATACCCTTAGATATAACAGAAAATTTAACGTCTGTTAGTGTTAATACCTTATCTCGTTACAAATTGAAAACACAATACCCAAACTCGTTACTTAAAACCTTTAGTACCAAAACCTGTTATTTTGTATAAATCATATGGACCATTTGAGTAATTATCTCCTACTTTTATAATTACACTACAAATTACTTTTTTTTCTTTATTTTTTTAATTAAATAATACTTTTTATATACCTTTATCATTCTTCAAATATACAAATGCATAAATAGTAACATCTGTCTCTCCCACACTCAAAACAGCTCTTAACTTTTTTCTAAATATAAAAAACACACTCACATAAATATAAGGTAATAAAATATAATTAATGGAGGTTTGATTCGATTATCTGCGTTTCGTGGGCACATATAATAATTTGGCTATGAAAATAATTGTAAAAGATGATAATTTAGAAATGTAAAAGATTAACTTAGAAATGTAAGGACTTTCAAAAGGGATGCAAGATTAGAGTGAAAATATATGTTTTTAAAAAATAAGTGAAAATTTGATTTTACAGTTGATGCATAGTTGTTATTTACGTTAAAAAAATTTAACATTGTGATTCTCTAAAGAATGGTTATTTGTGAATAACAACACAATTAATCAAATATGGAGTTAGCAAAACACAATCTCAAACATTACCTAGTTCATAAATCAATGAACATGTCTTTGACTCTTTGGTGGTTGGAAATAGCCAATAGGAGTAACAACCAACCTCAAGGGTGGGTTCATGAGTATAAGAATATTCTAGAAAAATAGTTTATAAAATTTGTCTAATATTATGGCATCATCCTAAATCATTTATTATACAACTAAACTTAGAGTAAATTTAGAGTTGTTCAAAAATATCCGAATCCGAAACCGTATTCGAAATATCCGAAAATCGGATATTCGAAATTTCGGATTCGGATTCGGATAGTGATTTTGAAAATTTTCGGGTATTTCGGATATCCGAAATATTCAAAATATTTTTATAAAATTTTAAAAATATTAAATATTAATTAAATATTTCGGATGTTTTTTAGATATTTAGGATATTTTAATAAAAAACTTCGAATATCCGAAAAAAAATTCAATAAAAACTATTATATTTTTATAAAATTTATTAAATAATACATAATTTTTTTGAATTCGAATATCCAAAACGGATATCCGAATCTGAATCCGCAATTTCGGATATCCGAAATTGCGGATATCCGAAATTTCCAAAATTCCGGATTCGGATTTGAATTCGGATAGTGAAATTCACTATCCGAAATTTTTGGATATCCGAAATTCGGATATCCGAAATTGAACACCCCGGACTAAACTATTATTTAAATAGTAAAAACCTTAAGGGGTACCCAAAAGATCTTTAGGTCTACTTATTACCCCATCTTTCCTATTTGAAGAGTCCAACCACACATGCAAGTACTACCGTGTTAAACAAGACACGTTCATTTTTCAAAAACCATACAAAAAACACACACACTTGTGTCACCACACACCACCACACACACTCACACATATATACACACATAAATATGTCTATATAATAACTCTCTTTACTTCTTCTCCACAACAACTCACACCATTTGATAATTCATTCTTGCAAAAGATCAATCCACATTATGTCCATGAGAAACCATCATCAACAACAAGAAGAAGATCAAGAACCCATGGATCACCACAAGAACCCTAATCTTGAAACCACCCACAACCACCACCATATTCCACCATCATCTTCTTCACAAGATTTCAAGAAAACACATCAATATTTCAAGAAAACATATCATCAACACATGGGTACGCATATTTCACACAAAACCCATGAAGATGATCAAGGGTTCATCTTCAAGAATGCTACTAAAGTTATCAAGAACCCTACTTTCCTTTCTTCTTCTTCTTCACTAGCAGCCGGAGAAGGATACACTGTGCCACCACCACCACCAGCGTCACGGCCACAGCCACCGCCACAAGATTTCAAGAAAATTCATCATGTTTCAAACAAGATCAATGGAAATGAAGGCTTCACCATGGAGAACACTAATTCTCTTTCTTGTTTCTCACAATTCCGCCACCGCCCGGAGACAGTGGTGGAGGAGGAGGAGAGTGTAAGAGATAGGATATCGGGGAGACAGGATCCGGACATAGATGAAGATTTGCTTAAAGATTGGATAGATTGTACGGTGTTTGATTCAAATTTAGGGAACAAGAGCATAATGTCAGCTCGAGCAGCTTTGGTTCAAGAAAGAAGATCAACCTTAAGGATAGAGAATCAATGCTAGATGATTATTGATCAAAATGAACTTTAATTTCAAGTATTTTTCTCGATCTTTAATACTTAAATTAGTGAGATTTAGTCGAGTTTGTTTGCTTAGATGGTTAATTAATACTTAAATTAAGTTTCTATAATTTGTATGATTTTGAGATTCCAGGTTTCAATATTCTTATAATATTTGCTTAAAAGACAAATTTCACGACGGACGTAGAGATCCGTCACATGAAAGGGGATTCATTAGTGGATCCCCTTGGAAATCTGTACTTTTAGTTCTTTCCAAAAGATTACGAATGAACATATCAACGACATATTTCCGACGGACATTTGTGAATTAATTTAGCGGTGTATTTGTTCCTTAGATTATGACCCCATCTTCATGGGTTTTGGAATCCGTCTGTAATCATCCATGAAACACCGACATGTTATTTAATTTTCTATTTTCTTACTTTTTCAATGTTCTGGTGGGTTCTGCTGTCAATCCGTCAATATTAATTACGTTATTGTTATAGGTGATACACAGTATTCTAGTTGTGAGAGTCAAGTTTATGTTGTATCCGTCAATATTAATTACGTTATTGTTATAGGTGATACACAGTATTCTAGTTGTGAGATTCAAGTTTATGTTGTATCTAGTTTTTTGGAGAACAAAATCAAGTACTCCTAGTTTCATTTATACAAGTCTTGATCTATTTAGGGTTTGATGACATAATTAAGATGTGGTTTTGTGTCTTTTAAGAAGAAAACTAATAATAATTAAGCAAAAAAGGAAAAATTGGGCTAGAAGAAAAAGTAACAATAATGTGCAAGACTCCCATATACATATACGTGAGGTTCACAAGAGGGTGTCGGGCCAATTAAGGCATGATGTATTGTCTTGTATTTCTGTAAAATGTTTTCACAACCCAAATTATTAGAAGCTGCTTGCTAACTTAAGTGTTTTTTTACCATAAAATCACATAAATAAATTGTAGTTGATCAAGCTTGGCCTGAAACAAACCTATTCGCAATGGGTTTTTCAATCATGTAATGTTGATAGACAGATAGGTTTTGAGTAAACTAGTATATTTGATGAACAAGAAAGCACGACTTATAAATTTATTTGTGAAACCAGTGACGAAGCTTGAACATTTTTATAAGGGGGCGGGGGTGAAATCAATTTTGGTGGGGTGGGGGGGATCGAACTCAATATATATAAATAAATGTACACTGCCGGGCAAAAAATTACACTATTGAATTGAAAATTAACACTACTAACGAAAAAAAGAGCCCCCCTTATATCATATTGTGTGAAACAAATATCAATTTTCATTCAAACACACTTAAAATCTTGTTAAATCGTTAATGACAGCGTGATATCTAGTTTTAATGGTTCCTTCAGCCTTCACTAGTGCAGTGGATTATCAAATATAAGTTTATAATATGGATCCTTTAAGATGTGATTTAAAAAAAAAAAAATCTGAATGTCCGGTCCTTCATACATGTCCTATCATGGTCATGATATCAATTTCAGAAGTTAAGTTGCTCCATCAATTTATTCTTTAATTTCTGAGAATGATTTACGTTTTGTTCGGTGTGTATATATTACATATTAAAATCACTTGAACATTATACGTATAATACTTCTATTATTATCTACTCTGTGATTGATTAAAAAGTTAAAAATATAAGGTCTTTATCGTTCTGGTTTTCTCTTCCAAAAATTTTTCCAAACATTTTCGGCCAAACATGTTATGGTGACATTGTAAAAGTGAAATAAAACTTAGGTTGTATGATTTTAAGAGTCGAGCACAAAATGTACATGTGCATTGAATGCAAAACTAGTGTATATTAAACAATAAATCAAAGTATAAAAATATTATATTTCTAATGTGTATCTACGTGTAAAAAACATGTAGTTATAACAAAATTAAAAAATAAATCTAAACATATTTACATTCAATTCTACCATAATACGAACCATATGAAAGAGGTTCAAATACAAAGTTTATTTTTGCTACAAAGTGTAAGAAGACACAATGAGTCAAAAAAAGTCACAAAAAAACTATATCTCGCAATCTAAATCGAATTTCAAAAAAGTAATTCCGAGCTTTTGTTCCCCTAGGCGTCCTCACTAAGAAAAAAATAAACGAAAAATAAAAAAAATAAAAAAATAACGTTTTTTTATTGTGTTATTTATGAAAGACACAATGACGTCATTGTGTTATCATGAAAAACAAAATGACGTCATTGTGTCATAAAAGACACAATGAAATTTTTGTTATTTATTTTTTTTTTATTTTTTTCTGAAAGATGACGACGAGAGGAACAGAGACTCCGAAGTACTTTTTCGAAATTCGATTTAGATTGTGAGATATAAATTTTTTTTGTGACTTTTTTAGCCTCATTGCGTTTTCTCACACTTTGTAACAAAAATACACTTTGTAGCAAAAATACACTTTGTAGAATAACCTCACTCCGAACCATATTTAGGGAGCTGTGAGCCTGTGACTATTGATATTATACTGACGTGACATGTGAAGAAAATGATAAGAGCTTCCGTAATACATGAGTGAGCGTGAGTAAAATACAATGTCACATAGGTGCCACCTAAGCAATGTTTTAATCGCACTCACACTCACTAAGAGATGTAATGGTGTAGTGATTATGAGCAAAAAAGTATTATCATTATCATACCGGGTGTAGCGGTTTAATTTTGAATACTAGTGTCGTGACCTGCCTCATGATGCACCGGCCACGTATCACGATGGGTTGGCGCGGTGTTTTCACGCCCCCACCCATGAAGTCATTGTTGCCCTTAGAGTGTTAACCACTCACTTCTCTCTAAAGAGAGGAGGGAGTTCTATTTTTCTTACACGTTACATCAAAGCTACCTTATCATTTTTCTCATTTTCCCAATTTCCCTCGTTTCTAACGGGGCCTTTTCATTTTTCTCATTTTTGGCACAAGCCATATTTACAAGTTTAATAAAGAAAGGACAGGTGTAATGGAGTGTATAGGTACTCGTATAGAGGTTGATTTTTTTTTCTATTTACTTATTTATATGTAGCTACTGCCTTTTCTAAATAGTTTACTTATCGGTGTATGGTAATGTAACGGTAGTTTACAACTTTTATTATTAGTACTCTTGTATAGTTATTTGCTTTGATTTTTTTAATTATATTTTATGTTATCTGGATTGCTAGATAATGTTATCTGGATTATTATATTACTAGAATGGGACAATATTTTACGTCCAACACGTGTTTTTAATTTTTGTTATTCTTGTAGTAATTTTATATAAGTCTATTATATTTTTTTTAAGATAAAATTTAAAACACCAAATAAATGGGTTTTGCATGACTACTTGTACATTTACGCATTAATTTATTGTACCACACAAAATACAAATCGGTTCAGCAAAAAATTTACACCAAAACGTTTAAAAAACACACAGATAACAATTGTAGTCTTAAAAAGTTTTTAAACATTATAAATTAAAAGATATAACTGAAATCTTAAAACAAACTAAGTTACAGTAAGTGTAAAATAATGTTATTACGTAAAATAATGTAAGTTACAGTAAGTGTAAAATTTTAAGTAAGTTACAGTAAGTGTAATGTTATTACGTAACTAATTGTACGGGGTAATTTGTAAATAATGTTAAAAATACTATTTTACCCTCGAAAGTGGTTGTATCTTATGCATTGAGTAAAGTAATTGTTTTTAATTTTATGATATCTTAAAATACCCCCTCTAATATGCTTTATATATAGTATAGATAATCTTTCTACTCTAATAAAAAAGTAACTAGAGAGACACATGACAACATTACATTTATTTTCATCATTTTTTTCACTCTCGATCTCCTATTAAATAATTACATTAATTACTAGTAATATTATTTAATTTTATATTAAAATATTTTTTAATAAATTAAGAAGAACAAATTTTTATAAAATAAAAAATATTTTAAAACATCAAACTTTTTTAAAAGAATGAAATATTTTGAAATGGTGTTTTTAAAAAGAATTAAAAACTTTTAAACAAAAATATGAAAATTGAAAGTTATAATAAGAACGTTTTAGAAATGACATTTTTTATAATGTTTGTTTTGAAACAAACTCTTTTATTTTATTTATAATAAGAAAGATTTCAATCATATCTTATCTTTGAATATCGTTTTATAATTAATAAAATTTTATTTTATTTAATATTCTATTTATTCAACACATGTAATACACGGGTATACTAAAGCTAGTATAGTATATTATACTATACACTAAAAAGAGGTTCTTTGTGCATGTGTTTTTAGCAAAGCAATCTCTCTCTCTCCCTGTGTAGATGTAAGTTTAGCACTCATCACATCCTACAAATATCGTACCGATAGTTATAATATGAGTGAAATTATCCTGTGTAAGTTTGTTTTTGTTTATATATATAAAATGATGATATTAATTAAATAATATATTATCTTATGTATAAAAATATAATTATATATACATAAAACTACAAAAATAATAATTAGATATAAAATAAATAATAAACAAGTTGAGATTTAACTTAAAAAACTACCGAAGAGTTGGACTTAAGCTCCAGCCTTAAAAATGAAGCTCTAAACAAACCGATTACATCCATATTATTAGGCACGTCAACCTCTTTGAAAAATGTTATGCGAAAAACGGAGAATTGTTATTTGGAACTGATTTTTCATTATTATTATTGTTTGAATTTAATAAAATCGAAATTTTTAACTTTAAAGAAAATAAAAACATTACTTTTGTTACCTTTTAGCATCTTTACGAGGGAAGAGTATTACCAAACAACCACTGATTTTACCGAGTAAGAAACAAAATAAGTGTGTCAAGAACATGAATATAATAATTAAAAAAAAAAAAAAATTAACCATACAAGTGGGTCATGCTTGTAACATATTACTTATTCTAGTGTCCAAGTGAGATGCACAATGACAAAGTTTTCTTTATGAGAAATTTGAGCATAATAATTGTCCATTCTTAAGAAAAATTTACATTGTTGAGTAAAATAATATAAACTTCAACAGATTTTTTTTAAAATGTCATGCAACATTGATAGTGGTTATAAAAAAGTGCTTATAAAACGATCTCATCCCACTTTGCTTGGAGAAGACAATAATATCAACGAAAATGTCTTTAAAAGAGACTCTTAAATGTCTTTAAAAGAAACTCTTGTTATAAAAACTCTTGATTTTGTAAAATGATTTCGAACAACCAAACTTGTCATAGGTGCACAGAACAGACATCGGATGTTCTTTGTCGAGTCTTCGGTGGATCATCGGACGTAGGCTGATCTTCGGACGCCATAAGACCAAAACACTCTTGCTAGGTATGAGTTCGCGTGATATCGTGTAAACCCTTTATAAAATTTCTAGTATTATCCTTATATAAGAGAGAACAAGATATTCCAAAGTACCTTCATGTTGGAAACTTGAAATTAAGTTTGAACAACTATTTTCATACGAACTGTTATATTTATTTCTTCATCATAAGAGAACCTTTTCTTAGTACAACCAAAAATACTTTTGCATTCTGTATTTTCATTATTATCCAAAGTAATTAGTTTTACATGAATAATGTTCTTAGCAAGCAAAAGAAAACAGAAATATAAATAACCATATAATTTTAGTGCATCGAAGCCAACCTCCATATCTTGATTGTGCCATCATCACTTGCAGAAGCAAGAAGTCTGTTTTCCTGCAAATAAACATTTGCATATCATGAGATAGCTTTTCATAACATTTTAAAACTAGGGAGAAAGAATGAAAAATGTAAGGAAAAAAAGAAGATGAAGAAAGTAGTTTTAGGTGTAAATCTACAAAGTCATCATAAACCAATGGTTTGGGTAACTGTGGGAACCCGTTAGGGAAACTAACAGGCCCGGCAATACCCTACTAATCAGTGGGACCAAGAAAAGCGCATGGTGTTAAGGCATGAATCCGACCAAAGCCGGATTCAAACAAGAGACTGCTTACATCGGAAACCACCATTGTACATTATCTGACCATCAAAAGGTCAAAATTCAGCTTTACCTTTATACAGCTTATTTGCTTATTGTGTTTTTCAAAATTGGATGGGCACTACAAAAAGTTGTAACTTGTAAGCATAAGCTGTTCTAATAAGCAAATCCCAAACACCCCCTAAATAGTGTACATGAAATATTATAAAACCAATTTTATTATACATTTACTAAATAATAAATAATAAAAAAAGAAGAAACATCATAAGTTTGTGTTTCTTTGATTAAAACTAAAACATAAAAAGAATACCGTGGGGCTCCATCTCACAATGTTTATGTCCATATCATGAGCCTTTTCTTTCTTAAGAAGCAGTTTATATTTAGGTCCATCAACCTGCAGAAACAAACAATACTCTTGCCTTAAAGAAGCTACAAAGAACCCGAATTTACCAAAGCAGCCAACTGAATGAAACAAAATTTAGAAAACCAGCTTAAAAACACATGAAAGAATACAAAATTAAATTTTTTCCTAAAATGTTTTCTACAACCGTCACATTCAATATGTTTTCTTAACTTCTTTACATATTTTTGTTTTAACAACTAGCTTGTAAACAAGCCATCTTTAACAAAGTAAACTTTTAAGCAGTAAGTCTTATAAATTTAATCATTTTATAAAAGTTTCACACAGGGCAGATTGCGCTAGTATATTATTAAATATTTATAGTATTGGCCTTGTTCCCTACCGAATGATCATCAGACTCGGTAAATAAGCATATAGCATCATCAGCTGCTCCAGTAGCTATTATACCTTCTCTGTAATATTCAAATGTTAGATGAATAAACATCAATATAAATTTCTAGATATAAATAAAAATTAACATGACAACCTTGACCAATGGACTGAAAAAATTGTTCGGTCATGATAACCAGATAAAGTGCAAAGGTGACTCCTGCAAATAACAAAAAGAAAAGTTAATGCACAGGTATTTTCTGTACTTAAGTAAGCATTTCATGAAAATTCAAGTAAAATGGGATTGTCCTCACCAAGATGCACTAGTATCACCAGATTGTAATCTTGCAATGTCCACACCCCACACCTTAATGGTGACATCATCACTGCAAATTAACTCACAAAATTTTCAGTTATTTACAAAAGTATTTTATCAGAAACTATGGCACTATGCTAACAATAACACAAAAAATGAAACTGATACCGACTAGCAGTGACAATTTTGACCCGTTACCCAACCCACATGATCCAACCATAATTCCACCTCTATCATAAGAGCCCACCATACCTGCAAGTAACCATTTTTTCTCCGGCAGCATTAAAAGACAAAGCCCACACTGTAGATGAGTGTCCACTGGTATTCATAACAGGGATTTATTAGTTTATAATACAGCAGTTGATATATTAAAAAGAAAATAAGAAATTAATTAAAAAAATGAAATATAATGGAAAATTCAGATATATAGAAAAGGCTTCAGGTAGTACCAATTAGACTCGCTTAAAGTCTGAACACAACGCCAATCATCACTATTACCATCCTCTGCCCAAACCTGCAAAAATTTAATTAAAATTCAATGTAAAAATAATTGGCCACATTTATGAAATTCGGTTAACACTGTGAGCGGAATGATTGCTTCATTGTTAATAACGCTATTAGTAAAAAATATAATTGTTGGTGATCATAAAAGAAACAAAAAAAATACTAAACCGTAGTCCTTTTTGGTCAAGTTATATATTATATTCTTATATAATCAGAATGTCTCAAACAATCCAACAAGTGATTATCTGATTATTACAACTTCAGACAACAAAAGAACATCCAACACCAATTCGTGTGTCATGTTTTATTACAGTTGATTATCTAGACTCTGATTATTCAATATCACAATCAGTTTTAAAACCCATATAATTAAGAGGGTGCATTACCTTTATGGTGTTATCATAGCTACAAGAAAATAATACATCAGCCGTTGGATGCCATTGGACCATTTTAACATCTTGTGTATGTCCTTGCAGCACAGAAATACAATCAAACTCGTTCCCGGGTAAAACTTCCCATATCCAAACACATTTATCTCTGCTGCAGGTTGCAAGTAGTGAACCAGATGCATTCCATGATACACTTTTTACTTCATTTTCATGACCCTGTACATGTGGCACTTAATTCAAATGCCTGAAAGACATAAATGGCAATTTTGATCCATTTTAGGTAGATAACCACACGGGTTGATTTGAGTTATGCTAACAATCACCCAACGTGTGTTCACTATACATTAAATCTCCTAAATTGGATTATTATTGCAATATAATAGAATCATACATTCATACTTAAACATTAATTGGTTATAAACAATCATGAAAAGAAAAGGACAAAAGCGTCCAAAGGGTTTGCCTGACCGGAACCAATTTGACCCCTTACCCAATCCTCCCACCCCTCGCATTTATCAACCTATACTACAATATACCTCACTTGCCAGGAATTGAAAACAGTCTAGGTACAGATAACTGCAAAAGGAAGTTATCGAATAACGATAAAGAAAATCATAAATCAAGAAATACCTCTAAGGTGGCTACACATTCAAATTCATTCCCATTCTGTTCCAAAATAGCAGTGGTGGCATCAAAACTAGCAGTCGCCAACTTTTCACCAGAAGGTGACCACGCACATGATCTAACTGTCCGAGTATGAATCTCTTCTAATACTTCCTGAACAAGATCAAAGATTTACAAACTTAAAACACATATCAAAACCTTGTGTACAGCTTCAAAGCTCAGACTGCTCAATCTACACACACATATGCTAGTCAATCGTAAACACAATACACAAATCATCACTCATCCAAGTACACCATACTATATAATCCACATCACATAAAATATTCAATTACATTGGCGAGAAACATACATTAGCCATTTAAGATTAGAAACACAAAAACTGAACAGTTTTTACCTACACCGAAACATATATATCCTATAAAACACTGATATGATCTGATTTCATGATCGACCCGACCCGTGAAGAATGCAACCACATTCATTCTTAAGCATGTTTCTTGCATTAACTTCATATTTTATTAATCGTTTAGTTTAACATTAAGTTAGTGGTTTAGTGGAGCTCCCACGTTAAGTTAGTTATGCAATACTGCTTTTCATTTGTAAGATCAAATAAGTCTCGAATGTTCCAGTGAGAAATGTAGAAGAATGTGCCTATTGAAGATCATCAACGCCAAATCATCACAATTAGATCTTCAAGTAACAAGTTCTTATTGCCCAATTAAACTAAACCCTAATTTTTTATTTTTTATTTTACAAAAAGGGACTAACCAAGCAATCGAATGAAGTAGAGGAAGGGGTCCGTTGTTGCCAGATTCTCACAGTCTTATCGCCGCCGCATGAGGCAAGTACGGCAGGTCTACCGGCGGCTCCGGTGGCCGGATTCCATGCGAGACCCCAAACCCTATCAGTGTGACCTTCTAGCCTTTGAACTTCGGTAAGTTGCAAACTTTCTTCTTCGATTAAAGTCATGATTAATCGCCGGAAAACGGTGTTTCAGTTGACGGAAGGTGAACGGAAGTGTGATCGGAGGTGACGGTCGTTGATCGGAGGTTTTGTTGACCGCCGGAGAGCGTGACGGTAGGGAGTGTGGTTTGCCCGTGGGTTTTTGTCGTCAAAGTTTATAACAAACGCGTGACTGCAAAATTTAATATTTTGATTTTGTTTTATATATTATTAAAAACTATAACTTTACTGAGTATATTTATCTCCTTTACATTCAAGTTTTGTTTCTTTTAACGACTGTAGTTCTTCTGTAACAAAACACAGGGCAATATAGCGACCATGCTCAAAATTCTGCCTCACACCCCGACTCATGCTCTAGAGTGACGGTGCTTCACGTCTCACAATCATGCCATGTCACTCACGTCTTGCTTTCTCACAAAAGTAGAACACACACTTTGAAAATTAGACATTAAGATGCAGTCGTTCAATTAAACTTATAGTTACAATTCATGAAAAGCTTTCTCATAAGCATCTAAGTAGTCAATGCACCAAAATGTTATCCAGTTCCTATCCAAGTATAGTCGTTTAGCAAATTTTCAAATTATAGTTGATGGGTGACGGCTTTCTAGTCGTTTTATGACTGTTGTTTTATGTTTTTTCTTATAATACTTTACCCTCTAAGTTAGTATAAATATATGTTAAATAAATTGGTTGATGACACAGCTTGAAAAAACAAATTAAATGCAAAAAAACAAAACAAAAAATAATAAATAATAAAATCTCTCATTATGACCAATCGCGATCATCAAGTGGTCAAGTTCTTCCAACAAGCTTTACATTGTTAGGGTGCTATCTAACAATAACAACCTAGATATATGATGCAATTGTGATTTGTGAGAGATGAGTGGCATCATGACCGGTATGGGTTTAGGTTTACCCTGCCCAACCGGTTCCACACCCGGTCGATTTCTAAGAAACTAGTTTGGATAAGAACCGTTTCAGGTTGGATCCACTGCTGACTCCTCTATCCGGGAGAGAGAGATTGCTCTCGCACCAAGACCCCGACTTCAAAAAAGGGAGACCAAAATCATTAGAAGTAAAAACTAATTGAGTAATATATTCACCCTTTCTATATATTTCTAATCCATCAACCAGGCTATATGATATCTTCGAATCTCTTATTCCACTCGTATTTATCGTAGTCTTGTTCAGATACATCTTTATTAGTTGAATACACGATGTGATTTTGGCCAATCACAATCTTTTCGGACATGTCTCGAGCGCTACGAATCTGTAAATATCGTACATAAATTGAGTTAATTGATGGAGATTATATATAATAGCATGTCAAAATATTTTAACATGAAAAATGATTGGTGAGCAGCAACCAACTAAACAAAGATGGCAATAAAGGAGTCGGCAAAATGCCCAAGTTAGGTAACGGCAATTCCTGACATGACCAAAAACACTACATGGATGGAACATGTAGATAATCAGCTATTCGGTTGTCAAATTTAACTTGTTTAATAAATAGGTTGTGTTGGGGTTAGACCTGTTACACCAGTTTAATAAACAGGTTAAAATCATCCCGTTTATCTAAAAGGTCGACCTGCCACCCTGTTTACGATCCGGCAATTCAAGTGCTTGTGCGTGGAGCTCTCGAGCTTGGTTCCTGTTACGTATTTCGGCATTTCTTTTTTGAATAAAAAGCCATCGGACCAAAGGAATACCAAAAAAAGAGGCAGCATACACCTGTGAAATTAATCATATGTTAATTTAAAGACAAACATGCCCAGTAAACCATTAGGAGATTGTAAACAATTATTCAACTTTTTCTTTAAATAAGAAAAATCAGGACATGGTAACCACCTAGAGTAAGTTTTGGGTGACTTTTAAACCATTTGACTGATTTCCACTTAAAAGAATATTAATAATAATTATTATAACAGGTTCTCATGGTTACCAAATACAAATTAAACAAAAAATCACACATTTGAGGATTTGACCCCTTTAATAATATAACATAATCCAAATTGACCAGTTTCACATATAAGGATTGAAACTGCCCCCACATACCTGAAGAAGAGGGAGTATTTTATACACAAACAAAATGAACGGGGGTGTTGGTCCAACAAATTTTGTAGTCCTTCAAAAAAAGTCACATAAAAGAAGTTTGAAAATTAAAGAGAGAGAATTATGAATGTGTGTATAAAAAGAAAAGATTTATTACTTCAACATGGTGGTAAGAACAATCACCCCAAACTGATTAAGCCCACCCAAACCAACAATCAGGGCCCTCTCTTCATCGTCAGTTTTACTGCATGGTGAGCAACATCATTTGTCAAAATGGAAAAAATGGTAAATAGAAACAAAATATTAAAAGTTGCTGTTTTGACCCTGTTACTTATGAAAATGTCGATCTCGGTTGTGTTTCATCTCAAATGAGTAAAGTATGCTACAAGGGTCAAACGAAGTGTAAACTTAAAAGTCACCCGAAGTCAGATTATAATGCATACAACTATATAATATAAAACCTCCTAAAACATTTTTATTCCAATACCTAGATAACTTTTGTAATAATTTACTACCAAAATATTTACTTAAGAAAAAGAGGTGGGGAGGGGGATTACGGGTCAACCCAACCTGACCCGTCTCAGCAGGTAAAAGAACAAAGTTATTATGACCTGAATTCCCATTTGTTTTCCATGAAGAACTTATCAGGCCCTCCAAGGCATTCCTTAAACTTTTTCTCCAGTTCCTTTATACTCAATTTTGAAGCAGCTGTTAGTTGAAGTGTTGGAAACCGATACAAGATATTCCCCTGGATGAGATTTTGAAAAAGAAAATAGATATTTTTTTAAAACGTAATACTGATATTAGTTTAAGGTGGCGATTTTGACACATTTACTTATAAATTGGATGATTCGGGTTACGTTTGACCTCTAAAGGGCTGCACGGGTAAAACTTGAAAATTTAGGTTAAAATAAAACGGGTTAAATGGGCCAATCAGTTAGTAAAAGACCTCCAAAACCATTTTCTTCAGATTGCAATTACATTTGACACAGTAAATATTTATTCAAAAAATGAAAAAAAAATGTTTTCACATCAACCCAAACAAACATGTTTCGACTCGTTCCCGACCTGCCTATTTTTTCACCTCTACTATACTTGATAGATACACAGACAAAACTGCTGGACAAAAGATGCACTATTTATTTAATAATTATGCATGAAGTTCTCTTTATTCCAGATACATGATTATTCATCTAGAAACATACCTCTTTATCCACTTGTGGCTCACCATCAAAATGCAGAAGAACAGGTAATATGTACGAGTCATCATCCTGCAGTAAAATAGAACTATAAGCACTTTTAGAAAGAGAAAAAAAGAGTGAAAACAGTTGAACAAAAGATGACACGTAACTTATCTCACAAAATAAGAAGGAAACTTGGTTAACTTTGCATATAAAAAAAATTAACAAAGTTAACTACAGTGTTATAAGCTTGCAAACTTCACACGCAGAAGCAGAAATTAATCAAGCATGAATAAATGGGAAATTCTTGAAGTCAACAGAAAGGGTGAAAGTCCAAATGGATAACCAAGTGAAGAGCACCAGAGTCATTTTATTACATGGACACGTCAGCAAACTTCATTACCCTCACAATATTAAAAGGGCTAAATATTTATGTACAATTATGTTTTCAAAAGCGCACTCAGGCACAGCACAGCGCAACAAAAACACCTAGTGGGCGTGGCAGTCCAGGCACGATTCCAGCCACATTCCCAAATCCAGCGAGAATCCGACCAAATCCTTTAAATTAAGGCAAAATTCTGGAAATTCTGGCCAAACATAGCCCTAAGCAAGCGTAAATCATTTCTAAAACCCCTATAATTGGTAACTTTATATTGTGCGCATAGCTTAAAAAAGCACTCGCTTTTTAAATCCTTGGCCTGGGCTCCAGGCTCACCCTCTGCGCCTTGCGTCTTTGACAACATAGTGTAAAATATGGACTTCCCCTTTTCTTTCTTACAGAAATCATGGTAGTCACCCTTCTATATGCAATAGATCGCTACATTAAGACGACTCAAAAAGAATGTTGGCCCTACACTATTAAAAAAAGGCCTTTGTGGGTTATTTGCATCTCTAACAAGTGACACTATTAAAAAAAGAATGTTGGCCCTACACTATTAAAAAAAGGCCTTTGTGGGTTATTTGCATCTCTAACAGGTTACAAAAATTAACTTAAAATAAATTGGGGGTAACTTTGTAAAATAGTAACCAACTTTTAAAAGTGTTCCAATTAGGTAACTCAAGTTTAGAAAGTGTTCCAATTAGGTCACTCAGCTTCCATGTTGTATTTAAATTATAAGTTTTAACATGTTGTTTAGCATGTTTTCCTTTTTGTTTCAACTAGAAAATATTGTTTTCTTTTTTTTGATGCTGGTGTGGAACGGTGGCATGAAATTTAGGTACTTTTTTATTTTATAATATAATTAACATGTTTGTTTTAAAATTTTAATATAAATTCATATATTGAAAATTCCGACCCCCACGTTTTCTCCTCCATTACTTTCTTGACACAAGAAAATTCGATAATGACTTGATTTGATAGTTTAGTGGTCTATTTAGGAAAAATATGCATGAGTGACCAAATTGTAACACTTTTGAAACTTGATTACTGTTCTGTGATATTTTTTCAATAAATTGGGTCCAAGAGATTGAAAGTCACCCAAACTATATTTTATAAAAAAGACTTCCTGTATAAATTATATTATTATTTAAGCATGTATTCTACCTTACACACAAACTATTCATACAATTATAAATCTATAAAGAAAAATATGTTTCGCGTCAACCCACTCCATCCAACCTGAGCCGACCCACCCATTCTGCCACCTCTTATCATATAATATGTTAAGTTCCATGGTGTCCATCATAGTATCGCACAAAAGTTTCTTCTAAAGTATATTGTTGTTGCTTAACATTCATCATTCAGCCTAATAAAATTGTCATACCGTCTTTACAACAGGCTCTACATCAAGATATGGAGCAAGTTCCTCGGCTGTTACAACACCGTTTTTTGAGCAAATGTACTGACCTATCTGCAGTAGCAAGACATGAGTACAGACATAATTAGATTAACAGCATTAAGTACATATATATAACATTAAAATATTGAAGTACATAAAAGAAGAAAAACATTGGAAATGATAGACCACTAAGTTAGATCTCAACAATTACCATCTTCCACCTCTGCTCTTCAATACCTTCATTTGGATCACCATCACCAAACACAAATGAAAATACCTACAAAAGATTGGTAGAATGTATTAATTTGTTGTCCACAACAGCAAATGATTAGCATAAATGAAATACAAATTACTCTTTTGGACTTACAGGTTCAATGAAACCCCTTCCATCATCTTCACTTTGAAATCTCCTCCGATGGTAATATGGATCCCAATACCTAAACAATAAGTAATATTATCAATCAAACTTCTATGAAATGCTTTTTATTTAGTTTACATGAACATAAATTAGAAAATAGGTAGAAAATACAAAAAAAAAAAAAAAAAAAAAAAAAAAAAACCTTTAAATGAATGTTACCAAAACAAATCAGTTGGACTAGGAAGCAAAAAGAATAATGAGTCAAAGGATCTTGCTCTGCTTCTTTTTCTGCTGCTTTTTTCAACATCTTCATCACTGTAAGTAATACTTTAACAGTGTTAATTGAAAACCAATGATTATAAAATATTCAATATTATAGATAAATGATATTAAGAGCATACTCATAAAGAACATATAAAGAGAAGAACAATTACCTCCTACTTGTCAGAATAGCAATGATTGTTGTAAATACAATAAGAATGGAAACAATTAATGTAGTTCCAAAAGTAACCCTGACCAAGTATTCAGCAACGAACTGTAAAATCACATTGGGTTTGTAGTAGTAAGTTTTAAGCATCGTATTTGATTACTGACTCCTTAATAATTTTTAAGCATCGTATTTGATTACTGACTCCTTAATACGATCACATATATAGACTTATTGAGTACTTCAGGGTGTTTGGATTTGCGTTATGTAACTGCTTTATTGATTGTTGCAACTTTTAGTCACAATAATAACTTCTAATAGATTCTGCTTGAGACTGTCTATCAAAATAACAAATAATCAGTTCTGTGCAATCACTTACATATAAGGTGCAAGAAACCGAGAGTAAAGTAAAATAACATTATTTTCTTTTTTTATAAACAAAACTCAGAAGGCTTGTTCAAATTCTTAATCTTTCCAAACAGTCGTCTTTCTCGGTCAATTTATCTACTAGTTCTTTATTCCTTAAACAATCAGAAATTTCAAGCACTAAACACTTGAGTGTTACAATTTAAACAGCACATCCAAACACAACCTTAAGAGTTGGGATTAATGGATTATATACCTTTACTTTCAATACATAAGGTTCTGTTCTTATCCAAAGCGATTTAGAAGCAAGCTTTGAACGATAATCGTCTGGAAACACATACAGAATGTCACCTTCATCCGAAACCTATTGAAATAATCACGAAAATGAGCAATCAAACGATCTACAGACTACACGAACATCAACAATCACACACTCAATCAAATCCCAAATCAACGATCACACACAAACACACACACACACACACTATCTAGTGTCGTTTACGGTTTATCAACGGATCACTACTTACATAATCATGAAAACGAACAAACACGAACATCACCAATCAATTTTCCAATAATACAAGTTCATCACAGAAAATTATAAAAGCAACAACACATTATCACCAACAAAACACAAATTATACCTCCATGAAGCCATTAGCATCAGCAGCAATGGCCTGTAACGCTTTCTGAGCTTCAGTCAACTTCACCCCCAGCGTGCTCGCCACGTCACCTACCGTCACTCTCCTCCCACACTTATCCACCGCATTCATCACTCGCTTCCTCACCTCCGTCAGCAACTTATCGCTCTCGATCATCTTCCCCGGCGTAACCTCGTACGGAACATTAGAACTAGCCCTAACTGCATACACAAAACTTCTACTGTTGATAATATTATTGTGATGTTTCGTTAACGATGGAACCTGTGGATGAAGAGTGTGATTGTGTGCCCTGAAGGAGATTGGAAGTGGCGGGAGGGGTTTAGGGAGATGATTGATGAGGGTTTTGGGTGCGAATTAGGTGTAATTGTGAAGCATGTTGATATGGAGGCCATTAAGGTGATTGAATCGATGATAATGGTGATGATGACGATGATTATGAAGACGATGATCACCGTTATCAGGTGTTGTACGTGAATAATCTCTGAGAATTTTAGGGTCGAATATTTGTTCTTCGTTTTCGTTTGAAATTTTTACGGGAATGTTGTTTAAAGAACGTCGTTACGATGTCATCTATAACTCATCATGGGCCTCATGGATAACTGGGGTTTTTATTTCTTGTATTTTTTAAATCGAATCGAGTATTATTGTTATTTTTTGTTTTTGAGAAATGATCGATTTAATTCGGGTTTGAAACCGGTTGAAACTAATCTGGTTTAAACCAATTTCAACTAGAAAATAATTCCGGCTTTCAAACTGGTTTTTGAGTTTTGTTGGAATAAGTTTGAAGTGAAACCGGTTTAACAATCGGGTCGGTTTGAAACCGTTGCGGTTTTCAAATAGGAAATATTTTTTGTAACATTTCTTGTGCCAACACGGAAAGCATATATTAATTAGAAAAAATGATAAAACAATTATGTTTTTAAGATGTTTATAACTTTGATCGACACTTGAAAAATTAGAAAGGTTCATTTTCTGTAATATTACTATGCCTTTGAGTAACAACAAAACATCTGTTTGGAGTAAAGCTTTAGGCTCATGAATGTGATAGTGAAAATGTTTCACAAATCATTGTCACTCGATGATTCGATGTATATTGTTCGCCTTGTTGAAGATACGGCTAGCGCATTTTACTGGCTGAAGGAGCCTTGAGAGTGGGATTTGATTGTTAATAACAAAGACAATTTTATATACAAAATAACCCATGGTTTGACTTCCATCGATAACTCATACTCTTAATCTTCCATTTGTAATGTTTTTGCTAAAACATATTTTGTTTATAAAATAAGTGAAATTCTATGTGATTTAACACATTGTACGTTAAATTATCATTTTAAAACATTAAAATAAGTTTCTTTTAAAAACAAACTATTTTATTGAAAACATTAGAACCGGTGTATGCCTATAACAACCAGCATGCACCTATGCCAAGGAGAACTTGGTTTTTTGGGCATATGGCTCATGTATGTTGATAAGTTGAGTTTACGACGATACACTTCAAAACATCAACATGTGATTAGTGTATGGCAACGCCTACTAGCATTTGCCTACGCATCTATCACAAAATCTTGCACATCTTTTTATATTTGTATCATTCTCAAATTATAATTTATCATTTCCTGTCATTCAACTAAAATATGTAAAATGATATTTACACATCAAATATGATGCAACAAGAATTGTCACTTTAAATTTAATTTCTGAATGTAAAATCCAATGTGTTTGTAAAGAATCTAAACCTCTCAAACAACTAAGTTGAGGTTCGTCAACCTAACTCGTGTAAACTTTGACTTGGGTGAGATTTAACACGGTCTCAAACCTGCAAGACAAGTTCACAACACAATCAGAAACACATATAAAATACAAACTTTTTTTATAATTCAAGTGAGATTCATTAACCTCATATATAACCTTCAAACTCAAATTCTTTTCAGGGAGATCCGTGATCTCAAGATGAAATACAAGTATTTATGCAACAACACAAATACCTTTCTTTGATTTTCATAGATGGCAAATTATATCTAAAACAAGTAAACACACTATAATATAATACCACACATACCTGTACTTAATTCTCATGGAGCATAAGTTATATCTATTAAATCAAGGCATGTTTGCTTTAGTAGTACACATACTCATACATGGTATTATTTTCATATGATAATCCTTTATATGGACATTATACACAACTTGAATATTTGGGAAGTAGAATGAGCTCACCTTCTAAATTCCCAAGTCAATTTATGCTAAACGGTATTAATAGATAGAAAATGGAAAACCTCAATTTTTTTTGATAACTTGATATTATCAGTGTGTTCTTTACTTAGCATGATATATAACTAACACATTAACTGGTCAATTCTTCTTCTTTAACTTCAAATCACAATTTGATTATACTCAATTTGATCAACCAATTTGAAAATTTTGTTACTTTTGAATCGAACTTAAACAATCAAATCTTACAAAATCTCATCAAATAAATCATTAGTACTGTTTTGTTGTGGACTTAATTCAAACGACAAGTAACGAAACTAAAAAACATTTGTGCAAAAATTCTACTTAAAAATAAACCATGAACTCAAGTTTTCATATAACAAGTATAGCCTGATAGTTCATGATTCTGATACACCAACATTACATATTTGTTTATGGTGTTTATATGGATCCCAACACATAAAAGAAGTAATACTATCATATCAAATTTCTATAAAATTCTTTTGCTATAGTTTATATTAACGGAAACTAGAAACAAAGTAGAAAGTACAAAAAGGTTGATTACATGAACGCTATTATAGTCAACTGACCTTTCCTCTGCTGCTTTTTATCATATTTACCATCTTATACAATACTTTAACTGTGTCAAAAGAAAACCAATGGTTACAAATATTTAATCTAATTATTATAAATAATAAGAGCTTACTCATAAAGAACATATAAAGAGAAGAACAAATTACCTACTACTCTACTACTTGTGAGCATAACAGTTATTGTTGTAAATATAATAAGAATGGAAGCAATTAGTGATGCTCCAAAACTAGCCTTGACCAAGTATTCAGCATCAAACTGTAAAATCACATTGGGTAAATGGTAAGTTTTAGGGATCATATTTGATTATTGATCTTTGATACCATCACATATATAAACTCATAGAGTATGTAAACAAGCCAAGCTGCCCGTGATTAACTCGAGATTGACTTACTAAAAACTTGAATCAAGCTGAGCTTAAAGGACCTCGAGCACAAGCTCAACCCCAAAAAAATGATGGTTAAATAAACCGTTTTTGTTTGAGACCATCTATTAAATACCTTAGGAGTTGGAATTATATACCTTTGCTTTCTCAATATAAGGTTCCTTTTTTATACGAAGTGATTTAGAAGCAAGCTTTAAACGATAATTGTCTGGAAACACATAAAAAATGTCACCTTCCTTTGAAACCTGTTGAAATGATCATGGAAATGAAAATCAGCAATCTAATGATCTATATGATCATCAACAATCACACATTCGATGATATCCCCAAATCAATAATAATAGCATACAATATCAAGCAACGGTTTTTTAATAAGTGCAGTCTGAATGTACAAAAAATGAGCAAAAGCTTGACCCCTGTATTTAAGACCACATTTTTAAGAGTTTAACTTCGGTTAATTTTTAGTTTTGACAAGAAAAGAGTAAATATAGTTAGTAATGTTTTTCTTTCACCCAAACTCACTCAAACCGTAATATGTGTGATTTTGTGTTTTCTAATTTTAGAAAAAGCCTTACTAAATGTCCGATTAAATGTAGGGGCTATGACGCGACGTTAAAACTGTTGTATGACGAAAAACTCTAAGCGAATGTTATGACGCATGCCCTAATCTTTAAAGCAGCGCTTAGAAAAATAAATCAAATGAATATAGTATATGATTGATTCTTAATGGCGTGTGTTTGTCAGACCGGTTTTGTATAAAAAATATGTGTCATCATATTCCCTACGTGTTACGTATCATCAACAATCATACATTCGATGATATCCCCAAATCAATAATAATAGCATACAATATCAAGCAACGGTTTTTCAAAAAGTACAGTCTGAATGTACAAAAAATGAGCAGAAGCTTGACCCCTGTATTTAAGGGCACATTTTTAAGAGTTTAACTTCGGTTAATTTTTAGTTTTGACAAGAAAACAGTAAATACATTTAGTAATGTTTTTCTTTCATCCAAACTCACTCAAACCGTAATATGTGTGATTTTGTGTTTTCTAATTTTAGAAAAAGCCTTACTAAATGGCCGTTTAAATGTAAGGGCTATGACGCGACGTTAAAACTGTTGTATGATGAAAAACTCTAAGCGAATGTTATGACGCATGCCCTAATCTTTAAAGCAACGCTTAAAAAAAATAAATCAAATGAATACAGTATATGATTGATTCTTAATGGCGTGTGTTTATCAGACCGGTTTAGAATTGTATAAAGAAATATGTGTCATCATATTCCTCACGTGTTGCGTATCATCAACACTATTACCAATGAACAAAAACGATACCTCCAAGAAGCCATTAGTATCAGCAACCATGGCCTCTAAGACCTTATGAGCTTCACTCAACTTACACCCAACCGCGCTCGCGACATCACCAACCGTCACTCTCCTCCCACGGACGTCTATAGCATCCATCGCCCGCTTCCTCACCTCCGCCAACAACTTATCGCTCTCGTTGATCCCCTCGGGCCTGACCATCGCCTTTGCAACCACATTTGGAGCATTAGAGTACACAAAACTTCTAGTGTTGTTAATACTACGATGTTTCCCTAACGTTGAAAACTGTGGACGAAGGATTGATGAGGGTTTTGGGTGGGAATTAGGTGTTATCGTGAAGCCTGTTGATATGGTAGCCATTAAGTTGATTGAATTGATGATGATGATGATGATGATGATGATGATGATGAATGTTATTATTAGGGTTTTTGCATGGACTCGTGGGCCTCATGGTTTGCCAAAAAACAAAAGGTATATGAATTGGAGAAATTATAATAATAAACATTTTAATTTTTTTCGAACGGTTAAGGATATTCCTAGAATCCTAGGAGAGATTTTATCTTCAGTTTTGTTATTTAAATATTTATTTATCTTACATCTCTTTTATAACCTATTTTTATCTCTAATTTTAGAATTTAAAGATTTATCCACCTCTCATAATAATATAAATGTTTATAAGTGAGATAAAAGGTAGTGAATAACATATAAGAGTTTAAACAAAATACAAAGATAAATTAAGATTAAATGATAATATAGTATTTAGTGTAATTATAAATATATGGATAGAGATGTTGTGAACGTGTTTTGGGGACGACCAAATATGTATATTGGATACTAGATTTAGTAAACCCAGGTATAATAAAAATTAATAATTATAAAATAATATTCAAAGATATGATATGACTGAAATTACATATGAAAAATGACTATAAACAATAAAACAGTGATATCAACTTTTTAAAATTTTGTTTTTAAATTTTTTTTCAAAAAAATAAACATTTTGTTCTAAAACAAACCGTATAAAAATATCATTTTTAAAAATTTTCTTATTATAACTCCTAAATTTGATTATTTTTGGTTTTAAAAAAATTGACTTTTTAAAAATACCAATTTTAAAATATTTTGTATTTTTAAAAAAGTTTTATGCTTTAGAAAAAAATATTATTTTATAAAAAAATATTTATTTAGAAATAAAATTAATGAATAGATTTCTTTCTTAATTTATTAAATCTAAAAAATATTAAATAATATTATTAATAATTAAGGTAATTATTTAATATGAGAGAGGGCCGGGAAATTTTGATGATGATGATTGTGGTGCTGCCACGTGTCATCTTAAATTACTCTTATATTAAAATATAAAAATAAAGATAAAGATAAAGATAACAAGGGTTTAGGGCTATTTATATAAAAGACTAAGTATGAAAAAGAATTGGAAAAATTTTGTAAAACGTTTCTTTGATTGGAGTTTTATTTCAAAATGTCTTTTTGACTTTTTATTTCACAATATGTCCTTTGAACATGAGTGACCGGCCTTAAAATACCAGCGTCTGCACTCAGAAACAAGGGTATCAAATGTCACAAACATGGCCTAAAACCTTTAAGATACGAGCGGAAACCTTTAAATACGAACAAAAAACCTTACAATACAAACAAAATATGATGGGACATCGGTGGAATCGAGTGGCCAAACTGTAAAGAGATGTTTTAAAGATAAATAACGGTTAAACAAACATTAAATTTTTTTCCCGGAGTATTGGATATGTTTATTTTAATATTTAGGCTCTTACTCACTACTCACTAAACACCTAATCAAAGATGGGAGGAACCTCGATAAGAGCAAAATTGCATGTCAAAGGAAGAGTGAGAGATCAATCGTGGTAGTAGGGCATGTAAGTTAACACCTTTCTTTTGTTACTTTTCGATTGTTTTTATTAACAGCTAGATGCTATCTTATTTACTTTATTCTATTTAATTCGCATCACAACTAACTTACATTAAACTGTTATACGTGGAATTTGAACCCTTAACTTTAATGAAAGTTTCACCACTCTTCAATTGCATTTGTTACTTTTGCTATTCGAAGTTAACAAATGAGAAGAGTGTTATGAACCCAACCCCCACCATTCGATCTCATTTGTTACTACTACGATCTGATGTCAACAAAGGGTAAGTGTTTGTACTTTGTTGCTATCGGATTACCCGGTACTGAAAATAACAATAGTCCTATAGAAGGTATGTAATGCTATCAAAGGCGAAGAAGGTAAGTGGCATGAGAAGAAGAGAACACATTTATTGACCGAGAGAAACTGTTGTTCACCCTCTCACACACCCTAACATCCTAAATACTATATAGATAATATTAACGATGAAAAAAAAGAACAATAATTTTAAATGAGTTAAATATGTCATATATACACATAGAGGCGTTCAAACAGGTTTGCATACCAAAACCGACAGCATGAACCGGAACCAAACCAGTTTGGAACTAATAGAAAGCAGGTAACTGCTAGTTATAATCATATCAATAAAAACAGGTTAAACTGAACCGAACCGTCAAAAACCTATCAAAAAATAACCAAAACTACTCAAATTCAAAGGAGTTTTGAATTTTGTTTATCAAACCAAACCACATGTAGTTCTATTATGCAAGTACAAAACTGATAGGTTCAAAATGCTACAACAAACAAATCATGCTCCACAAACTACGCCTTTTATGTGGTCTACAACAAAGGTTTCAACTTTCACATCGGCATTTCGTCGAACACTTCACCTACAAACCCCCAACCACTCACCGGAGAACAATGGCTGGTGTTCTCAACTTCACGTCATCACCATCTCTTCTTAAACCCATCAATCGTCATCACAAAGCGAAAACATCAACCACTAGCAGAGTTTTTGTTATAAGATCATCAACAGAAGTTTCAGATGCATCTTCAACTTCGGTTAAAGATGAACCCCAATTGGGGGTTTCTGCAATCACTCCTCCGGCGAACTTTAAGCCCCCTGAGCCGAAGCTTTTTACCCCGAGATCGGATAAGGTTGTGGATCTTGTTACTGCTAGTCTGAACCTGGTGTTCCGATTGGGGACTGGTGTGTTTGTTGATGGGTATGTTGGTTTTTCGCTTTTTGATTGGGAACGTTTGGTGCTTGATGACAAATTGTGAATCTTGAATTGTGTATGTGATGATTGTGAGGTTGATGATGCAGAGGAATCTTGACAAATGATTTGGTTAAACCTGTTTAGTAAAGGGTTCATGAAATAGATTAGGGAAAGTTCCCAACTTTAAAGAGTTGAATTTAAGAAATGAACATGTACTTTTAGTGTGAAAAAGCTGATCATGTGGCGTCCTTAGGTGAAAATGCACTCCACACGGGCACATTAGGGAGTTTGACACATGTTCCTTTGAGCAAAGAAGTCAGTCAGCGGAAGCCTGCGTGGACGGCGTCTTCGCACCCTTGTGCAGTTGTGCGATTTCGCCAAGGGAAACATGTCGGCATTTTCGCCCCATGTTTATTTTGAGAATCTAACTTCTCGATGTTTATTTTGAGGTGTATGGGCTTTTCACATGTTAATTTTGGGAATTTTGTCAATAGATAATTAGATATAGATGAACCTTACACAAATGTAGTCAAAATGTTAATGATGTAAGAAAATAGATTAGGATGAACCTTGCACAAATTTAGTCAAAATGTTAATGATGTTAGAAATTAGATTAAGATGAACCTTGCACAAATTTAGTCAAAATGTTAATGATTTAAGAAAACAGATTAATATGAACCCTGCACAAATTAGTCAAAATATTAATCATTTGAGAAAATAGATTAAGATGAACCTTGCACAAATTTTAGTCAAAACATCAATGATTAAGAAGAATTTATTTGGTTTCAACAATTTTGAATCTAACCAAAATATTCAACTTCTAATGAAAAACAGTTTTTTAACCATAATAATCTAAATTTTGTGTAATTGTTTGCAAGCACTTAATGTTTTGAAATATGATCTATTAGGTACTCTGTTTCTTTTGTTCCCAAGAATGAGGTTCCCTCTGGCCAGTATGGTCTTGGAGTTGCAGGTAATGATATTGTTTTCTCTATCATGTTTTAGTGATTAATAGATTAATTCTGTATACAGTATCTTTTGTTAAATGTTAAGTATTAGTCATTGATATGCAAGATATGCTATGCTTGCAGGCTTTGTAGCAAAAGAGAGCTCAAAACTAGGCCCCAGACCCGCAAAACCTATCGAAATATACGAGTTTGAAGGGTAATTATAAAATGTTTTCTGCTTTGATATATTAATTATTTAGAACCAACAAGTATGCTTGCAATTATAGTTTTTTGTTAATTATTGTGTTTTTCGTTTGTTTAACTTATGGTTCTTACTAATCGTGCATTTTCATGGAACATGTGGAAACTTCAGCTGCCCTTTCTGTCGTAAGGTACGATCCACATTTTTGGATTACAGTTTCTTATTGTTGGCAGTTTTTTAAAAAATGACGCCGTTAAAGAGTAAAGTACTGATTTTTGAAAAACTAGTATTATTAAAATAGTGGGAACTAAGAAATGTAATTAAAATTAATGCATTGCATTGTTTATTTTGTTTTATTGCTTTACAGGTGAGGGAAATTGTTGCAGTGTTGGATCTTGATGTATTATATTATCCTTGCCCAAGAAATGGCCCAACCTTTCGTCCCAAAGTTGTCCAAATGGGCGGAAAACAGATGTTCCCTTACATGGTATGCTAATTAATGCATCATTTAGTTTCTGAATATTGCCTGATAAGTTATGCATAAGTTTTATATCAAATAATAATCACTATTTTTTTTTTTCATTTTGTCCAGGTTGATCCAAATACAGGAGTTTCTATGTATGAATCAGATGACATTATAAAATATCTCGTTGACAAATATGGTTAGCATTCCTTTTAAACATCCCTTTTATTGTAATTATTGTGTTAGGTGACAAAACGGGTGCGGCGGGCAGGTTGGGTAATGAGTTGAAACAGACATATATTGCGACTCAGGTTGATTGGCATGAAACACCTATGTTTCAATATTATTAATAACTAGTGAATGGAAGATGAATAGAGAAACCATATTATCCCAGTGTTAGTTCTTAACAATGATCTTATACATTGTTGTTATTTACTTATTCAGGAAATGGAAATGTGCCATTATCTTTGAAACTTGGTCTGCTGACAGTAAGTACATATAAATTTAATATCCTAAATTTAATCTGTCAGATTAAACGACAACAATGTATCATAACTTTTATAACCTATACTTTTTTAACTATTTTTTGACAGACTTTGAGCGCAGGCTTTGCCATGATTGGTCGTATGGGAAAGGTATAATTTTCCAACATAGCCTTCAAATGCTATTTTCTCGATGATTTTCAAATTTTAATGGATACCTTCTCCAAATATTAACATTCAGATCTCACATCCATATGATTTCATCACATATGCATTCAACAATCTCATACTTCTATCTTTGCAGGGGAGCATGTATACAAAAGCAAAAATGCCACCACAACCTCTTGAAGTATGGGCATATGAGGTAAGTTTTAGAAAGGGTAATTTTTGTATAAGCTGGGTTGACCTGAAACACTTTTGCTCTAAAAAATATATTATTACACTACTAATATTATATCTGAATTAGTTGATTTAGTAGGTCCATAGGTTGCATGCATAAGTACACCTTGGGTGGTTTTTGACCCGTTCAACACTTCAAACCCATTTGACCCGTTTTTTTAGTTGACCCATTTTTAGTTTTATTTTTAATTTTACCCCATTTGTAATGTTAGAAAAAAAATACAACCTGAGGTGTTCTTGTTACAAATTCAAGGAGCTAAATTAGTACCGGAAATTTTAAAATTAGCAACTTAGTTTTCGTAATCTAATAGTGTGTATATCATTGTTTAGGCATCACCTTTTTGCAAACTTGTGCGTGAAGTACTTGTAGAATTGGAGCTACCCCATATTCTTCACAGGTAAAGTCTTGTACTTTTGAGAGTATCTGCTAATCGTGCTTTTTTGTGATACATTTAACTTTTTCAACATTGTTTTGGAGATTAATTGTCTAATCTCTAATGATTATATTTAAGTGGACACCATCACAGAAAAAGCATAACGAAAAATCTCTTCCTTTTAAAAATAAAAATAAAAATAAAAATCTGAGGCATGTAAAATGCTGACGTGGATATTAGTTGCAATGTGTAGTTTTACGTTATGGAATGGGAATAAATCTCTATGGATTTTGTAACCAAACCCGTGTCATAAAACGTGATTTTTTAACAATAAACGTCAACAAATCAGTTGTTATCTTAACAACGTTCTTTCTTTCTTTCAGTTGTGCTCGTGGCAGCCCAAAACGACAGGAATTATATGAGAAGATTGGGCACTTCCAGGTAGTTTTCTTCTAATTTTCAAGTTTCGTTTCTTATTGAGAATTGAGATGCTATAGGTGGAAAACTGAGTCGTTGGGTGGTTGGGTAATGGTCCTAACAGATCAGAACGGGTAATTTTTTGTGTGGTTTGAAGCGGGTCGGGTCTGTTTGACCCCGATACACATTTGCCAAAAAAAAAACTACTTTTTTAGAAAGTCTTGCCATGTCAAATACTCAAATGTGGTTACAGAAATCAAAACTTCTAATAATAACAATCTCGATTTCAAAATGAAACGACTGAGGAGATTTCTGCGATATTATCTTTTGGTAACTTTTGACATGTTCAACGTGTTTCCTTTTACGCTAATTGTTATTTTACCCTTTGACCCGTCAAATATTAAACACAATCTGAATCAACTCATTCATAACTAAATGGTAGAGATAAATAAATAATATCCGTTTTATTTATCTAGAATTATTTCACTTTTAATGACAGGCACCTTACTTAGAGGATCCAAACACAGGGGTGAAAATGTTTGAGAGTGCTGAAATAATTGATTATTTGCGAGCTACTTATGCTCTTTGAGAGGCGAAGTGACTCTTATGCTTTATTAAAATTCTTGATCCTTTTCTATGTATAAAAATCTGATAGACATTAGATGATACTTTCTTGTAAAAGTGTATTGCAATAAAAATATAAAAATATGTATATATACACTTCCATTGAAACATCAAAAGGATACCTACATGTAAGCTTGAATAGCTCAAAAATTATCTTTGTATAGCAATTTGATTTTTATTATATATATACAAATTATGTTATCTGTTGATAATTTCAAAAGTTTAGAGTGCGTTTGGTTCATGAAATTTGAATTTGAAATCGTATGTTTTGTTGTCTAAAACTATAAAATATAGATTTCAATTCCATTGTATCTATTAAAACCCTCCTTAGATGTGAGATTTTAAAGCTTGTGGGGAGAGAGTGTTTGAAGATTGAAAACTTTATGTTTTCTAATTCACAAATTTTATACTTGTGTTTATATGTCAAATACTTGGTAGATAAAATAGTTCTTGTTGTCAAGTTAATATTTTGTACGGTATATTTTATATGACTTTATTGAAACACTAATGAAACATGAATATTGTTACCTAAACAATGTATTTTTATTAGTGAGTATAGGAAAGCCAAAACTTGTAATAAAAAAGTAGTTTGGAATGATGAAAAACCTAAGGAACCATGAACATGAGTAGGTAAGGTTAAATTAGAGGTACTCTTCTCTTCTCCCCCAACCCACCCAAAAAAGGAAAAAGAGATCTTCATGGTGCTTTAGATGTAAAGTCACAAAAGCCACAAATTAGGGTTATTCCAAAGTAAAAAAAAAAAGTCAAAATTGTGGAACAAAATGCATATCTTTTGACCAAGTTAGGTAAAAAGCATATCCTCGTTTAAATATTAAGAAATAAAAGAACCCGTCAAAGAAATTCGGTCATCCTATAGCGTGTATACGGGGTTAGGAAAAGCTTAAAAAGGGTGTCTTTTGGTATGAGGTTTAGAAACTAGGGAATGAAAAAGAAAGTGATGCATGCTTGTTTTAAGGTAATGGGTTTGAGAAAATTCAATTAACAATATTTAAATTTAAATAACTTATATAACCTTTAAAAGGTAGAGCAACACAGTAATAAGTTTTGATCTGGTTTCCGCTGGTTTTTTTTTGTCTTAAACCACTTGAAGATTATCCGTCAAATGTAAGATGTGTTTTAAAGTATTGATAGGCTCTTGTAAGTTTTTCTTAACAGGTCATCATTATTACCAAGATAACATGAAATTTATAAAACTAATATTGTTCCTTCTCTCTTCATTTGAAGAATACACAAATCTAGTTGTAATCCGAATGAGTTTTAATAACATTCATACCTATTTCTATTCAAAACTAGATCAAATCCACAATCATACCCATATCATGTGCAATGAATCAAACACTACAATAGGAGATATTTGTGTTAATAACTCAACTCTTCATGAATATAAAATCTTACATACAACAAAGCATCACAACACACTAAGTTATAGATTCTAAATATTTATAAAATTACTTGTTTAAATTCGTACCCTTGAAATTTCAAATTTTGCACGTTTTAAGATCAAATACCATATATTTATATATTCTTAGGTATTTAATTTGTTATTATCTATCTATCTACTTTCTACCATCTTTTTTATTACCCCTCACCATTAGCGAACAAAATCAACTTAAAAACAAATAAACAATACACCACAATGTTCATATTTTTGTGCTTCCAAACAAACAATGAGTTCTTGAAGTAAACAATGATCTTTTTAATTCAAACTTTTTCAAGACTAGAATAATAATATAACATGTTTAAAACGTTTGTGAACGGTTGGTATAGTTTTTTTTTTCTTCAAATAATAGTGTTGGCAAATATGTTAGTGGTTGTTATGTCTAAGGAACTAGACAATCTAGTTGTGTTAGAAAATGATGTTTTCAGTATTCATCTGAAGAGACCTTAGAATAGGCAAACCATATCACTACCTGTGACATGAAGGTTCAACGAGTGACGTATGCATCCTCACAAAGTCGTTCAATGGTTGACACAAGTACAAACAACCACTCACGTCTCTTAAAAGATATGTCTTACATGTATAAAAGGTGTCGCTTGTATCTTTAGCAATGTCTTTAGATATAGTATGATTAACCACATACAATATTATGTGGTAGCGGAATATTAGTGTAAGATCATGAGCGACCCATAAAATCCTCACATGCTTTCAACTCTTAAATATCCTAATTCTAGTGATTGAAAACGAGTCACACAACAATATTATAGTCAAGAGACACTGCACGCCTATGAAAGCTACATTCACAAGGAGGCATAACATTCACTACTTGAGTGAGTAACAACCATACCAACAATGACTTTCGCCCAGATCCCCACCTATAACTCCTAGACAAACAAACATGAACGAGTATTTAAGGGTGTAAGGCATGAAACGTAGACCTTTAACTATCTCTCAATATTTAGACGTATGTGCTTTCCATGACCGAATTGTCTATATCATCAAGTGTAACTAAAAATCATTCTATTTTCTTGTTGAGAAATACCATGATAAATTGAGAGTCGCGAAACGTTATTAGATTGAAACTATTTGGGTTCACTCCAAATTTTCAATCGGATAAAACTCAATTCGAAGAACAAGTATGGATCTTAGTGTGAGAATTCGTGAACTAATAAAAACGAGAGTGACCATGAATTGATTCGAAATTAACATTTGCAGGGAAAGGATGAAAACTGCCGGAGGCAGTTTTCATATTAAAATATTACATTTTTTACCCTCTAATTTCACATGTGAAATTTCGGGAAAATAAAATTTTAATGCATTTTTGATAAAGTAATGTTGATCAAAATAAAAAATTTCCGAGTTGACCTGGCAGCTCGACTCCAGCCAGGGGCTCTACCCCTTGGACCCCGCCAGGGGCTGCCGCCCCTTGGACTCCGCTCCCGGGGGCGCTGCCCCCGGACCTCCGCTAAGGGGGTGTTGCCCCCTTGGAACCCCCATTGCTTAGGGGCTTTGCCCCTAAAAAGTTTTCAATTTCGAAGATCATAATACACTCAAACAAACATACACTCTGCACCTCCTAACTTGTTTGATGGATATTATGATCACACAGGTCATTAGTCAATCCAATTCCACTAAAATCTAATATTTCTCATATGAAAGCAGATAAAATTTCACCAGATATTAACTATTAAATTTACCAAAAAATGTTAATCCGTAATTTTTAACTTCTTTTGTGACGTTAGAAGTTTGATTTTGAAGGGTGTTGTTGAGCGCACCCCTTCTCACACATTTGGTAAGCCTCTCTTCCAAAAAAAGTAGTATCCCTCTCACAAGACGAGTATCTTTAAACTTTAATACAAAAGGATACGTTTAGTTACTTGTTATTTTCAATTAAAGTTAATTTCTTCTTGTTGTTCTATTTAACTTTTTTCCAAATGTAGTTCTATTAATTTTTAATTATTTTTAGCTGTCAAGACGTGTTTAACATGACAATTCTTAGTGGATATGTTTGGCAACCTGATACTTCAAAATCAGATCGCCTTTTTTTATTATTCTAGATTTATTTAATATAAAAATCACACGCATTAAACCTAACCATTAGCTAATTCTCAAAGTAATCTAAATTCCACAATCTTCCATATTAATTGCCAGCTCCACGAAAACATTATCTTTTAAAACATTACAATACATCTTTTATTAGTTTATTTATTGAAGTACTTTACCTAATATATTTTGAACAAGTATTAGAATACTCTAGACTCGGAACACGCTCCAGTTTAAATAAGTAATTTTTAACATGGGTCAATATTACCTAATACTTTAAAAATTATACCGTTTTTAAACTAACGATTTGCTGATTCGGTCCGGCTTCTAAGATCGATAACCGGTCAAAAAGCGCTAGTCGGTTGATTTGTATGAAGACGATAAGACCATCATCAACGCTAGATCCATCCAACGACCGTGATCTATATAGTTTATATGTAAATGAGTAAAAGTAACACATGATAACAAGTCCGGAAAAACATACTTGAAAACTCTGGGAAATCTAACTTTCACTATTTTTCTAACCTTTAACGTACTCTTAAAACTACTTAGCACAAACTACGTTTTAACTGGTCTCGTTAGCAAAGTATTACTGGGTTCTTAGAAACACATTTGGTTATCAAACTTTATAGGCATTGTTTATAATTTACAATCACACAACCCAAAAAGAAAAGATAAAAAGCAAACAATCAAACTTCACTTTCTTGAGACTAAACATTTTCCCAGAGAAAAAACTTTCAAATTTAAATAAGGTTATTTTACAAAGTACGAAAAATCACACAAAAAAAATCAATATAATTATATTTTCATATGAAAAGTGGTCTTTATAGCTTTTGAGTGTGTATTTGTAAAAAATCATGTAATTTACAAATACATGAAACTTCTGTTTATAAAACAAGTAAAAAAGATATTAAATCATATTTACTTTTCTTAACCTTATATCAAATTTGTTTACTTTACTCTGGAAAAAATGTTTATCCCAAAAAAATGAAAAATCAAACCTAACAGTAAAGTAAAAACATCTGTACGTATACGGTACACACAGAATCATTTTTTCCACAACACACGTCAGCTCAACAAACTTACACTTTAGTCAACGGTCACCGTCGACCGGCGAGACCGAGATCGTCGGCCCACGCCACCGACCGCCGGCCGGAAGCGAACCGGTTCACACCTCCCAACGCCGGCGGATCCGGCGGCGACGCCGGTTCACTGTTCACCGGCTTCACCGTCACGCTGTTCTTCCTCGAGTACGAATTCTCCGATTGCTCGTTCACCTTCGCCGGAGATTTACTCCTTTTCCTCCGGCGATTGTCGCCGGAGCGAAACAACGACGTTATACGAGAGATTATACCAGATCTCTGCACTTTACCGGCTTTCTCTTGTTGAATCACAACTTTCGCTTGCTGATTTGACGACGTTGACGATGTTGACGACCTCCGGCGGTGAGGACATCGCTTCGATCTAACTCTTCCGATGCACGAAACCTTCGGTGACGACGGCTCCGTCACCGTCGTCCTTCCGCTTGAAGTCGATCGTTTCGGAAACATCCGTACGTTCGCCGGTTTACACAGCCGGCGATTCGAATCAACATGCGTGTTCCTCTGCGTCTTCGGTAAACCGATAATCGCCGGTTTTGATTTCAGATTGACAGTAAACTTCTGCGAGTTAGATCTGGAGTAGCTTGTTGTTCCGCTTTTCGAACTGGAGTTACCTTTGGTTGATTCCTTTCGCTCTAAGAACGCGTTGCGATCGAACCAGTCGAATTCGGAGTCCTTTGATAGCCAGAATGATTCCGGTGGGACGAATTCGGAGCTGTACGGTATGTCGTGATCCGCCGGTGGTTTGTGTTGTGAGTCCTCCGGCGCCGTCTCCGTCGCCGGATTCCGATCGCCGTCGCCGTCGCCGACGTCTGAAATCATATTATCAAGTGATTTAACGAATTTGGGGGTTTTGACGAAATGTAGAAGTGAGGGCGAATGTGTCGAGGATGAAAATATAGAGGGGTTTTAGGAGCCTGTTGATGGCTTCAACTCGGCTATTTCCTTTTGTACAAGTGTTACTGCACAACGTACGATTATCGTTTAAAGATATTTTTTCATCTAATCACATATACGAGATAATAGAGTTAATTACACGGATGTTCTTTGTGCTATGTTCAAATAATGGTTTTGGTCTTTAAGTATCGGAAATTACAATGACGGTCTCAAATTATGTATAAACGTGATATGTTTGGTTTCTGAGTTGAACTGACAGTTAAACTTTTCTGTTAAATGATATGAAATGAGCATAAAAAAATTAAAATACTTAGATATTAATCTGACCTATCAAACATAATAAACTAATAATATGTTTATGCATTAGTTTTATATATTGTTTTATTTTTAACAGAAAAATTAACATTCATCCAACTCAGTGGCATAACATGTTACGTTTATGTATAATTTGGAAATGTCCCTGTAGTTTCCAATACTCGAGGATCAAAACCGCAATTTGGACATAAAACAGGAACCATCCGTTTTATTTACTCCAGATAATAATAGACTATTTGTTTTTTCGAACGATGTTTGTAACTACCACTATACCTGACTCACTAAAAAAATCATCAAAAAAGATTTTCATCTGTATGAAAAACTATTGAGTTAATGTTTAAATATAAGATCTGAAAAATGCCAAACTTAACTTCATCACTCTCATTTCATTATGCAAAAAGACCAATGGGATAGATTATTTATGGTCTTAACATTCGGTGGAGCTCATCAATTAATTCGTGACTAGGAACTCGTTTGTAATTAGCTTAATAAATCCATTTGAAAAAATATTAGCTTGACAAACACTTATTTGTAATTTAGCTAGAGTTGATTGGGCTTAAGCTAATTGACTAGAATGAATGTTTGGGTCGAATTCAAGCTTACGGTAGTTTCATTGTTGGGTTGATTAAATATAATTTTATAAAATATTTCTCTTATAGATTGATAACATGATATTATGTTATTTCATACGGTATAATTAATGTTGTAGTTATAATGTTATTTGAGGCTATTATATACAATATAAAAATATTAAAATTAAAAAAATACGGCAACATATCAAGGCACGAACAGACTAAAGTCGAATATGAGTTCAATTTTATTTCAAACCGAAGATTAAGGCCCGTTTGAGTTGAGTTAACGCTTTGTTGCTAGGGTCTAGGGTCACCCTTCACGATCCTATAATATTATAATTGCATATTCTTAATAAATTTTTATTAATAACAATGAAATATTTGTTAGTAAACAAGCAATTTGAAATTTGAAATTGTTTTTAGGTGATTAGTTGGAGGGATGCTTTCAAAATTCTTTTAATGGTAGCGTATAAAATTTAATATAGATATTTTAATCTAAAAACAATTAAGCAACATCATAAAGGCTGAGGTCACACTTTTCTTACCAAACTTTCTTTCTGCAATAAATTACGGTTTTCTTTTAGGTATACAGTAAATTTTAAATTTCGTTTTAACTAACAAAATAATATAAAATTTCATTTATTTTAATATTTTGTTACAATTTTCATTTTTTCCTTTGAACTAATAACAAAATGATTAAAAATATTATAAAATATAGTTATAAATAATATTACTATTATTTTCTTAGTTTAATTAAAAAAATGTAAGCTTCTTCTTTCAAGTTCCATTTCTTATTTTTTTAAGCAATCAAATACAGTTTCTTAATTAGTTATCAAATGTTAATTTTAATCTATTATACTCAACCTGCTACGATAAGCTAACGATTAACGATGAATATTTAACCAAAAAAGATAGCTAAAACTGGTTAAATTGTTCGAAAGTGGTCAAAAATCAATCAAGTTCTAACGATTAACGATGACAATTTACCCCGTCTATATGACCTTGACTCCTTGAGACCCTAGGTCACGTGAGAACCTAAGTAGTGGTATGCATTAGGGTTAATTGGGATGTTTGATTGGCCGTGAGTCTAACTAGCATAAACGTAGTAGACTTTTAGGCCAATGTCTAAACAACAAGGTTTGTACCAAATAGTCAAGAAATCAAGAATCATGTATTGATTGGGTTTCATTTGATTAAAAGATTATGAAATATTAATACCTATAAATTTCAAAAAAGTTACCAATGACTATTTGATAATATATTAGTGACATGACTATTAAATGAGACTACTAATCAAGGCTAACGGGTCTATTCGTCAAGTAAACTAATATTTATTTAATTGTTTTGTATTATTAAAAATAATTTTTAGTAGTTAAAGCTCGTAATCTCGTAAGCTTAAGCTAGTGTATGTGACGCATATGTAGGCACGGTGTTCAAGGCTCAAGAGTTGTTGATTTAACGATGTGTATTGATAGGTGGTGCGAGTTCTTAATGATCATTTTGAGACAATGAGTACATATATCATAATAGAACACTAGGGGATGAACTATTGATGATTATCTTAAAATATTGATTTTGTTGTATAACATATGATATGTAAGGTAGAATAGGTTTGATGGTCTAGTGTAGATGAAGGTTGTTGAACTTCATGTTAATTATGAAGAAGTTTAATTTGTTGGTAAGTGGTGTCTACTTTAAAATATTAGATGTTTTAACATGTCCACAAATTTCTTTGTGTCTTTAGTAATGTTGATGATTATTGGAAAATCCAAATTTACATTATTATCTATAATAATTAAAGCAGAATAAGTGTGAAATTCCGATTCAATCAGAAGAGATTTTCAACGTTTGGTTGGAAATCTTGTATACTTTAGATGGGAAAATATTTTTTCAAAAGGTTTTAATTATTTAATGCAAAATTTCTTTTGCCCTAGATGGAATGACTTGCATAACAAGTCTTTATTCATATTAATCGGATTAAGGGTACAGTTTGAATTGTAATCACCAACTAATGTGTGTTCACATAAAAAGTTTCCATTCATATATTGGTACACTTTATTATATAACCAATAAAGAAAAACTTTAAATTTTAAAAAAAGAGTTGCGTTTTTATAAAATCAAATCACACAAATCCTTTAGTTAATTATGTTTAATATATAAGATTTCACCTTTAATACGTTTTTTTTAAAAAAAAATTTCTTTTCAATTTATTGTGTTATCGTATCCGAGCTAGACTTCTTTCAATAATTTTTAACATTGACCTTTTGCCATAGAGTAGTTTATTTATTCTATTAATGATTAAAAAACACTTTCAATATATGATTTTATTGGGCGTTAATGCCAAAACAGAAAACTCCAAAGTTAACCCCACCTTTTCAATTTCACGTTGTTATATGAGATGATATTTAATTTATTAAAAGGATTGATGATGCCTATAAATGGAAAAAAAAAATGTAGGAGTAAATATAACTAGCTAGGTGGTGAAGCTCACGCGATGTAAAGATACGTTAAAATTTTTAAGAATCGGTTTCGGTGATTTTTACCCAACTATTCACAATTCACCCCATGAAAAAAAACTTTGATACAAATAAATACGTCATAAATTAGGAACTTTATATAACATTATTTGTTTTAAATAATATAAATTATTATTTCAAAATACCGATCTATAAGTTATGTAAACCCACTAGTTTAATGAGTTTTATTTCATTATTTAGTCCTAAAATATTAACAAAATAATAACAGGAGAAACGTAAGCTAACCCAAACAATAATACACCCTAATTGATCATTCTGATTCCTACAAAAACATAAAACTAAAGTATCTATGTATTACTAATTAGAATCTTTAAAGTTTTGATTTATTGGATGAGGACAGGATAGGAAATTTAAAATTAGAATTTTTTTAAATTGAATCATATAAATTTGTTTTCTCCATTCAATTATTGTTTGACTTTTGATTTTTAAACTTTATACCTTTAACGAGATTGAAAATGTCTGAAAAATATTGTATTTATATTTCCGCAACTATTTAACTTTAAAGTATTATGTGTTAAACGTATTCACTTTTAAAGTAAATGGAGTGGCGTCGGTATCAGGAAGGAAGACACACATAACAAGAGACATAACATGGAACAACGCCCCATGGGCACCGCTTTGGGAACGGAAGGTAAAGATCGGTGATGAAGGACCGATTAATCCGCTTGATCCATACTTAATGTATAACTTTTTTTAACATAAAGTACAAGTGTGGGTAATCCTGAAAATGTGAGAAACCACTACAATGCTTTAGATGAGTGAATAGGAAATAAGAAATCTTATTTGACGTTAATGTATCAGTGTGAAACAATGAGAATAATAACACGACTCGTCCACCCTTACGATGGTACCAAAATGAGTAAGAAAAGAAAACAACCTTTTTAGGTAAAAGAAAAGTGGTTTTTATTAATATTTATTGGTATAAGCAATTAAATCTACCTTAAATCTATGTTTTTTTTTTCGAATATTATATATAGGTGAGAGGTTAATACGTAGCTTTGCTAGTTCCACATATATTCTATTTGTGGAAAAAAGTTTGGTTTTCATGCTTAGGTGAACAAAATGTCAAAATGTGGAATACAAGATATCGGATCCAGATGTTGTTTTCAATCATTTAATTTTAAAATTTCACTAAAATTTAACAAATGGTTTATTTAGGTAGGCTCTTAATAATTGATAGTTATATTAAAAATGCTACAAGGCATTTATACAATATTGCCTTATGTGAAGTTGATCGTTAAAGCATCTTCAAGGAACACCCCATGGACGTCGATGGAGTGGTGTGACACTAGTTGAACAAAGAGGACGACGTAGTTCATGTATTGTCAAGGCAAAAGTCCACTTACCATTTCTAGGAGGGAGGGAGAGAGACTGAGAAAGAATAACGAGTTTTGCGGACGTAAAGTGAGAGAAGAAAGAAAAAAAATGGTTCATGAACTAAAGACGTTCTTAAATATTTTTTTGTGACCACATCATATGAGTAACATGCTAGAACAGTGACCAAATAGATTTTTTTTTTCATCATAATTCTATTTGATATGTTAGCATTCCCAACCCATCCCTTGTCCATATCCATATTATCCTCAAATTTTTTGCAAAAATCATCAAATCATACACTGCAATCCTATTCCACATACGTATACCTCATCCCATAAATTTAGGAGAGAACAAACTCATCCCTTACATACAGGGACTCATTATTCGTCCCTTCATATATTTTTATATTTTTTATAAGCGGAAGAAAAGAGAAATAATATTAAAAAAAGAGAACAATATAGTATTGTTTAACTAAGATGCGGAAATATACAGGGAATAAGATGTGGAGGATTTTAAAAAAGAAATTTATAAATTTACAAAGTAGTGTTTTATTTTGTAAATTATAAAGACTGATATGGGAAATGAGCTGGAATGCTCTGAGAGCCTAACATAATGTTTGTACACGTACCTAACATAATGTTTGTACACGTATCTATATTGAAATCGAAACATTTTAAAAGAATATTATCATAAATTTCCTTCTCTACCTACTACAACTATCGAATCAAACTTATGTCTTTCTTATTAAACTTAGATTTTATAATAAAATTCCAAAAAGTTCCACTGACCAAGAGTCGATGAACTCCCTTGGCCCCGTTATTATGACACAATTGTCAAGACATAGCTTTAGGTTTGGTCACTTGTTATCGCGGGCTAGGAACCGACCATGCCCCATGACAAACCCTAATGATTGTTTAACTTCTTTTCTATTACTTTTGTCCTCATGACTAAAGAGACTGGTTAGTTGACAAAACACATAAAAACAAAGGTTAAACAAGTGGGTATGAAGCCAACACGTTTTGTCTTTTAGGAATTGACTTACAAGGCATTTTGGCTTATGAATTTGTAGTCTATTTGAGATCAAGAATCATTCGGATTCATCATCACAATAGTAAGAAAACAATCACACATATAGTGATATATATCTAACATTTTAACACAATGAGAATGAAAGTTATACATGATCTATCCACTAACCACTTAAATAAAAACATACAAAGACATGGTACAAAGAGTTATATTTAGACTCTTACATGACCATAACTTATTGGAAGTATTATTATCGTGGGTAAACTTTTATAATCATGTTAAACCATTTATTAAAAGATATGAATAAAAACTATTTACTGGTTAATTTAAACCTAATTCATTTTAACTAATAATAAATACGGAACAAAATTCATTCTAACTAATTACCCGATACTAACAATCTTCATGTTGCCACCACAATTTATTGTTCTCATGGTCATTTCAAAAGTATTGCATATTTACTTATTTGATAATTGAGTAAATTACCATTTACATCCCTGACAATTGTTTATTTTAACCACTTGCATCCCTGCAGTTTCAAAATTGTCATCCGCCCCTAACGTTTCATTTTTATTTTCATTTGAGTCCAACACACTAACGCCGTTAGAATTTTCCGTTAATTTTTATAAAATGACAAAAATACCCTTATTTATTAAATAAAATACCCCTATTCACGCCCCACCCCTTTTATCTTCTCTCTCTACCTCTCTCTCTCTCTCTCTCTCTCTCTCTCTTTTCTCCCTTTCTATATCCACCACCATTACCAACGCAATCACCGCCGTCGCCGCACCATCGCCAACGTCGCCGCACCACCACCGCCACCTCCACGACCATAAGAACCACCGCCACCCCTATCTCTTCTCTTCTCTTCTCGTCTCTTCTCTTCTCTTCTCTTCTTTGTGTGTGTGTGATCAGTACTCCACAACTACCAAGATGTGAAATTGATGTTCTAGATAAGTAGATCTAGTGGTGGAAGGGTGAGACACGGTGGCGGCCAAGGGTGTTTTGGCAAAAATTCGCAGATCTAGTAGTGATGGGTGGCTATGGTGGTGGAGATAGGGGTTTTGGTAGTGGTGATGGGTGGTTGTGATGGGGTCTGCAGTGGTGGTGATAGTGGCTACGGTTGAGGTGATGGGTGTCTGCGGTAGTGGTGGTGATGGGGGCTGCGGTGGTGGTGATGGGTGGTTGTGGTGGTGATGGTGATGGGTGGTTGTGAAGGTGGTGATGGGTGGCTACAATGGTGGTGATGGGGCTACGGTGGTGGTGATGGGGACTACAATGTAGTGATGGGGACTACAGTGGTGGTGATGGGGACTACGATGGTGGTGATGAGTGCCTGCGAAGGTTGTGATTGGTGGCTGTCATGGTGGTGATGGGAATTGTGGTGGTGGTGGTGACGAGGGCTGTGAAGATGATGATGGGCAGTTGTCATGGTGGTGATGAGGGGTAGTTTAGTCTTTTTAACAATAAATTTAATATGAAAACTAACGATGTCAGTTATTTGGACTTAAATGAAAATAAAAATAAAACGACAAAGACTCAAATGGAAATAAAATGAAACGTTAGGGGACGAATGACAATTTTTAGACTGCAGGGATGCAAGTGGTTAAAATGCTCAAACGTCATAGTAATTTACTCTTGATAATTTAATATATACAACCACAAATACGTCAAGTCGGGCTTGAGCTCGTCAAAGCTTGACCTCACCTAATAATTTTAGAGAGCTCGACCTAGAGGCATATGTCTAAATTTTGAGTTCAACTTGTTAAAAAAGCTAGACTTGTTTTGTTGTTTAGTATGTAATTAATTATTTTATTTTCATATTTAATTATTTATGTATATATTTATAATTACAATTTTATATATAATAAAATATGTATTTGTTAGTAATTTCAATATTGTATTGGTAATAGTTATGTAATTACACATTTGTTTATCATATAAAAACTATTATATTGATTTATTATATTCGTTTAGGCCTACGGGCCTAGTAAAGCTCGGTATGTGAGTATCCGTATCGAGCTTGTTTATTAAATAATCTAAATTAAGCTAAGATCAAGCTGGTTTGAGTTTTGCTTGATTCGAGTTTTTAGCAAACCTATCCCGAGTACCTTACTAGTGGGTAATGGCTCGGCTTATGTGCACTAGGATCAATATACCTTTATACCTTTTCAGATATTTTAATGACTTTTTTTTCTATCAAGTGATAACACATTTAACACAGGATAAATGACTTTTTTAAGATTTTATCCATAAAAAACTTTTATGTTAGACACTGGATAAAAAAAATGGGTGTATTTTTGAATGATAGATTCATATTAAATATTCATTAGGAGGATCATGAGACCAAAGTTTAGGAACATATATAATTACTATTAATTTTAGTTACTTTTGGTTCTTTTTCAATAAAAACATCATATCTTGGTTACTTGTGATTTGGCAATTTGTTGGTGTGAAGATTTCCATTTTTAGGTGGGTTTTTGACTTATAATTATTATAAAATTGTTTTCCCAACCATTTAGATTAGTTTGGTTACTATATTCGTACACTAGGTTAAAACCCATATACTACACGGCTGATAAAAATAATATATTACAAGATTTTAGATTTAAAGTTAGATTGACTTTTTATGTTTACATGCTAAGATGTAAATATACACCGACTCCATAAATTACATATTGTTAGTGTAAGAAATTAAAAAAAAATAATATAATTATTATAATTAGTTTGAGATTAGAAAACAAACCAATTCTAGATTTTTGAGAAATAGAACGATCTAAAATAGATTGAAAGGTAGTGAACTCAAAACCATATTTGAAGCCTAAAAAGTTGATACATTTTGTAATTGTTATTTCAAAATTTAAGCATAGTATATCTTCTTTATCAAAATGTTTAAATTTTAAACATTTCTCATTAAGCAATGACTTATGGATAAAAAATATTTATTTTCTTGTAGATCATTTTTAAACATTATAAAATATTATGTTTCATACATTGGGTTGTATTTTGATATCTTGGAATTACAACAAAAATATTTTAATTAGTATTAAAATTTTTAAGAAAAGATATAATAAATAATTAAATTAAATTAAAATGTACCTGCTCATCAATAAATAAATTTCATATTGCTTGTGAACATTAATATTTTTCAAATTCTAATTATTCTTATTATAATTGTGCGGTGACATTTCTTCATGTCAAGGTCATTTAAAAAGTAAAAGTTTTTAGTTCTATTTCTTGTGAAGTAATTTTATAAAACAATACGTGCAAACAAAAGCAGTAATTTTATCTTTAAGTCCCTAACTCATCTATTTGAATTATTCATTCAAAAATACAAATATGATTTTGATTATATTTATATCAATTCTTTTAAGTAATATCTAAATTCAAAGATTACTATAGTATCAACTTTTTTATATCTTTTGTTCATAGATCATTGAATTTTATTTCTAAAACAATTTTCCATTATGACATAATTTATTTATAATGAATGATAATTTATCGTAAAATTTTGATTATAAATTATCTTTAACTTAAATATTAATATTAATTTTTAGGATTATATTAAATGAATGACAATTTATTGTATTTTTATTGCACTAATGTGTTATTTTCAAAAAGTTATTTCTTTAATATATATGAAAATTTTAATACAATGTAAACATTAAGAAGTTCATATATAATAGTAATTCAATACATTTTATTTGATATCAAATTTTAATATGGAAACAATTTAAAACTTAATTATATGAATTTCTAATATGCAAACTATTTAAAATGTTAATTATGGTAATTGTTGATTGTTTTTAAAATAATTAATAAACGCATTTTTAAATTAAAAATCATAGCTTCTAAAATAAATGCAATCACAATTTAATAAATTTTAGGTGAGAAAACTCAATTGGGGAAGCTCTCATTGATTGACACGTGTCTTTAGAAAACCTTGCTGATTGACACGTCTTCCTAGAAAACCTTGTTTTATTAGAAGTAATAGATTAATTGTTACATACGAGTACTTTAAGTAGTGAAAGCAATGTAGGTAATATCAATTCCTAATATATATTTTAACAATATGGGTGTTCAAACCATATTTTACAAACGGAACCAACTATTAGACTAGTAGTTTCAATAATAGGTCTATAAAAAATAAATGGGGCTGTTTGTGTTTGTTTATTTAATCTTAGCAAAATGAACACGAGTATGTAAATGAACATATTATTTTATTTGTATTCATTCATTATGAAAGCAAATGTGGTTCGTATTTGTTTATGTGCTCACGGTTGCAAATTGAGGAAAACCAAAATAGATTAAAGCTCATAAGCTATGCTTATAAAATATTAAATGTACCGTGTCAAAGTTTTTAAAATAGGTTGGACTAATTTATTTGAATGAATATGCAAATAAATAAATAAATAAAAGAGCATTGGCGAACCTTAATAAACAAACATAAATGAACGGTAACAAAAATATTGTACGAGTAAAATCAAACGCATATTTGAATGAATATGCAAATAAATAAATAAATATGGTCATGTTCATTCATTTATTTAAATGAATAAAATATAGAAAAAATTCTGAAAGGTCCTTTTACGATAAAACTTACTCAAAGTTCCTCGTACATGAAGCAATTCATCAAAATTTCCCCGTCAAGAAAAGGCGACGCCTGTAGGAACACGATCGTACTCCTCTTCGCAAGATCACTGAAAATCATTCATATGTACAACAGAGGCGGGCACCTGTATTAAAGAGACGGACTGACTGTATTGTAGATGCAGACACATATACTAATGAGGTAGGCGGCCTTACTAAAAAGGTAGACACCTATACTGTAGAGAGGGGGGGGGGAGAGGGGGGGGGGGGGGAGGGGGGAGGGGTACCTGCACTAAAGAGACGATGACTTCGACACACTTGTCAAAAAGATGCCTCTACCTGTGTTAAGAGAAGACGTTGTTGGTAAAATGAGAGGTGGTGATGCCTCTGTTGTGCAGGCTTGTTATTTATATTGGTTAAATGTAGAGGTGGCCGGGTATGTACGCATAGCGTCGACGTTTTTGCCGAGAGGGATACAATGAAAATGTAGACACCTATACTGTAGAGAGGGGGGGGGGGGGGCACCTGCACTAAAGAGGTGGGTGTTTCACTATGGAGGCAAACTCCTTACTAAAGGGGCAAACACATGTACTGTAGAAGCGCGTGAGTGTCCTGAAGAGACGGATGCCTCTATTTTAGATGTAGGCACCTGTACTGAAGAGACGATGACTTCGACACACTTGTCAGAAAGATACCTCCGCCTGTGTTAAGAGAAGACGTTGTTGGTAAAATGAGAGGTGGTGGCGCCTCTGTTATACAGGCTTGTCATTTATATTGGTTAAATGTTGAGGTGGCCAGGTATGTTCGCATACCGTCTACGTTTTTTCCGAGAGGGGTACAATGGATTAGACAAAAGTCAAAGGGGAATAATTTAGAGATAAATTCTCACTTAATAGGACATTTTAGGGAAAAAACTAAAAAAGATTATTCATATTTGTTTGATTATGAAATAAGTAACCTGTGACTTCTAGCCAAAAAGTTTATTAAATGTTTGGTTTAGACAAAATTACAGAAAACGTTTTTTAGGTTTATTATTAAATTACAAGTATCATTTTTTATCTTCAAAAAGTACTCCAATCATCCTTTATATATATCTTTTATAACAGATTTCGTCATTTAGACTAACTGCTGTTAAGTTAAAGGTAATTTGGCCGTTTTACCTCTAAACGACTATTTATGTAATTAAACATAAAGGACGCTTTCTGCAACTCTTTTATCTTTTAATTAATTTATGCATTTTTACAATTATACATATACATATGATTTTTATATATAACATAACATATATTATTTAATTATTTTCATCAATATTTACATATAAATATAAATTATGTAAATAGTATTATTATCTTTTATACTTACGCCCTTAGTCATATATACTTCACCTTTAATATTTTTACAAGATGTTTTAATATAGTTATATATGACTACCTTAAACTTGCTTTTTTTAATCTAAGATATAATAATGATTAACAAAGAGGGTTACATATGGTTAGTTTTTTTAGTTAAGTTTTAACTAAATTTCATGAACCGTTCATTCTGTGTTTTTTAACTAAAAATATATTCTAGTTTTAAGTATAAAAAAAAAATAAAACCAAACGGAAGTGAAACGTAAAACAATAACTAAGTCGATCTTGGATCTGCGCGTTTTGACGTGGCTGATAAACTGAAAAAAAATAGGCATAAAAACATGGAATCATACACGCACATTGCAGCTTGTTAACTTACAAAATTTAGACCGAAGTGTAAAACGAAAAGTTTATAAAAGATGAAAAGTATAAGGGACCAAAGTTGAAAGTAAAAAGTTATAAGGGTAAAATTATAAACGATGTAAAAGTATTAGGGTTAAAAGTAAAAAAAATAAAGATAAAAAAACCAAAAGTGGATACAACCACTAAAGTTAAGGTACAAATCAAAATGCACAATATATTTGATAATTAGTAATATATATAATGTTTTTTAAATTAAAAAAAAGTTGTTCTGTGTCTAAATTTTATATTTAACATAATAATATAAATTACAATTAGTTAATAAATAATTATTATCTAATTATAATTTATATTATTAAAATTATGATAAAAGTTTGTTAATTTGTCTAATATATGTTACTTGTATATCTTTATTAAAATAAAATAATTTAATAATTATATGTATAACAAATTTTGAAATAAAAGCTAATTACGAAAAACATCCTTTAAATAAGGTTTAGAGTTTCAAAAATACTCCTTTAGGGGGTAAAAATACTAAAATGCCATTGATTTAACGAAGAAACTTAACATCCGTTAGTTTAAAAGACTTATGAAAATATACATAAAGGATGATTAGAGCATCTTTTGAAGATAATAAATGATATCTGTAAGTTTTTATAAACCTAAAGAATGTTTTTTGTAATTTTATCTATGGTTTATATACACATCTATCCGTTAGTTTACCTGTTTAAAGGTCCACAAATTGATTACACAAGTGATTTTTCATATATTTTTTTTTCACTCAAAAAAAATCAGTTCATTTATGTTCACTTTATTAGCTTACAATCGAACCAAAGTAACATCTTAAATAACTTTGTAACATAATTTTTTTCTCGTTAATGTAAAAGAATATAAGCTAATTACATATTGCATGCTCGAGAAGTCCAATAATAAATCAATAAACATTTATAATCCAATAAAATTTTATATTTAACAACAATTAGAAGTTGAAGCTACAGTACCTGCTATTAGTTGGTCCACATGACGGTCTCTGAGTGGTTCATGTGAATGGCCCACTTTCTTTTTATTTTTTGTAAGTTTCTGCTATAGCGTTACATATATATAAATAGTTTTCCAAATAAACAAATGCATCTGTATTTTGTCTTGCTAGACTCTGAGCTTTCCATCTACCTGCACAACACGGTTCGAAACTTAGCCACAACAAAATTTGCTTTTAGCAATTCTTATGTTTTGTTTTCATCATAAGATAGCGTTTGGTATGCATGAATAAAAAACAGAATAGAATAAACTATTAAAATGAATGAAAAAATACAAGTTTTGTTAGTAAAAGTAATGAAATAAATCATTACGAAGTTGATTTCATTTACTAAAATTCATTCCATCGACTCCTTTTATTTTTTTTTATTTCATTTCTTTTTTTATTTTTAATCACCAACACCACCCACCCACCACAACAACCACCAGCGGCCACCAAGATCGATCGTCACCGGCCACCACCACCGGCCACCACCACCACCGGCCACCACCACCACCATCACCGGCAACCACCACTGGCCACTACCACCATCCCCAACCACCACTATTGGTCGTCACTATCATAACTACTTTTGTATTCTATTTCTTTATGTTTCCACTAATAAACAATATAAAGTAATGATTTATTTCATTCTCCTATGGTAACCAAACAAGATAATGGAATGTAATGATTTATTTCATCGCTTCATCCATTTTATTCCCTTATTTATTACATTCCATCATCCATTTTATTACCTCATATTAAACAAACCAAATATTATTTCTTTTATTATATTATATATATTATTAAAACAATATGTCGGTGTTTCTTTGTAAACGGGTTTGTGGGTGGTCGTGAAGGCGTCTAGCGGTGGCTTGGCCTCCGATGACAAAAAGATGGAGATAGAGATGTCTTGAGTGTTGCACTCTTGGATACAGAGAGATAGAGTATCATGTGTGTGTGAGAGCATTCACATCCCACCCTTTACATATTTGTGAGTGTGTTTTCTATATTATAGAGAATGGTTTTAAGTTGTTGTGAGTGGAGGATAAAAAACATATTACTGTTCATCTCTATATCTGATAAAATACTGTTCATCTTTATTAATTTTTTAATATTTTTTTAAAGTGGTTGTGAGTAGAGGAGAAAGAAAAAATAATAATAAAGATATTAAAAAATATTATTTTATTAAAAAAATAATTTTTATCTTTTAGCAAAAAAATTCAGTGCTTTTAATGTTTGGTGGGAATTAAGGGTAATACTAATATAAAATAATAAATGTTTAAAGGTGAGCACGAATATGATTTTTTATAATTTTGATCAGTCATTTATGACATTAGTAAAGAGTTAATAAAATAGTTAGTAAATATAAAATTAAATTAAAGTTGTTTCACTTTTTTTTCTAAAAATTTATTTTCCTAAACTTTTTTATTTAAAAATAAATTCTTTTAATTATTTATTTCCTTTTATATGAAATTTTCGCTCACTGTAATTATTTTGATTACGTTGATTTGTGTTTATGTTTACTAGTATTTAAAGGTTGTTTTTTAACGGTTTCATCTCGGATGTTTACTCCTCTATTATTTAACAAATTCTTTTTCATCCATACCAACATAACTACATAAGAATCACAATTACATTAAAAAAAAATCCAAATGAGACTCATGACAACGCGCGGGTCTCAATTCTAGTTTAACTTAAAAATAACTCAAAGTCTTAATTTAAGTTTTTTTATTATTTTATTTGTTTGTTTTATCAACTAACCAAAAACAATTTAAAGGATTGATTTAATACTTAATTGGTTATTCAATTTATTTTATTTTTTTGTTATATTTGTTTTTTAACATAACAATGCGATATTTTCCTGAAGTTCTAATATATAGCTATTAAATTCTTATTTTCATTCGCATTTTCTGAACGTCATTTAGCTAAGATGTTACTATGTTCTCCAAAGTTATAAAAAAAAGTTATCCCGCCGAGTAACGAATGTATAACTCCTAGTTTTAATCAATTAGATACCTACCATTAGTCCAATATCCTTTTTAAACACTATTACACTAAAAATTAACCTAATTAGCAATTAATTATTTAGCATCAATTCCTAAAACCTCCTTACCATAGAGTCTATTCCTCTTTTAACTGTCATCGCATCGAACAACTGCCAAAACCGCAACACACAAGACCAAAGCCATAATGAAACCTTTGAACACATATATTAGACGTGTAAAGGTATATTTCCAATCCTATTCGAGTTGTGACCAATTTTACAAATGTAAAATATTCGTATGTAGTGGTGTACAAATTGCGTTGAAATCAAGTTGGAAACCAATTGAAACCGGTTCGGATTGAGTAAACAAAAAGTCAAAACTATTTTTTAAACCAATTTACGCGAGGGAAAATGCCATGTTTAAAGCGGGTTAAAACCGTTTTTAAACCGGTTCGGGTCTTGCCAATTTAAAACAGAGGGTTAAGGACTGAACTCAATCTACGAGCTAGATGATTGAGATTAGGTTGGAGTAAAACTGGTTTGCCCGTTGGATCGGTTATTGTTCTAGGCTAGGGATGGCAAGAAAAACCCGAGCCCAGTCGGTATACCCGAAACTCGAAACATATGGTACGGGTATACCCGAAGCCCGATGGGTATCAGGCCGGGTATCAGATTAGTTTTAAAAAATTTTGCGGATATGGGATGGGTATGAAATTAGGTAATACCTGGCCCGATAACCCGAAACCACATACCCGTTTACCCGAACATATACTTGAATTTTTTTATATTTGGATATGAAAACAAAACGAACTAATTTTTTAGATATTAAATATGTATTTTAGATATGAAACTTTATGATACGAAAATACTTGTTGGTAACTTGTTGTGACTATTTGGATATGAAATTTTAATACACTTGTATGTTGTAGTTGTTTTGGAATCTCGATAAAAAAGTTTAAGCAACTTGTTGTAGCTATTTTTAATGTTAAATTTATCAAATAAAAATGTTATTGTAGTTTTTACTACTTGAAATTTTATAGAGATGATCATATTCAATATTTAAAATGAGATACTTAAATATATAAAAATAAAAGTGTATAAATTCACAAGACAAGTATTGGTCGATACCCACGCTTATGCCCGTAACGCGATGCTAACGGGTATATCGATACCCGCAGGTATGCCCGATACCCGATGGGCAATTACCCGACGTGTAATGGGTCAGGTATAAAACAAGATTTCAAAACCAAACATGAATTTGAGATTATCAATACCCAACCCTAGAGTTGCACAAAACGGGTTTGGGTCGGACCCGGGCCCGGATACAAACCGGGTTTGGGCCCAACCGGGTTTTTTGTACCCGGGTATTGGTGAACCCGGGTACGAACCCGGGTCGGGTTCAGCGAGATACAAACCCTACCCGGTATACCCGGGTAGGGTCGGGTCGGGTATGAAACCTGGGTTCAACCGGGTTTTTGCCTTTTTTTTTCTTTTTTTCTTTTTTTCTTTTTTTCTTTTCTTGTGTGTGTGTCGAACACCGGGTCGTATGTTTTTTTTTCTTATATTTTTTTTCCTTTTTTTTCTTTTTATTTTTCTTTTCCTAACCGGGTTCACTTGAATGACAAAAATTTAAACAACTTAATATATAAATATATACAAATCTTGAGCAGAAAATGTTACACTTATAATATACAAATATTAAATACTTTTTATATAAAACATTTAAATGACAAAGAAATTTAAAAAGAACATGAAAGACATATAATATTAAAACAACTTAAAAATAACAATATCGTCTAATTTTATCTACTACGAGATGCTTGATCAAATGCTAATTCTTCATCGGATATGCCAGAAGATACTCCGTCTTCTACCTCTTCATCATGTACTTTAGCTTCGAGTGTAATCTCGTCTTCGAGGCTTGTTTGATCTTGTATACGATCTGTTGCGTCTAAGTGATCCTTTAAACAAATGCACATCTCCACTGCTTTCGGAGTTAGTCTTGTTCTTCGTAATGATATTACCCTACCACTAAGAGAAAAAGCAGATTCCGAAGCTACCGTAGAAGCTTGGACGCTTAGTAAATCACGGGCCATAGCAGAAAGAATCGGAAATTGAGATTCTTTTCCTTTCCACCAAGCGAAAATATCGAATGCACGATAATCTTCGGTAGTCATAGTGGAAATAAAATCCGTTCCACTATATCTACCGAGCTCACTTGTTAGGGTGTTACCCCTTTGACGTTTAGCCGTCACATCCCGAACAACATTTAACATAGTCAAAACAGGGTCTTTAAACGAGGTACTAGCACTTGAGGTTGATCCGCTTGGCATGGTTATGTTTACGTTAGGCCCATATCTATTTAAATAAAAATTATAAATTGTTTTCAAACTATGATTAAAATTTTCTTTTGCCTCGTTTGAAAAATCAGGGTTTTCGTCATGCATATCCAAATTGTCATTTATCTCATCTATCAAACATTCAACCCCCGCAACATTTAGAAACGGATTTAAAGCGGCGGCACACGTAAAAACGGGTGGTAAGTCCTTAAAATGTTTTTTAAACTTTTCTTTCATTGGTTCTATCATTTGATTAAACATATTATTTTTATTTTGAAATTTTTTAAAATTCAAAGACATAAAATATAGTTCTTGAAGCACTGAATAACTAGTGGAATAATAAACTCCCGATAATTTTGTTGTTGAGTTTTTAAAAACCTCAAGAAACTCGGATAGACGTTAAAGATTCTCCCAACCCGCATCCGGAAATGGGTCGGCTTCACCATTATCCGAAAGACTATTATGAAAAGCTTTCAAAGTGCCCTTTTGTTTGAAAGCACATTCAAACATGTGACAAGTCGAATTCCACCGAGTAGGTACATCCCAATTAAGACCTAAAAATCTAGAGTGCGTAGTCTTACAAAGTTGTTTATAATCTTGATATCTTGCACTACTAAATTAATAATATGTGCAACACAACGAGTATGGAAAAAATCACCGTTTGCAATCGGAAGATATTTTAATTTTAATTTTTCAACCGCGGTTGTGTTGTTAGAGGCGTTATCAAATGCAATTGAAAAAAGTTTATTTTCTAATTTAAAAGTACTTATTATATTATCTAAAAAGTAAAACAAAAATTCTCCGGTGTGTGGATGTGAAAAAAGATCAAATGCAATCGTACGTTTCATCAATTGCCATGAATTGGGATCCACCCAATGAGCGGTGACGCAAAGGTACGATTCGGGTAAACCGTGTGGAGCCGACCAAACGTCACTAGTTAAGTTTACACCGGTATTTAAATTTTCAAATAATACAATTAAATCATTTTTTGCTTGTTTTCATAATTTTAAACAATAACGTCTAAGTGTAGTACGACTTACGTGAGTGTAACGAGATTGAAGCGTCTCTCGAATTAAGTTGGTCAACCGAGGATTGTCGAAGTGACTAAAAGGCAAAGCTTCTTGAATCACGAACTTCGCCATTCGATCTCGAACCGTATTAACATCGTAATTAAAGATTCCACCGTCTCCACCCAATTGTGTTTGTTGCGAATCTGGATTACTTTTTAATGACTTACAAAACTTCTTGCTAATGTGTTTGTTTAAAGTCGTGTTAGAATCTTTAGCAAGCAAAGCTCCACAAAACTTGCAACGAGCCTTTACAGACCCGTCACTCAACTCAACCATATCCCAATTGCACCAAACATCCATGTTACGATTGTGTGCAAGAACACGAACGACGGTTGGAGCGTTGGACGAACCTTGACCAACGGAAGATTGTGAGTGAGCCATATCAAGATTGAAGAGAGTGAAAGTGTAAAACGAGAGAGTGAACGTGTAAAACGAGAGTAAACGAGAGTATTTTTGCGTTTTTTGCGTTTTTTGCGTATATTTTTGCGTTTGAGACTTGGGTACTAAACCATATCAACCCACACCTATTTATACTAACTTATAGGGCAAAAGCGACCAAAAAAACGGTCACAAATCGAAGGTAACGGCTATATAGCCGTTAAAAAACGGCCACTTTAAAAAAAAAAAAAAACGGTCGAAACCGGGTCCAACCCGGGTTCAACCGGTTCCGGGTCGGGTCGGGTAGGGTTCGGGTCGGGTTTTAAGAAATTCTAGAAAATCATACCCGGTTCCAACCCTACGGGTTTTTTTCGGGTCCAACCCGGGTATGCATATACCGGGTCGGGTCCGAACCCGGTTTTTATGCCCAAGTCTACCCAACCCGAACCCGACCCAATTCCATCTCTAGTTCTAGCCTGGTTTTTTTCCCATCTCTAATGATATGGTTGGCAGGTTAGGTGAATTACTAGAGGCCCAGAATAATCAATGTCTCTAGTAAGAATTGCAAACTTGAAAACAATGCGATAGCAAATTGAACTGTTCAACCCACGGCCCATATGGTCTATTCTTTGGTCCAATACCACTTAGAAAGAATTGCAAAATTTGCAGTAAAATTGTTAATAGATCTTAGTATAAATTCGTAATCTTAATAAATCTAATCCTATTAATAACTTTATGTATTAATAATCATACATTTAATCTTTTGGTTAATCTAGGTATTAATTTGGTTCTTTAGATTGTTAATGTTAGTTTGATTGATTAAAACTTATTCGATTACGTTACTAATAATAGATTGAAAATTATAGTTTTTGAGAACGATAAATTGATATTCAGATGGTATGATTTTATGAAGAGTCGATAAACAGCTTTGCTTCCAGGAATGTTAGGTAGAGTCACAATTCATTTAACTATGTAATTATCACGAGGAATTATCACGCAGAAATGGAATTATCATGCAAGAATATCTTCTTGCGTGATGATTCCATCTCTGCGTGATTAATTCTTACACTTGCGTTATAAATTCACCCGTAACCTTCATTCTTGCGTGATAACTCGTACGCTTCGCACGAAAAAAACACTTTGCTGTAACCTTTCTCTCTCTCTCTCTCTCTCTCTCTATATATATATATATATATATATATATATATATATATATATATATATATATATATATATATATATATATATATATATTTCTACTCTAATAAAAGAGTAACTTAGGATGACACATGACAGCACCACAATCCTTCTCACAAAAATTTTCCCGCATCTATCTCCTATTAAATAATTACCTTAATTACTAATAATGTTATTTAACATTTTTTTAGATTAAAAATAGCTTTTTATAAACTAAGAAAAAGATCTTTTATTAATGTTATTTATAAACAAACAAATTTTTATAAATAATATTTTTTTCTAAAACATCAAACTTTTTTAAAAATATGATATATTATAAAATTGGTATTTTTGAAAGTAAATCATTTAAAAACTAAAAATAATCAAATTTAGGAGTTATGATAAGGAAATTTTAAAAATGATATTTTTATACAGTTTGTTTTAGAACAATATATTTATTTATTATTTTGAAAAATAAAAATAAAAATAAAATTTTAAAAAGTTGATATCACAGTTTTATTATTTATAGTACTTACTCATATGTAATTTCATAAAAAATTCTCCAATCACTTTGTCATTTTTTTCCCTTAGGAGAAATTATGTAGGAACTTTGATTGGAGTGTTTGTGTTTGTGTAGGAAATGATAAGCATGTGTAGGAAGCATTTTTTGTTTGTTTCGAACAATTATAAGCACATTATAATTAGCATGTGTAGGTAATAAGTTTCTTTGTAGGAAGTGATATATATGTAGGAAAATATTGGATGTTTTGAGTTTTATTTAGTGAAGGAGCATTATTAAAGGGTTATATGTATGTGTAGGTGAGGTCACTTGTGTAGGTAACTAGGTATAAATTATATGTAAGGTGTATATCAAACATTGTAAGTGATATTTATGCCTACGAAAGTGACACGTGTAGGAAAATATTAGATTGGCTTTTAGTTAAATGTAGTGTTGTTTGTGTAAAAGTGGTTATTAAAAACGATAGATCTACATGTTCGTGAAAAACTATAACATATGTGTGAGCTGGTAGATCCAACGTGCTTTTTCTATTATTGTGTAGGTAAAAATACTAATGTGTAGATAACAACCTACTTTATGTAGGAAGAATACAAAGAAATCTGATATGCATATAAAAAATAATAAAAGTTATCATCCTTAATGATATGGAATAAACTCTTATGGGATTTTGAAACTAAATTTAAAAATATCAAATACAAAAAAAATAGATGATTGTAGAAATTGATTTTCAAATTTGATGGTTAAATCTCGTTATATTAAGTACGTAAGTTCAATTTTTATTTTTTTGATTCTTGAATAATAGATAAAGTAATGTTGCAATTTGAATTCAAAAGTAGAATAATTTAATTGAAAAGAATGATTATAATTTCTTAAATGAGGAAAGTTACATAATTAATTAATTAATTAATTAATTTTGGTATGTAAATTACTATTATAACCTTCTACCAACATTAATTACAAAAAAAAAAAAAAAATTTTAATTGGTTGATTGTTGTTCTTTTTGTTCTCATATTTTTGTTGTTCTCATTTAATCTTCATCCTATATATATATATAAAAGTTTCTACGTTAAGTGCTCAGTTTTTACTTGCCGAACATGATTTCTGAATACGAATCCCAAATACATCCTAGGTCAAATTAAATAATAGCGATACTTTTTTGATTTATAAAGAATATAAACGATATCTAATTGTTATTTATAAAGAATATGAATTTTTTTATGCTTATATACCTAAACCATAAAAGTAGGCAATAAATATAATAACTGAACAATTAATAATCTCGGTTTGATTATTCAATTTTTCCGCTCACCCTCTTTTTCGACCGATTTCACTTACCACCCTAACTAAAGTCATGCTATTAACTAAACATAGACAAGGAGTAAAAATGGAAAGGTTTTGGATTCGAGTCATACTCTGGCAAAAATAATTTTAGGTTGAGTCAAATGATTTTTTTAATTGTAATTTACTGACAAATAGATAGTCACAATTAAGATAACGCATATTCAACAAATACAGAGTCGTTCATTTACCATTAGAAAAAAACTAAACGCGCACATAATATTAAGCGTGCACTCTACACCTACTACCAATAAACCGGTATTAAACGGTTAAAGGTTATATTTCATTTAACTATTTTAATAAAGTAACTTTTATTTGATTCCAACTTTAGATAAAGCAAACCCACCTATCTAATCCATAATCATACAAAGAAAAATAAACAGACAACAAGACCATTATACGTTTGAAACCACTGTGATTTCCATGTAGTTCCAATAATCGTACTCTCACCCAATCAAAACTCGCCATGTCACAAAATAACCTCCGTACTAACATCTCATTGGCTGCCCGCAAACTACTAGTGTTCCGCATCACACCAGATCACTCTACACGTGTAATAACCATAGTTCCATCCCACTAACACCGTGATCAAAATGTCAAGTCAATATTTGATCGTAATAAATTTCTTGGTGGTCACCTCACGTGATGATCTGAGAATGTAAAGTCAAGATTTGATCGTAATAAATATCTTGGTGCTCACGTCACTTGATGATCTATGAATGTCAGGTCAAGATTTGAGTGCACTGCGATTGTGGGACAAATATAGTAGCTTGAACACCAACCCACCGTATAGTTTAGGTCCGTTATTCGGTTGCCTCCTATGACGTTATGGGACGAGGGCGAAGTTATCGGATGAGGGTGGTGTAGGCCGGTAATCTCGTTTTATGTACACGTGTAATAACCATAATTCCATCCCACTAAGGTAAACACTATGATCAAAATGTCAAGTCAGATTTGATCGTAATAAATGTTTTGGTGGTCACCTCACGTGATGAACTGAGAATGTCAGGCCAAGATTTGAGCGTAATTAATATCTTGGTGCTCACGTCACATGATGATCTATGAATGCTACGTCAAGATTTGAGTGTAATGCGATTGTGGGACAAATATAGTAGCTTGAACACCAACCCGTCGTATAGTTTAGGTCCGTTATTCGGTTTCCTCCTATGACGTTATGGGACGAGGGTGAAGTTATCGGATGAGGGTGCTGTAGGCCGGTAATCTCGTTTTATGTACATGTGTAATAACCATAGTTCCATCCCTCTAAGTTAAACACTATGATCAAAATGTCAGGTCAAGATTTGATCGTAATAAATGTTTTGGTGGTCACCTCACGTGATGATCTAAGAATGTCAGGTAAAGGTTTGAGTGTTATAAATATATTGGTGCTCACGTCACATGATGATCTATGAATGCTACGTCACGTGTAATAACCATAGTTCCATCCCTCTAAGTTAAACACTATGATCAAAATGTCAGGTCAAGATTTGATCGTAATAAATGTTTTGGTGGTCACCTCACGTGATGATCTGAGAATGTCAGGTAAAGGTTTGAGCGTTATAAATATATTGGTGCTCACGTCACATGATGATCTATGAATGCCAGGTCAAGATTTGAGTGTAATGCGATTGTGGGACAAATATAGTAGCTTGAACACCAACCCGCCGTATAGTTTAGGTCCGTTATTCGGTTGCCTCCTATGACGTTATGGGACTAGGGCGAATTTATCGGATGAGGGTGCTGTAGGCCGGTAATCTCGTTTTATGTACACGTGTAATAACCATAATTCCATCCTACTAAGGTAAACACTATGATCAAAATGTCAGGTCAAGATTTGATCGTAATAAATGTTCACCTCACGTGATGAACTGAGAACGTCAGGTCAAGATTTGAGCGTAATAAATATCTTGGTGCTCACGTCACATGATGATCTATGAATGCCAGGTCAAGATTTGAGTGTAATGCGATTGTGGGACAAATATAGTAGCTCGAACACCAACCCGCCGTATAGTTTAGGTCCATTATTCGGTTGCCTCCTATGACGTTATGGACGAGGGCGAAGTTATCGGATGAGGGTGCTGTGGGCCGGTAATCTCGTTTTATGTACACGTGTAATAATCATAGTTCCATCCCACTAAGGTAAATACCACGATCAAAATGTCAGGTCAAGATTTGATCGTAATAAATGTTTTGGTGGTCATCCCACGCGATGATCTAAGAATGTCAGGTCAAGATTTGAGCGTAATAAATATCTTGATGGTCACGGACTCACGTCACGTCATAACGTGATTATCTGCGAAATACCAGTCAAGATTTGAGTGTAATGCAAGCGCGAAGCAAACGTAGTAGTTTGAACGCCAACCCGTTGTATGGTTTAGGTCCGTTATTCGGTTGCCTTCTAGGACGATATGGGGCGAGGGCGACGCTATAGAACGAGGGTGCTACATGCCGGTAAAATGGTTTTATTGACACGTGTAATGCTAGCACACCAAGGTGCACTCACGTTGAGACAACCGTCTTTCTCTACATCATTTCAACACACCCCTTACTTCTTCTTCTTCTTCTTCTTCTTCTCTCTCACACACACAGTAAACACACACAGAAAATTTGTTAGAGAAAGCTTAATCAGGTTGTGGTTATGGCAGGAAGAAAGAGAAGGAGATTCAAATCGTAAGTTTCTTCAACGAATTCGAGTGAAATTCAATCGAATTCTTCATGTTTTGGCTTCGTTCCTGATTGTCGTTAATTGTTCATGAAAATGGATGTATGTCGTTGTAGAGATGAGATCGATGTTTATGTTCGCAAATTCAGATGTAATATGTGTGTTTTGAGGTGAATTTGGACGAAATTAACTTGAAATTTTGGAAATTGGTGTTTGTGTGTTGGTGAATTGATGGTTTTTGGTGATGAATTTGTTCGTTGTTTGCTGGATGCGTTTTTTTCTGTGATTTGTTCGATTTGATTTGTGCATTTCGTCTGTAATTTGATGCATTTCGTCTGGAAGTTATGAATTTCAGTTTTGCTCAAAATTTAGGTTTTTAGGGTTTAGTGTCTCTAAAAATTTAGGTTTTTGAGATTTTGCAGTTTTGCTCAACATTGGTTATCCTTGATCTTGTTGTCAATGGGAATTGGGGATTATTGGCTAGGATTTAAGGTTTTAGAGTAGGCTTTTTGTTGTCGGTGCTTGACTTAACTCCGGCTTTACGTAAGGTCCGGGGAAGGATACGTAGTCTTACCCTACACTTTATGCATCAGCAGCCTTATCATTTGCTTTAAGACTTGCACTCCTGACTTTTTGTGGTTTGTGATTTAGTTAATTGAGTTGTGATTAATGGCATTTGGTCTAGCGGTATCTAATGTTTAGAATGATACCCCTCGCTAAGAGTTCGAGGGTTCGAGTCTCGCGATGAACATTGATGTATTGTTAGAAGTAGATTAGGTTTTTGTTAAAAAAAAGATAGCTGAGTTGTAGTCTTGTAGACAATATGGATCATTGTGATTTCAAACTTTTGAATTCTTGAGTTTTGTTGGAGATCATGACTGTTCTATATAATTCGTGTTTGATAGGTTAACAGTAACCTATAAAGATGATGCCCGAATTTCAGAAATGGCGAATGCTGATGAAGAGGAACAAGAAGCATGGTCATCCCTTCCAACCGAACTCCTTGAGTTGATAATTTCACGGTTAACATTAAGGGACAACATTCGCACATCTGCAGTATGCAAAACATGGTTTTCAGTTGCTTTATCAGTCAGAGTGGCCAACAAGCCGCCATGGCTTATGTACTTCCCAAAACTCGGTAACCGGTTTGAGTTTTACGACCCGTCAAACCGTAAAACATACTCTTTAGAACTACCTGAGTTACATGGCTGCAGAATTTGTTACAATAAAGACGGTTGGTTACTGCTATACAAACCAAGAACACAACGGGCCCTGTTTTTTAACCCATTTACCAGAGAAATGATTAAGTTACCAAAATTTGAAATGACTTACCAAATAGTCGGGTTTTCAACCTCCCCTAAATCTCCTAACTGTATAGTTTTTACAGTTAAGCATGTTAGTCCAACTGTTGTTGCTATTAGCACTTGTTATCCAGGAGCAACGGTTTGGACTACTGTTAATTACCATAACCGAATGCCATTCGTTAGTAGTATATGGAATAAGCTTGTTTTCTGTAACGGGCTTTTCTATTGTTTAAGTTTAACGGGCTGGCTTGGAGTTTATGACCCAAATGAGCTCACTTGGACTATTCGTGTTGTACCTCCCCCTCGGTGTCCTGATAATTTCTTTGTTAAAAACTGGTGGAAAGGGAAGTTTATGGCTGAGCATAAAGGAGATATTTTTGTTATCTACACTTGTTACAGTGAAAATCCGATTATTTATAAACTGGATCAAGTGAATAAAGAATGGGTTGAAATCAAAACGCTTGATGGGGTGACATTATTCGTGAGTTTTTTGTCATCTCACGCAAGAACAGATCTTTTGGGAATGATGAGGAACAGTGTTTACTTTTCTAAAGTTCGGTTTTATGGAAAAAGATGTATTTCATACTCTCTAGATCACCGAAGATATTACCCCCGAAAGCAGTGTCATGATTGGGGCGAACAAGATCCTTTTGAAAGCATATGGGTCGAACCGCCTGAAGATCTCTCAACATTCAGCTGGGAAGATTAATAAATGTAGCAGGTAATTTTCACTACTTTGTTATTAACTTTGTTTAGAGGTGGCAAGACAGGTGGGTTGGGTAGCATGTCTGAATGTGTTCAGGTTGAAATGCGTCGATTTTCGTATGGGTCTACACGGCCCGACTCAGGCCACAAACACTTTCATCTACTTTTAAGAGTAACTAACTCGTTAACATGATTATGAAACATATCTCATCAGATCTTTGACACACGATTTAAGTGGCTGTATGTAGACTTTGGGCTATTTTCAACCCGTTTGACCCATTCTCTTTTTAGCTAAACTTTTTATTTGACCCGTTTAAGATAAAAAAAAGCTACCCAAATCAATCTCGTAATAAGTAAACGGGTCATAGTTTCCACTTTTTGTTTTGTTTATGAAATATTCACTTCACAATTCTATACTAAAACTGTGCTTTTTCTTCGGTTTCTAGCTGAATCATGATCGACCTGGAGCGGAGTGCTTCTGAATAAAACCACCAGAAGTTTGGCTATAGACCCAACCAATGTCAAATATATTGTGGAAATAACATAATAAAACTGTGTTTTTTAGGATTTTGAGTTAACATTCAAAGATACTGCAGGATTACTAGTAGACAGTGAATTATGTTACAGGCACATTAGTTAAAAATTTCCAGTCCTAATTATTCATGCAGTTGGTTGTTTGAACTAAAGCAGATATGATTATAATGCTGACTAAATCATAATGCACTTGGTGCCAACTATCTTTACCACCATTTATTATTTAAACTACAAATTATACATCTAAACCTTTGGCAACCATACATAAGTGTTACATTCTACTCATCATTATCCTTCTTTGAAGAGGGGGAAATTATGAGAAAAAAAATGTATCGATTAACACACGTGTTATGATTTCTAATAGAGTAGAAGCTACGCGCGGTCGCGCGCAATGCAGCGTGATTTAAAGGTGTAATATAACCAAATACAATATTTTACTGTACAGTCATCGACTCGTACCAGGTCTTTTTTTTTTTTTTTTTACTATTCTACAAAACTACGAAAGTAATTTTGTTTTTATAAAGTTACTCAACTTTCATTAGCTGTCAAATCTCTCCCGCATACTCATGTACACGACTTCACTGTCATGTTGTAACTAGATGCCACTCAGAACCCTTCATACAAACAACACCGAAAATGGGTATGAATTGTTCTGTAAAACGATGTTTTTCGCTGTTTGTTTTGATGCTGTTACCATGTTTTTGAGAGAGTATAACAATGCCACTTTGTTCTTATTTAATCCTTTTTTCTTTTATTTTATTAAAAATGATATTTTGACACAGTAACACTAGTTAGAAACTTAAATCGCCTAATATATAACATTGTCTTTTTGAGATGTTGGGGCCTACTAGGGTTGGCACTTTGAGCCTTGAGGTTATGAGTTTTAGTCTGCACAAAGTGTAGAGTAAGTCTTCTGCACAAAGAGTATGTATATCAGATCGTCAAGCGATTCGGCTCCTCCCGGACTCTTACAATGAGCTAAGTCAAGAATCAAATACACACTTTTCTTTTTAAAAATCAAGTTATAATCATTTACAAAGTGAAACTACATGATTATTACATGGTGACAATGAAGCTTGCGTACACCTAGAATCAGGAACATTGTTATTTCATAGCATATAAAATAAAAAAAATTGAAAATCAAGTACCAAATGTATGATGAACAGAACATTAAGTTAAAGTTACAACACTTTTCATTGAGGTGCACCAGATCCAATAAGAATTTCCTTAATATGATCCACAAATGCTTGCATTTGCTCCCTTGAATGTGTTGGAGATGGATACACACAAGCACAATCTAGCTCGCCATCGCGAATTGTATCAAAGATCGCGAGTGAAGGACTCGCACCATGAACCGAAGCACAACCAACATAATCCAGTAGACCAATTTCTTTGTGAAACTCATTTGTATTTTCGATTAGTGCTCCATCAAATAACGAAAGCAGTGAAGTTCTCAGTGAAGAAGAAGGGGTTAAACTAGGATTGTCAACGACTTTGCACATTAATAAGTTTAAATCCGCCATGTCTGTAAAATGTTTATCGCTGTTTTTAGCAGTTGTTAAGGATGTGTAGATTCTTTGTGCTAGATCCCATAAATCTTCGCCTCCTTTGACATCATAGTTGTTTAGGATGGCGGAATGATAAAATCCTGCTCAAGTAAAACAACTTAGTAGAAGTGTGACAGTTTCGACCATTCAAGATTTACGAAGAACTGGATCAAGTATGTGTAAGTCTTACCAATATGATGATCACTGAGAACAGGCTCAAGAAGCGAACGACAGTCCATGAGAGTCGTAAGCGAATATTTTTCCGTTTTGTCATTGGGAAGGTTTTTCGAGGCACGAGCAGCAATGATTCCAGCAGCTGCTAACAGCACAAATAGTTTGATTCCCTTTGATTTGCAGCCCTGAAAGTTTAATGTCACAATACAAGTACAGCAGATTAACTAGGATCATATATGACCGTTGAATACGCTATAGCCCTCCAAAGACGATAACGGGTCAGAAAAAAGGCCCAGAAGAGTGAATGAGTCAATCTGTATCAAAAACAGATGTATGCTTTGACTATTGAGGTCATCTTACCACTTTTAAGCGTCAAATTTGATTTTAACTTTAATGTTCATGGAATAAATTTGCCAAATAAATCAAAATTTGTGAAAAATTAAGCAGATATAAGATGATTTGGAGCAAATTTGGTAAATGTACAAATGAAAACTGAATCAGAAATACAGCCCGTTTGACCTAAGAAGTCAAACTGTACTTTTCTTGTACCATCATTCTTTTGATCATAAATAAATGTCTTTAACAGAAAGTAAAGATCGTTCTAGAGATATATGTCCGAAATAGATCGTTGTGTTTATCGTCGCCCCTTTTTACAAATTGAAAGAGCCAAGATAAGTTTGCAACGACAATTTTTATAAATGACACCTTAAGCAAATCTCACGTTACTGCTGTCCGCCGAGAGATACAGGACCAAAGTCATAAGGAATGCCCGATCTCTACCCAACCAATCATTTTGGACACATTCGTCGTGGAATCCGTAAAACTCCACAATTAAACGTGTTAAGATAGAACTAATTCAAAAACAGATAGTTTGTAAAACAATATCAGTTCATAAAGGGTCGTCATTACAGTTTTCCACATATTCCATTACATTGAACGGACTATTAACCATCCGGGCCATCTAATGATCATTTTGGTCCAATTATATTCAAAGATTAAACATAATAAATTCAAAACCATTTGAATATATTGAAACCTTGAATGTTAACAGTTGATATGATATGATACGATATGAACACTTACAGAGAGAATCCGATTAGTGTCGTCCGACCCGATCTTCATCCTCACCAATTGAGTCGAGGTCGGGAAGCCCGTCTCCTTAAACTCCAAATTCGAAAACCTAAACGAATTCACCGAGTACCCTATCATATCAGCACCGCGGGCCCAAAACGGCTTACTAGCCTTTCCGGCCGGTATACAATCCTCAATCGCCAACCCGACCCCATCTTCCTTCACAATCTCCTTATCAACACCACCACCAAGCAAGCCCAACAACTCCCTAAACAAATACGCGGCAGCAGCGCGATCACACGCCGCCGTGTGCAGCCTCAACACCACGGCCCACTGCTGGTCCGGCAGCCCGTAAAGACTCACGAACATGAGGTCGGTTTCGGTCACCTGATTGTTGTTTGTGTTCAACCATGGGTTTGTGTTCATTTCATGTTCAAGGGTGAGGGTGAAAGATTGTGTGACATCTGAGGTTTGGATTTGGAGGGCGGAGGGCTCGGTGGGGGTGACGAAGGAGTACCCGTTGGCGGGGTCGTGGCGGAGCTTTGAGCGGAGGATCGGGTGGGAGTTTTGGAGCTTTTGGATGGAGGTTTGAAGGAGGGATGTGTCTGGTTGTTTGGAGAATAGGAAGGCTAAGATGCTGATGCCGGTGCCGCTTGGGACGGCTTTGCACCAGCTGTATTCGGTGCCGCCAACGGGGCGGGTGGTGGCGTCCGGAGGAGATTGGGCGGACATTTGATCGGAGATGATGGTGGTTTATGATTGTTGTTATGGTTGGGAGAATGCATGAGAAAATGCATGTAGAGGAAGTTTAAACAGTTGGAGAGAAAAAGTCAAAGGCTTGTTTCTAATGTTTACGTGGGTGATAAAGATTAGAAAACTCGTGAGATTTTGGTGTTTTCTATTTTTAATTTATTTCAATTTTTATTTTTTATATTATTTAGTAAAAACTTAGTATTTAAAATTAAGGAATTAGATCTAAAAATATATTAACAATCAGTAATTTGCTCAATGACACTTTTAATTAAACCATGATGATTGTGAGTGAAATGGGGAATTGAAGATCTAACTCATAGATCTTCAATTATTCGAGTGAATATCTAATTCAAACTTTTATCAAATGTATGATCCACAAACATGATCAAGCTAAAATTACAATAATTTTTATCAACTTACACTACATCCAACAAGAATTCTCTTCATATGATCCACAAAATCTTGCATTTGTTCCCTTGAATGTGTTGGGGATGGATATACACAAGCGCAATCTAGCTCACCATCACGAATTGAATCAAAGATTGCAAGTGAAGGGCTCACACCATGAACCGAAGCGCAGCTAATGTGATCCACTAAGCCGATTTCTTTATGAAATGGGTTGGTGTTTTCGGTTATGGGTTCTTCAAACACAGAAATGAGAGAAGTTCTCAATGAAGAAGAAGGGGTTAACCCGGGGTTTTCTATGGCTTTGCACATCAAGAAGTTTAAGTCCGCCATGTCTGTAAAATGTTTGTTCTTGTTTTTCGCGGTTGTAAAGGATGTATAGATTCTTTGTGCTAGATCCCATAAATCTTCCCCTCCCTTTATGTCATGGGAGTTTAAGATGGCTGAATGGTAAAATCCTGTGTGAATCAAACAATTTCAGTACACATACTCGTGCATACCATTTATGCAGTTTATGAAGATACGTACGCCATCAAAATCATTCTCATCTCAAATGTATGCATATGCATACACGACTAACATCATATATGAGCTAAAATACATGAAAATTAATCTTACCAATATGATGATCACTAAGCACAGGATCAAGAAGTGAACGACAGTCAACGAGGGTCGCAAGTGAATACTTTTCACACTTTTCATCGGGTAGGTCTTTAGTAACACGGGTAGCAATAAATCCAGCCGCAGCTAAGAGCCCAAATAGTTTAACCCCTTTTGATTTACACCCCTGAAAATTAACATCACAATGCATATACAACATATTAATCAGAGCATAAAAGAAGACCAATTGAACCCTAATAACCCTTCAAAACTGACTTTAAGTGCACCAATTCACCAAATAACCCAAAAGAGTGAATGAACGGTTCCTCGAGTTAGAATCAGATCATCGATCAATATTTTTTTTTAACTCGACCATAACTTAAATGATGCTATCTCTAATCACCCCATACTTACATAGCCAGATGGCCTTGATCAACCAGACAGAATTAAAATCATCAACAATAATGGGTCACTGACATAAAGAATATCATAGATTTGAAATGTATTATATACATACTTATCTAAACATAACTCTTAATGCAAATGTTAAACGATAGGGGGTTTAAGATTCATACACCACCAATTAGGCATTCTACACCACTTGACACACTATAAACGACCATTTACATGATCATAAATTTGAAATCTATATTATATACCTATCTAAATACAATGATCGTGAATGCAAATGTTAAACGATAGTGGGTCTGGATTAATACACCCCTGATTAGGCGTTCTACAATAAGTAAACTGCAGTTTACACGCCTGATAACTAGAGATCATCTTGTTATCGTTTAGGATCTTGTTATCCCTAAACGATAACACAATGATACGATATGATATGAACATTGATCCAAATCAATACAGTATACAACAAGAACACTTACAGCAAGAATCCTATCGGTATCATCTCCCCTAATCTTCATCCTCACAAACCGACTCGAATCCGGAAGCCCCCCTTCTTTAATCTCCAAACTCGAAAACCGAAACGCATTCACCGAGTACCCGATCACATCAGCCCCACGAGCCCAAAACCCCTTATTCCCTTTTCCAGCAGGCACACAATCCTCAATCGCTAACCCTAACCCCTCTTCCCCCACAATCCCCCCTTCACCACCCATCAACCCCACCAGCTCCCTGGCCACACGCGCCGCCGCCGCCCGGTCACACGCCGCCGTGTGAAGCCGCAGCACCACCGCCCACCGCCCCTCCAGCAACCGATAAACACCAACAAACATAACCTCAAATTCAGATTCAGATTCAGATTCAGGTTCTTGATTGTTTGCCCAGGGGTTTGTGTTGATTTCTTGTTCGAGGGTTTGATAGAAGGAGAGGGGGAGATCGGAGACTTGGAGATTGAGGTTTGGTGGGTGGGAGGGGGTGGTGAAGGAGAAGGTGTTGGTGGTGGGGTGGTGGCGGAGCTTTGATCGGAGGATGGGGTGGGAGAGTTGGAGGTTGAGGATGGAGGTGTGGAGAAGGAGGAGGTTGGGGGGTTTGGAGAGTAGTAGGGCGGAGACGGTGACGCCGGTGCCGCCGGGGACGGCTCTGCACCAGCTGTGCTCCGTGCCGCCGACGGGGCGGGTGGTGGCGTCCGGCGGAGACTCGGTGGACATCTCGCCGGAGAAGAAGACCAGAGGTTAGTGAGCAGTGAGTTTGGTTTCAACTGAATCTACTGTATATTATTATACGTTGTTGTTTGTTATTTTATTATTATTTCGTTTTTGTAAGAATTTAATAGAAAACGAGAATCCATTTATCCAACTATCCGACTACTTTTTTTTACAACGATCTTGCGTACTTTAAAAATAACAATATACTATTCTACATGTTTTATAAAAAAAGTTAAAATTTAATAATACTAACTATTAATTATTGGTCAATATTAATCCCAACTAATAATTTAATCCGTATTAATCTTAATTTTTGATTTTATTACTTGTAACAGCCTCATGCTAACTGTTTGTTAACATCGTTAGTTTTTTTATTACGTGACATGCGACATGACGTATTACATAATTAAAATAAACTTTTATATATATTCATCAATTTTTGCATTTTTTTTGTCTCCAAGCTACCAAACCAACGATAAAAGCATTATGTTGAATAATTTCTAAAAAACATATTTTATAAAAAAAATTGAGTACTATATTTATATTTTTAATTATAACTATGTTACACGTCACGAGTCACGCTACGTGATAAATCATACAAAACTAACAGAGTCAACGAATAATTAGACTAGGATTATCATTTCGGGTTCTTTTGTTTTTTTGTATTACATAAAGTTATTGTTATCTTATCATTTTGTATTATAATAAAATGTACACAATAATATTATTTTACCAATATGTTTTTGTCATTTACGGTGTGACTTTTTAAAATTTCTTTAATTATATCTCAATAGATTATTCAAAGTTTTCGTATAATTTGTGAAATGTTAAAGAAATCCCAAAGTTTTTGTTTAATTTTCAATTTCGACAATGAATGAAAATAATCAGTATATTTAGAAATATTAGACATCAGAGTATAAATCACTTTAGGTTTCTTTAATTTTAAGTAATTTATACTTTTACATATTAGACGTCTAGTATAAATTATTTATACCGCTGTTTTTTTAACTCATTTTAATGTTTTACCATATTGTGTTTTTTATTACAACTTTTAAGTCGATTTACATTTCTTACCATGTTTTATTACTGTAATTTAAGATTTATTACAATCAATATGTCATTTTTCTCTTTAACAAGTCGGAAGTTGCTCATATATTTTCTTCCTTGATTTGGTTTTGGCTTTTACTTTAGTACTTTTTGTTTTTTTTACCTCAACTATTGTCAACCACCGATATGCGATATGTGATAAGTACTTACTATAGATTCATATGGTGTTACATCCTTCTCAACCATGTTCATTATGTGATGCAACACTTGAAATCAATAATATTATTAATACTCTAACCCGTTTACTCTAAATGCTAATATGTTTAACTTCTTGTTAAATCATTTTATGTTAACAAAACATGTCATAAGTTATCAGATCTTTGTAATTAAATCGAGTAGTAGGACAAACTATTTATTGTTATTTTGTTATTTGATCCTTTTTAAGTATTTTATTTCTTTTACGTTATATGTACCTTAAAAACTTTACAATATTAAAACGGATCAAGTTTAATAGTTGACATGTCATATTCAATCATTTTAATTTATTTTATAACATTTTATTATTATTATTATTATTATTATTATTATTATTATTATTATTATTATTATTATATAGTATAATAATTATTATTATATAGTATAATAATTATTATATATATTAATTATTATTGTTATTATTATTATTATTTAATTATTATTATTATTTAATTATACAGAGTTAATTACGCAAATGGTCCCCGTGGTTTATCCAAAATAACATGTTTGGGTAATAAAGGTTTAACAGGTTAAGGTATTGTGTTTTAAATTATGTAACGAGAATAGGTATTAACACTAACGAATGTTATTTTTTCTGTTAAGTTTAAGGGTATTTTAGTTTTTTCACATCTAAGGGACAAATTATGTAACATTTATATTTGATGGGCTGATTATGTAATTAAATCCAGTTAATATACAAATATCTATAAAAAAGAAATTATCCACAACCTCATCATCATCACCATCGGAGCATCAACTCCGGCACCCTTCCACCAACACCATCCATCTCCATCGCCCATCTCTTTTACACCTAACACCGGTCGCTGTCGCCAGCACCCTAGTCATCACCATGGTCGCATCATCTCCCCTTCCCTTTCTCTTGTTAGCCCTATTCTCTACGACCACCGATCACCAGCAACCACCATCACCGCCGCCCATTGAACCATCTCCACATTCTCTCTTGTATAAAACCCAAATCAATTGCAATCATCATAATCAACATCACATTATCTCATCATACTAAAATGAGAAGCTAGGGAAGGTGAAGAACCGACGGTGAAGAATTGGAGGTGGGGTACTGTTAACCCTAATCTCCAACATACTACACATTAGCCACCAGATCTGTCAACCCAGTTACCCAGCCACTATCGTCGTCAACAACCTAACCACCACCACCAGGAATCAGTTTTTTTGTGAATTAGGGTTCTTGTGATTAGGTATTGATGATGACTTTGGTAAGTTGATGAGAAAAACGTGTCTTTTAATTTGTTTGTATATAACCGAAAGGGGGTTTTGACCAAGGTGGTGGTTTCCGACAGTGGTGGGTAACAATGGTGGTGGTTGTTTGGTTTTTGAAATAGACGTAAGTGGGGTAGTTGGGTGGGGGTTGGATATTTTTAAGTTATAGATAATTACATAAATGGTCCCTATTAAAAAAAGATATAGAATTACAAAAGTAGTCCCTCAAAGGGTATCGTAGTCATTTTAATTTAACAAAAAAATTAACGTCCGTTAGTCTTAATACCCATCTTTGTTACAAAATTAAAAACACAATACCCTAACCTGTTACAAAAAACCCTTAGTACTCAAACCTGTTATTTTGAATAAACCACAAGGACTATTTGCGTAATTAACTCTAAAAAATTATATCTAATCAAGATAAGTATTTTTTTACTGTAAATCTCTAAACCAATCTACCATTTTTAACTTAGCTTTAAAATTTTCTTGCAACTCTATAATCCCGTCGTTATCAAGGTGTATGACACGCTAGACATAAGACGCAACCAGCCATATCCATCATATGATGTACGCTTAACTCATCCGTGCATTAATATTATTATTTAATTATAAAAAATTATATCTATAATCAAGATAATTATTTTTTTTACTGCAAATCTCTAAACCAATCTACCATTTTTAACTTAGCTTTAAATTTTTCTTGCAACTCTATAATCCCGTCGTTATCAAGGTGCATGACATGCTAGACAGAAGACGCAACCAGCCATATCCATCATATGATGGACGCTAAACACATCGGAGCACTAATATTATTATTACTTAAATTTGTTTGCTTTAAATACTAACTTGTTTAAGTTTATGTTTAGTCATGTCATGTTAATAATTTATATCATAAATTTTTAGCTCCTTCTCAACCATGTCCATCATGTGAAGCAACATAGAAAACACATGCAAACAACAATAATATTATTATTATTTTAATTTTTGAATTGTGTGATACAATTGTTACTCTACTTTTATTTGTGCATAAGTTCGTATTTTTATGATTAGAACTAATTTTAAGTCTACCAAGGATTATATTAAAATTGGAGAGGGATGTTGGTTATTTTAGTTTTATCATTGTCATTTTAATATAAATTGATTTAAATAAGAACCAATTAGAATATAAAATATATAGAGATACAAGTTAGAGATATGAGATGCATACTAATTCAAACGCTGTAAATCAAGAGGATGAATCCCTCGACCCCACGGGGTTTGGGCAACGCCCTGATAGCAAGATAGAAGTTGTGATAGCTTTGGTGGGGTCCAACAGACATCACCTAGTCTGATTGACGTAAATTTCTTGAAAATAAATGATTGGTAGTAACGATCATGAATAACAATCCGATAGTGCTTATTTGGCTAATTTAAGCATCGGAAGCAAAATTGATATTTGGTAGCAAGTGTGAACTCTAATGGTAACTTTATTACTACGCATGGTTTAAAGGTAGGTTGTAGCTAACTTAATTACTATTGATGTTTTTACTATGAATATAACTACCAATTGATAGTTATGAAAACTGTAACCACCAATTATCATGATGTTTTATGAATGGTTGTGATGATTTAATGCATTCTTTCATCCTTTATTTAAAGATTGAATTAGGTCTAAATTCGATACGAAATCCTTAACTTACTTCACACTTGTTTTTGAGCTCTCACTAAAAATAGTATCTACACAATTTTCAAAGATATCCAACTTTTCACGAATCATAAAAGTGAGTACGTGCAGTTGTTATTATGGTTGCAAATCCTTATGTAAAAAAAGGTGCTCGTAAAAATTTCATTGCAAAAATATTGTGATTGATTCTGGACTCATGAACATTGACTATTTTTGAGACTGATATTTCTATTTTATGTTTTGCAACTAGTTTGTGACTATATATGTATCAAGCGTCCTGCATGTGAAAACTGACTACCTTTTTGCAACTATGAGAAACAATCAACAAATTTGCCCTCGTTCAACGATCGAAATAGATAGGGTCATTACTTTCAGTGTCATCATTATTTTGGTCGCAAATCATTAGTTAAATAATGACTACTTTTTCAATTGTAATGTTCGGTTGCAAGCATCTAGTGACATATCCGCTACGCTTGAAGCGAAACGTTTAACTCACTATGATTAAGCAAGAGAAGATAGAGATTGTCTTGGTAACCATTTTCGCAAAAGCATCTATACCCTCCATTCTCACTCTCAAAATTACACACGCTATTGTGTTTGACACTCGTCACAACCCCTACTCTCGGTAGCCCATGACATCTTTCTCGAGGAACTATCACCTATGAATTACCCAAGGTTTTTAGTTTCGTCAAGAGATTTCTGAATGACGTGTTTGTCATTAAAAACCCTATGTTTTGATGTTTTGTAGGGAAGGTTGTATAAGCTTATAGATCATCTCAACCTTCAAACCTTGAGGCCTTGGCTTGCGTATTTCCGGTGTTATTTTAATGGTTTAATCTGGTTTATTATGCTTTAATTTGAATAACTGCATATTTAATAACATTGTGATGGGATAAATATTTAATAACATTGTGATGGGATAAATATTTAATATTCAAAGTAAATACTGAATAGTGTGTGTACAAATACATGAAATGTTAAGCCTTCTAAACAACTGGTTTGGGCCTTTTAGATAGTCATCATTTGGGCCTATCCCTCAAAATCTCTTGGGCTCTTATTTAGGATACTTGCATTTAGGTTTGGTCCGGGTGGCTTAGTGAGTTAGTGATGAGCCTAAACCGTCTAATTGTCTAAACAGGTTAAATGGATCGTATATTTATTAAAAAACTAAATTACATGGATTAATGGATAATCCCTTTCGTCTTATCATATAATTGATGTCATACTAACTTTTGAAGGTGCATAACCTTGTTTGTCAAAGCGGACCAATTCAAATCGGTTCAGGTTTGGTCAGCAAAAGTCGGAACCAGTTCTGGTCAAATCGGTTTAGGTTTGGAACCATTTTTGATGGAGTTTGACTGATTCGAAAACCCGGTTTTAACTAGTTTGGATTTTGTCTGGTTCTAACCAATTTCTACTAATAGGATTACAGGCCAATACCTTATGGTTCGTTACGATTTCTAACTGGCTCTTCCTAAGCTGGTTCAGAACCTGTTCAGATTCAAACCGAATTTAAAAAAGACAACAAAAAGTATTATTCAATTAGATAAAGAAAAATATAGGAAAGTTGTGACAGAACTTTAGAAAATAAAAATTAAATTTAAACAATAATGCGTTTTAGCTAATTTATAGGTATGCGGATGAATGGACTATATGAATCTAAATCCATGAGACATACAAACTAATGAGTTTTTCAAAGTTACACATTCAACCCTCATGTAATTGCAAATAGCCCTCTTCGCACTACACACTTACCCTTTTCGCCCTTTAATTTACTTCTAATTATTTTTCTACCCAATGTTATATCACATGTTGCTCTCATGTTATTTTTCTTGTTTCTGAACTATGATATTTTATACAATTCTGAAACTACTGTTGCGACATGCTTGTTAATATACACGTTTTGATGTAATTTTTGTTTAAAATCAAGTTGTGCGTGAATATATACAAGTTATAAAAGCCTAAGTGTACAAGCCGTCAAAGTTTTTTTTAAAGGTTTTCCTTTTCATAGTTTTTATTTAATGGCTAACTCGATCACTAACGAGCTACTAACCCACCCGGTCGTCTCAATTACACAAGTATCGAATGGATGACACGTCCCCAAAAGGAAGCTTGTACATCAGTTCGCCCTCATTATTTCCGAACCTGAGACCATACTTTAAAAGAAACCACCTGACACAATCTGAAATCTTTTTTTTTAGATGGGACCAGAAATAACACCTCCATGTATTTTAATAAAGTCTAGGGATATATCACCTCACCCACCGGCCATTTCATTCTTTAAAATATGAGTTTTTAAAATATTTTAGATTTGCCATTTCAATGTAATTATTTTTTATTAGTGCTTTGACATTGATTAATTTCACGAGACAAACAGTAACACTTTTTTATTTATTGAAATTTTATTTAATTTTAGTTTCATGTACTTTAATGTATAAACACTAACTTTAGTAAATCCGTGTATTACACGGGTTGAATAAATAAAATATTAAATATAATAAAATTTTATTAATTATAAAATTATATTTTAAAATAAGATATGATTAGAATTACCTATGAGTAAAAACTATAAGTATTAGAACAATAAACAAACACGAACAATGCCTTGTTTGTGTTCGTTCGATTCGTTTGCATCTCTAGTCTTTAGTAGGACCTAGAGCGCTTGACTTTTCTCACTATTCTACATCAAAACTTTCTATTAATAAGGTTATCAAACTACATCATCTTTTTAGAAGTGTATAAAAAACCGGTTTGAAAAAAATCCGAACCTAACCCGACCCGAACCGATCGTTTGTATACGGGTTTGAAACCCGGCATCAGAAACCGGTTTCAAATAAAAAAAACCAGTTAAACCGGTATAAAAACCGGTTTGTACATAGTAAAAAAAACTAGCCCGGTTTAAAAACCGAACCGCTTTGGCAAAAAAAAAAATGGTTTGTACGCCTCTAAATTTTTGTAGTTAACCTTGTAAATGGTTCTCTATTGTTTTCTTAACTTTGTAGTTAAATTCTCGTGTTTTTAATTTCTCTTCGAAGACTTTCACTCAACAATCATTTCCATACATGAGATTACTTTTAACATATCGTATGAAATGTTCTAACTTATACATGGAATGTAATGATTTTCACTTGGTGTACACATAACACTTTGCTTGGCTCAAAGGATGATTCTGCGTACCAAAAACAAATGAGGAAGATCGATTTTGGCACATATTTGTCATTGATAAAGTTTTTGAAAGGTAGCAACACATGACAAATAAGTTTGGAACTTGTTTGTGCCAACTATGTGTTAAGATCATTAGACATTGATCACACATGTTTTGCAAAACGTTAGTTTCCTATTAGATAATAAATAAAAGCTTGTAAAACATTTCCCCTAACGCGATCATTAGACTTGAAACTTTTTTTATCTAGTGAAAGGATGAAAGTTTGTTTTTTTTGTTTTGTTTTTTGAATACAAGGAGCCAAATTTAGAATGCCTGGTTACCTAATTTGACAATTTAAGTGTTAAATCTCTATAAATATATCTTTAAATTGATTTTTCACTTCGGGTTATTATTACTTTTAATGAGGGAGAACATTTTCAGTTACTAGTTATTAGATTAGATATATTTTTCTTCTATGTGTGTAGTTTGATATTAACTATGGACAATTTACGATTACTAAAAGTAGCTTTTGTCCATAGCTTTTCACCACTGAAAGCAGTTGCTTACAGATTTTCATTTAATTCAATTAACTGAAATCCAAAGAAAATATAAATATATTTTTCTAACTTTTATCGTGTGATTACGTATGAAATTTCGACGGATCCCATGAAATTTAGAAAAAATTGAACAATATGAAAATTAAGTACTAAATATCACATGGATACATTGCTAATTTTTTTGAACGGCAAGATGAAATACCATTAAAACTAGCCAGGTGCTATATAAACAATACAACAAACGAAACTAAAGGACAAAAAAGACTACATATTAATGTTGAAAGATCGTCAATTGTTTCATTCCACCTTGATCTTATACGAACGATTGTTGACCCATAGATAAGACATTGACTTGACCTCTCCAGATAGGTTTTCCACCGAGGAATGTTTGTCATTAAAAACCCAATCATTTCTCGCTTTTCAAATGCACAAATAAGCTGTCATTATAATGGCTTGAATAAGCTTCTTTTTTGTTTTGTTTCCCGCCACCGAGTCACTAATATCTTCAAAACAAAAAAGCATACATAGGAGTAAAACTATTACGCATACATAGGTTTTTGACAAACCACCAATGATCCTACACACCTAGGTTTTTGAAAAACTGCCAAGATGACCTCGCTTGTTTAACTAACTCCGTCAAATAGGTCATTTAAGTAATCCAGATTTTTATAAAATAAAAAACCATTAGCCTTTTTATTATATCTATTGATATGAACAAGAAAGATTATTATTTGTTATTATGTCTATCATATAAGTACGAAATATTATTATTTGTTGTTATATCTAGTATAGGGCCCGGTTACTATACAAATTGTAATTTTCGTGTGAAGCGTACGAAGTCACCAGGGCGTGACACGTGTTTTTTAACGTAGGGGTTGTTTTGTCCGCATCATAATTACACATAAAAGGTACATAATTATGCAAGTTATATTCATAATTAGACAAGTTATATTCATAATTAGACAAGTTATATCTATTATTATGCAAAGTAAAATTACTCACGTTATAAAAAATAATTACCCAAGTTATATGATAATTACGCAAGTTATGTTCATAATTACGCATTTAATAATCACGCAAGTTATACGCACAATACATAGACGTTTAAAAAAATGTTGATTTTTTAAAGAAAAGTATAGCAATATTATACTCAAATTAAAGAGAATAAAATGCTTGATTTTATGGTGTATTTTTTTTAAAAAAATAATGTCATATAAAAAAGTTATATACATTTAAAAAAACTGGGGGAATTTAAAAAAAATCAACAATTATATGCTATTTCCGAAATTACCCCTCCAACCATCATTCCATGCGTGGTTATTTCTCCTTTAATCTGAACCGTCCATCTCTTAAATCAATGATTGGAATTACTTCGCAGACTTCGTACGATTTTTTAACTTTGTATAGTAAACTTTCTCGTCTAGTATATGTGCATAAAATATAAAAAATCATCAAAACTTTAAAATATATGAGGTGCCTCCGCTCAATCGTGAAACTACCCTATTAAAAGCTTATATTTTATACTAGCCTTGGTAAGCCCGTGTATTACACGGGTTATGAATAAATAAAATATTAAATGAGATAAAAATGATTAATTATAAAACGATATACTAAGACATTATATGATTGGAATTACGTATGTGTAATAACTATAACTAATAAAACAACAATATGAACTTTTTAATTTTTTTTCAAAGATAAATTAAATATTCTGTTTCAAAATAACGTTTTAAAGTTTTTTAATTTTTAAAAATTTCCTTACTATAATTCTCTATTTTAATTATTTTTGTTTTATAAAAAATTACTTTAAAAAAACCAATTTTAGAATATTAACTAAAAATAGTTTGATTTTTTAGAAAATTTTCTTTTTATAGAAAACTATTTCTATAGAAATAACATTAATAAAAAAAATCTATTTCTTAATATATTAAAAAACTAATTATAATGTAAAAATAAATAAATAATATTATTAATAATTATTGTAGTTATTTAATATGAGAGAGTATAAAAATAACATTAATATAAAAAATCTTCTTCTTAATATATTAAAAAATAGTTATAATGTAAAAATAAATAAATAATATTATTAATAATTATTGTAATTATTTAATATGAGAGAGAAACGAGAAAAGTGTGATTAGAATGAATGTGATGCTGACACGTGACACTCTTATTTACCCTTTTATTAGAGTAAGGAGATTTTAAGTAAATTAAAACTTTTTTTCCCTTCTTTCTATAAATACCCCTTTCAAGCTTAAACAACCCTTCACCTTGTAACACCCAATTATAACCTATCACTCCTTCTTCATCACCTTCATCCTTCTTCCACAACACATTCTAACACCAAATTGCATATAACTTAGAACAGTGACTTCATTAAAATGATGGATATTTGCACTAAACTAATTAGGGTTTTGTTATGTTATATCCTAATAATCTTGAATACTTTCAATGGTGATGGTGTAGTGATGGCTTTCCACAAGGTTTATCCAAACTACCAGTCTGCAAGTGCTGTTAAAGTCAATCAGGTTCATAAGACTGCTTACCATTTCCAACCCAAACAAAATTGGATCAATGGTACAAACTCTTCTTTTTCGTATTCTTTTTTGACATTACATACGTTGCAAATGCGTTTTCGTAGCAAAATTTTGTAGCAAAAACGACTAGGTATGAAATGATTAACTAGTTAAAGATGGAGCGCGCAACAATCTTTTGCTACGGATTTGCTAGCAAATACCTATGTTTGCTAGTATGAAATGATTAACTAAAGATGTATGTACCTTGCGTGTACAAGCGTTTTCTTGTTAGGAGATAATATTAAGATGAGATTAGTAGAAAGGATTGCACACAAATTAGTAACTTCATGAAAGAATATCTTGAGATTTCAGCTATCGAATTTGATGAAGTATAGTTGTGTGCTAATATAAAAACTATATATAAGTGTGTGTATGTATATACAAGTTAACATTCAATAAAGGAACTAACATTTTGCACTTAGAGTATAATTTAAGGATCAGTTAGTGAAATGTTGCGGTTCTTATGAATATTTAATTTCTTATATGATTTAAATATCTTAGAGAGAGGGACTTCGAACAATCTCACTAGCATGCTAATGGTTATGTAATTAAGTCCATTTTTATGTGTTTAACTCTTGGTGGAGATTCAATTACAAAATGTCAAAATCTATAAAAAGACCCCTTAAATTGCATGTTTTTAGATTTGTTAAAATTGTAATTGTTTAGGTTATTCACATGTGAACACATCAAACTATGCGTGTCATGTATAATATTTTACTTTCATTTTCGTTTGAAAGTCGATGGATTACACACGAGCATTAACTGAACTATATGTGAATTAACGTGCACATAAATTCATAGTACTCTCGACTCTCAGCCTTTTTTGTTATCCTAGTTTACGTCTAGATTAATTTAGAATTACCAAAAGAGTATGAATAGTTAAAAAATCCTTTTAAATTATGTGGTAATTCATATGTGGATAAGTTAATTCATTTCTTCATATTGAAGGATTGTTTAATACATTGTTTTACATACAAAATTGTGAAAATTTTACGAATATATATGCATATCGTTAATGTGAATCATAAGATAATCATGGTGTGATATTATAGCTATCGATTTTTCTCTCTCACTATATTTATTATGTGTTAGAAATGATTTTTGTAGTTTTAAACTAGGACGGTATGTAATTGCATAATCTTATCATATCATGTGTTTTATTTTCTTCTATTTTGATTTAGTTAAGTAAATTAATTGTTAATATTTGGTTACGTATAGTATATACCGTTACCTCGGATGCGAGTTATTAATTTAATAATTACTTTTACTATTTTTTCAAAAAACACACGTATATATCATTGAATATCTCTGTTGCATGCTACTTCCGGTTGTGATCAGTTAATTTTCATGCAGACTGCAGTTTGTTTGGGTCCACAAATATAATACGTACTGCCAATAAAGTCATAATTTTATATTACATCTAAATATATAGATTAATGTTATTTTCTTGAAAAAATTAATTGATTGGCCAAAACAAATTTGTTCTCAAGTATTTGTGGAGAGAATTGAAGAACACATGCGATGGAAAATTTGCCACCTGATCGAACATCAAAGATGTATATAATACATAATATAATTGGTCACTAGTTAAAGGGTAGCTCAGTATTCAACACATATGACATGAAGATAGAAAATATAAATAAAATCAATTAGAATAGATAAAGTTATATCTTTATATTTTGGTAAACGTTAATTCATGTTGATTACATGTTCTTTGCATTTATGCTTTCTCCTATGAATGTTTTTGATTATTCATTTGTTCTTTTCATAATTGAGCTAATATATGTTTCCTCCTTGATGTGCTGCTTAAATACAATGAACGCTCGTAGATCCAAATGGTAAGTTTTCAAAAATATAAATAAGATTTAACACACAAAATATTTGACTATATATACAAGCTATTCTAACCATTTACATTGGTTTTAATGTTATCTAACAGCACCAATGTATTATAAGGGACTGTACCATTTCTTCTGTCAATACAATCCCAAAGGTGCGGTGTGGGGCAACATTGTGTGGGCCCACTCCATATCAACAGACATGATTAACTGGATATCGTTAAAACCTGCACTCGAACCATCAAAATGGTTTGATAAGTACGGGTGTTGGTCAGGTTCAGCCACAATCCTTCCAGGTGATAAACCGGTCATTTTGTACACCGGAGTGATAAAAGAAAAGCCAGAACCAGGTTATCAAGTTCAAAACTATGCGATACCTGCTAATTATTCAGATCCATACCTCCAAGATTGGGTTAAGCCCGACAACAATCCAATCCTAAAACCCAATCTAGAGAACATTTCGTCTTTTCGTGACCCTTCAACGGCTTGGTATAACAATGGGTATTGGAAAATGTTGATCGGTAGTCGACACTATAATCGAGGGATTGCTTACTTGTATCGAAGCAAAGATTTTGTTAAGTGGATACGTGCTAAGCACCCGTTTCATGAAAAATTGGGTACAGGCATGTGGGAATGCCCAGATTTTTACCCATTATCATCTCAGGGTCAGAGAAATGGTTTGGACACTTCAACACTAGTTAGTGGCACTAAATATGTTTTTAAAGTGAGCCTTGATGAGACTAGAGACGAATGCTACACGATTGGAGAATATGATGTGGAGAAAGACCAATACCACCCAGATAACACATCCGGGTGGGAGGCAGGGTTAAGATATGATTATGGAAATTTCTATGCATCCAAATCATTCTTTGATCCTATGAGGAAACGAAGGATTTTATGGGGTTGGGCTAACGAGTCAAGCACAAGAGAAGAAGATGTTGCTAAGGGATGGGCTGGAATTCAGGTATATATCAACTCACAATCTTTTCATGTCTGATCAATGTGAACTCGTAACAAATCTAGCATTTTTAGCTAATTATATAACTTTGTAAACTTAACCCGTAGTTAATTCCACGAATGGTTTGGCTGGACCCTAGTGGAAAACAATTGCTACAATGGCCAATTCAAGAACTAGAAACCCTAAGGGGTCAGAAGAAGAATCTAAAGAATGTGAAACTAAACAAAGGTGATATCAAGAAAGTTAAAGGAATTACTGCCGCTCAGGTTTGTCTTTAACAGTAGCTAGTTGTAGTATTTAGTTTTATATCTTATCATAAATTGTGTTCCATACTTGTCGGGTATCCTTTACTCAATATCCATCATGTCCGCATATGTCTGCAGGCTTCTAGTATACTCATTTATGGTTTTATGTTGTTAAAATTTACCTGATGAGATACTCGTTACCCGAATCTGATCTTTAACTTGCATAAAAACCAAAAATCTTTGACTATAAAACCAACAATTCTATAATTTTAATATTTTCAAGTTTGTTACTGCTTAAACACAGGCTGATGTAGATATTCGATTTTCTTTTGCGAGTTTGAGTAAAGCTGAGGCATACAATAGAAAGTGGGACAAATTTCTACCACAAGATCTTGCAAAACATCTATGTGCAATTAGTGGTGCAATTGTTCAAGGTGGACTCGGACCATTTGGAATTCTAGCACTTGCCTCCAAGAATCTTGAAGAATACACTCCAGTCTTCTTTCGGGTTTTCAAGACTCGTGACAAAAGTTATAAAGTTCTCATGTGCTCTGATGCCACATTGTAAGCTCATTCATAGCCAACAATGGTTAAAAACTTTTTTCATTGAACTCGTGTTACACAGTTCGTAAACCAAAGATTGAGTGTAAGATGGGTAGAATAAAAATTCCAGAATGAAGGGTGTTCATATAGGGGTATTAATCTCTCGCATGACATAAACCTAACACACAATCTATGGGTTTATGTTTATATTATAGGTGCGCGTCAGTTTTCGGTCGAAACTGTGAACATGTTTAGCTAAACCTGTTGACCCATAACTTTTATAGTTTTCTTAATTTTCTATAATTATTTTTTTATGACATACGCTAAATTGATTGGGTAGTTTGTGTTAGAAACTAACAGACATATAGTTTAAACATAATTATTTTACATACATTTGTCTTTTGTTATAGTTTTAATTTTTAGTGTATCAATATGTAGATACTAAATTAAAATAACTTCTTAGCAACTAGTTATGTTCGTGTCAACCATAAAGACTTGTGTTGTATTCAGGTTCATGTGTTCAATATGATTTTTTGGTTCTTGCTAAATCTTTGGGTTCGTGTTGGATTCGACCCGCTAACCCGTGAACACAGATGCACAATTCAATTCACCTCTAGTTCATATACAAGAAAATAACCAAAACTTAACTAACATTTGTTTTTGTAATCAATACAGTTCCTCCACTAATAAAAATGAGTACAAGCCACCATTTGGAGGGTTTGTGGACGTCAATTTAGCTAACAAGAAGCTTTCGCTTAGGAGCTTGATCGATCATTCGGTTGTGGAAAGCTTTGGAGAGGGAGGAAAAACGGTCATCACATCCAGGGTTTATCCTAAACTCGCAGTGTTCGGTGATGCACACTTGCATGTATTTAACAACGGCACAGAAATCATAACGGTTGAGAAACTGAATGCTTGGTCCATCAATACACCTATTATGAACTAAGCCAAAATTTATAACATTAAATAGATAGCAATAAGTTTTAGAGGGTATTAGTTTTAATGACTTATGTACTATATGTTTATTATCCTATCTATAAATAAACCAAAGCCATGAACAGTGGTTTACTATTTGTGATGCTTTATGTACAACAGCCTATTGCACCACCGCCTTTCATCTTTCTTTTATACCTATTACACTACTGATTTGTTCTGTCAAAAGTGTGTTCGGTTGTTTGCTTTCTTTTCTAGAGAGAGAGGCACTCCGGTGTTAACCCACTGCATCACCGCAGCGGTGGCTTTTTTCTTTAGAGGGGGAGTCGATTTGGCGATCGACCCTGTTGCCGCTCTGCCTCCCCTGTGTGGTAGAGGTAGAGCAGGTGGCGGTGTCTAGGACTGCTGTCGCTACAGTCGTTCCTTGCGGTGGACATGGGACATGGGTTGTCGACAACCGTGGATCTTGCCGGAGTTGTCAGAGTAACCATGCAACCACCGATTGTTGGTGGGTAGCAAGCTAGCCGTAGATCTCGTTGAAGCTTAGGTAGGTTTGATCTTTTTGGGTTATTTTTGTTAGTGTAACGATGCCAGTGATAGATCTTGGCGGAGGTCTCAGAGTGGTCATAGCAACCACTGATTCTTGGTGGGGGGGGGGGGGGGGTCTGGCCATAGGTCTAGCCGGAGGTCTCACCCTTTAACAAGGGTTGATCCTTTTAGTGTTTTTTTTTTATTGTGGCAAACAGGTTTTAGGAGTGGCTACTATACCGATACCGTGACATTTTGTGGGTTGTCTCTGTTACTATCGGTGTGGGGTGTAATGTAGCCTCGTTGTTGCTAGAGGCATAGACTCATCAGTCCTCTTGGCGGCGGCACAGGTCGTCATCCATTTTGTTCCTCTGTTTTATGTGGTTTACTATTCCTTTTGCATGTTGAGGTTTCGGGTTTCTTTGTGATGGGTCTCAGGGTTTCATTTTATTTGGGGTGTTTGGAGTTGTGGTGCGATTACGAACATTGAATGTGGATATTTGAATTGATTTGTGGTTATTCTTCTGTTGTGGAGGCCAGAAAGGAGTTTCTGGTATCATGCATATGTTGTTGACCCATGCCATTGCATGTTGTTGTCAATGATGATGCTCTTGATAAGAATAATGTTAATTTGAAAATGTCGATGATGATGAACTCGTGTTCATCCGAGACCTTTTGTTTTGATTGTTTTGCGGCCGTGATGATACCCGAAAATTGGTATCAGGTTCTTTGGCTTGGCAGCCATTTTTGGTGTGCAGCCGGAACCGATCATCTATTCTGAGCCGTGTTGAAAATTACTTTGGCACTAGCTTAAACAATTAGGTTTTGGCTATGACGAGGGAAACTTATGTCTGAGGCTCGGTTTAAACATTTTTATAAGACGCGTAACGCGTGTCGGAGTAAACTAGTTATCATAAAAATGTAATATGTATTGATGGAATTATTATTCATAATATTATCCATTTTATAATTTTATATATGGATGTTTCCATAAAACACTCATTACCATCGCCTCATAACTCTCTCATACTCCCTAAATAAAATCACTACCATCACCTCATAACTCCTTTCTCCTTCACTCTATAAAATTCCTTTTAGTTTTCAATTAAAGTCTTATTTAACAAATTTTAAAATCTTTTACTTTATATTAAAAAAATGGGGTCTTTCAATATGATTGTTTGCGGTTTGGTAGGGTTGATGTGTTTTTTCTCAATGTTGAATGACTTCAAAGGAGGAGTCATGGCCTTCCACAAGGTTTCTAAGCATTTACAACACGTTAAAGCTATTAAAATATTAGAAGATCACAAAACTGCCTATCATTTTCAACCCAAGCAACATTGGATCAATGGTATGTCATTGTGGTCTTCTTATTAACAAATGCATGTCATTCAAGATTGATCGCAGTCACAACACAAATGTGTGCGTAATTCTTTTTCTTTAATATACATGTGTAACATTTGTTGTTGGTTGAAAAACACACGTAACAACAATGATCACACTATTTTCCCTTCTTTTGTTATATGTGATATACATCCAATGTTATTTATAAATCATGACTCGTGCATATATCTTTATGTTTTTCTATATATACATAACATTTTAACAACAAACAAATGCGTGTATGGTTTTTCTTTATCTACTTATCATAATATATTGTGTGAGTATCTATTGTTTGAAATAAAAAAGTACAAGATATAAATGTGTATACGCATACCATTTGCTCATCCTTAATTGTTTTTGTTATCCATGTCGTATGCTTACTCTAGATTTCATTTTCAGACATTAGCGTCCACATGCATACATACATACCGTATACAGCTACATTTCATGTTTCTTGATATATTTTTTTTTCTAATATTACAAGCTGATGATTCTCTTACAAATTATGTGCATGATTTGGTGTTGAAATTGATCAAGAAAAACAGATCCCAATGGTGAGTTTATGTCCTTTACAACATCTATTTAATAATTTACAAAAGAATGAAGGTTTTTAACAAGTGTTCGCAATTTTGTTTTATTTACAACACCAATGTATTACAAGGGATTCTACCATTTATTTTATCAATACAACCCAAAAGGTTCTGTGTGGGGTAACATTGTGTGGGCTCACTCGGTATCAAAAGACCTAATCAACTGGACCTCACTAGATCCAGCAATCGAACCAACAAAACCATTTGATAAGTTAATTTGGTTGCTGGTCTGGGGCCGCCACAATCCTTCTAGATGACAAACCTATTATATTATACACTGGGATAACCAAAGAGAAACCGAAACCAGGTTATCAAGTGCAAAACTATGCAACACCTGAAAACTACTCAGACCCGTACATAACAAAGTGGATCAAGCCTGATGATAATCCTATCATAGAACCAACTAAAGAGAATGCGTGCGCATTTCGTGACCCCACAATGGCTTGGAAGATCAATGGTCACTGGGAAATAACCATTGGTAGTAAGGTAGATATGCTAGGAATATCCTACTTATACCGAAGCAAAGATTTCATTAAGTGGACGTTAGTTGACCACCCGTTGCACCAAATGAAGAATGACGGGATGTGGGAATGCCCTGACTTTTATCCCGTATCCACTAAGGGAGATAAGGGGTTGGACACTATGGTAATAAATGGCGATATCAAACATGTTTTTAAAGTAAGTCTTGATGTTACTAGATATGATTACTACACAATTGGAAAATACGATATATCACAAGATATATATATCCCTAATGAAGGAATGGTTGACGGTTGGGCTGGTTTACAATACGATTGGGGAAACTTTTATGCTTCTAAGTCGTTCTTTGACCCTACGAAGAACCGAAGGATCATTTGGGGTTGGGCTAATGAGTCGAGTACTGAAGATGAAAATGTCAGGAAAGGATGGGCTGGAATCCAGGTTCGTAGCTTCTTACATTTCACGAATCTTCATCTAATTATATTTGTTTAATATTTCCAAGGTTGTATGCAGTTGATTCCGCGAAAGGTTTGGTTAGATACATCTAGAATGCAATTGCGACAATGGCCCGTACGTCGATGAATTGGAAACCTTAAGAGATAAAAAAGGAGAACTAACCAACAAGGAGTTAAAGAAGGGAGACAAAGTTGAAGTTGTAGGAATTAGTGCTTCCCAGGTTTGAAATGATAACATCATGTTAGTGATGTAAACAAACCGACCAATCAGAAATGAGGCTTTTTCGTGTTCGCTCTTAAACTTTAAATGAACATACGAATGAACACCCACACGCAAATTAACATATTTTTTTGTTTGTGCTTGTTTATGAAAAATAAACATATACATGTTCGTTTATGTTCGTTAGCTTATTTTATGCAAACATAAGAAAATATAAAAAAACACGATCAAACATTAATTTAAATTTCAAACAGACAATAATTAAAAGTAAATAATGGTATTTAAATACACTCTAGCATCTATAAAATTTTAAATTAAGCATTTAAAAAATAAATATAATAACAGTATGGGTTTATTAAACAAAATGGGCTTGACTTAACATCTTTGAATGAATATATAAAGAAATATAAACTAACCTTATTAAAAGAACACAAAGGATTGTTAACATAGAGGAATATAAATGAACTTTCTAAGTAACAGTTTACAAACGGGGTTACTAATTATTTGATTCGTTTATAGGCTCATGTATGATGTTATTTGGTTATAACCATATTACAAGTTTGGTCCTCATATTTTAAAAATTGCAAATTTCATCCAAACTTTTGGGAGTTGGTTGCAAGTTTAGTCCCCCACCGTTATTGTTAGTTAGTTTTTAACGACCTGAGGACTAAATTAATCTGCATTATGATTAAACCATAACAATAAAAAATGAAAAAAATCAGATAAAGTTAAAAAAAAGTATAAATATGGATCCAGGTTTTACTACCAACATTAAAAAAGTCATCGTTTCTTCATTAATCAGAAAATAAATATTTAAAAGCTGAACTTTACTTACAGACCTTTTATAAAAGAAATATTCTAGGTCAAATAAATATTAATATTATCAATACATACCCCCTCAATTCCAAATACACATGCATATAATGATTAACACGGTAAAAGTTCAAACCAAATTTCGAACGATCAAAATATAAAAGTTTAAATCTAATCACAATGTATCCTATTTTGATTTTAATTTTTTTTAATTTTTATTTGATTATTTCAATTTTTTAGCTTTTGAATAAAATTATACAATTGGTCCCTATAGTTTGATCATATTTCAAATTTTTAGTAACGTTTTGGTTTGCTTCAATTTTAATTTTCTAAGGTTTAACTGTTTTTACAATGATCAAATACTGTTACTAACGATGTGGTTTACGGTTTAACTTAAACGCAATAAAAAGTGTGCTTGTAACTAATGTTTTTACCTAATATCTCGAAGTCCAATTAATTGTTCGTTGTATCAGTCAATTTTGTTTGATAACAATATGATATTACTATAAAAAATCAATTTAAAAATAAAACCATAAAAACAAAAAACAAAAGTTAAGTTAAATGAAAGTAACAAACAGCAAAATGAATGGCATTCTAAACTATGATAAATTACGTAATTAACAAAAATATAAAACAAAATTAAAAGTATAAACATATAAATTACTTAAAGCAACTATACAAAACTACAAATTGAATTAAACGAAAGTAATAGTGCACAACGCACAAGTCAAGAGAAAACATCAATACATTTTTCATGTTTAAAAGAAAGTAGCAGTGTTATTTACTATATTATGTGCATATATCCAAATTTACAAGTATAAGAGCATTCACAGCTCGTTCTCCATGTATATGTGTGTCGGTATCCTATATTATGGGGATGGTTGTGAGTTATTGTGAGTGAAAAAACTATAAAATTTATGGGGATTGTACCATGTTTTTCTATATTTGAGGAAACACGATACAACCCACATAAATTTTTTAATATTTTTGAAAATGGTTGTAAGTAGATGAGAGAGAAAATGTAATGATAAATATATAAAAATAATATTTAATTAAAAAAAATTAATAATATTTAGTATAATTATAAAGATGGTGATGATGATAGATTGTGAATGCTTTAAGGTGTAAAAGAGTAATTTAAAAAGACAAAGGGGGAAATACAAACTTTATTTCATCAAAATGTTTTTGAAAGGCTTCTTGTTTTATTTTTGCTTTATGTCAGTTTTTTTGTCCAACACGTTTAATTTCCATGCTTAGTTTGTTTATCATGAGTTTTGTATTATTTCATTTTGTCCTTACTTATAAGTGTTTTTACTTCATTTTTCTTTCAAGTTTAAAGATGTAAATAGTTATGAACAATTCAACTATAATTGTAAAAATTTTAAATGAAAAACTAAAACAACTAAAATACATAAAACAAATTAGATTACATTATGATCAATATTTCTCTTATAAGAGGAGATACATTTAGGCAACTCTAAATATTTTTTTTAAAATTTAGTCATTTTAATCATTTTGTCAGTATTATTAAATAATTTTTTCCCATTTCAAGGTCAAAGTCAACAAATTAGGTTACCCGACAATTGGCGTTCTCTAGAAAATAAAACTTTTCATTCATGTTGAAATGGAAAAGATATTTTCCTAATATTTTGATTTTTTTGTCCACAGAAAAATAGAGGAGTTATTATTCACCTAAACCGTTTAAATTTATTATTATCAGTGTATTTCACGATTTTTTAATTTTACTTTTTAAACGGCACAATTTTTAACCAATTTTTATTCACTCAATCTACCTCTACCTACTTTAATAAAAAATTAACTAAGGAGACCAAGTGAGAACATCATATTTCTCTTTAATATTTTTTTTCCGCTTCTCTATTTTAGATAATTATATTAATTATCAATAATACTATTCAATTCTTTTTAGATTAAAAATAGTTTTTAATAAATTAAAAAATAGATCTTTTTGTTAATATTATTTAATAAAAATATTTTTTTATAAAATAATTTTTTTTCTAAAACATCAAACTTTGTTAAAACGGTAATTTTTTTAAACCAAAACTAATTAAAATTATCAGTTATAATAAGAAAATTTAAAAAAATGATTTTTTTTAAAACGGTTTGTTTTGAAACAAAATGTTAAAAAAAGTTTTTTTGGAAAAACCAAAAAAAGATGAAAAACATGATTTTAGAATTTGATGTCATTGTTTCATTACTTAAAGTTTTTACTTATATGTAATTTCAATCATATCTTATCTTAGAATATAGTTTAATAATTAATAAAAAAAATTATTATATTTATTATATTATTTATTTAACCGTGTAATACACGGGTTTCTAAAACTAGTTCTAGTATATAATAGAACCAACTAAATACTATAACGTTATTACATGGTTATAGAAATTTCACATCAAAATATTTTCTCTTTTCTTTATAAAATCTTTTCACTCTGTATTAACTTGTGTGTTATTAGATATTACAACTTATATGTTTTGAAGTTTCAATAAACTGTATTAAAATTTTGGTTTGTTTTTATTTCAACTTTTAACAGGTTGGTATTGATTTAAAAAGATTTAAATGAAGTAAAATTTGTTTCTGATTTAAAACCATCAAAACCGAACCATTATAGTACATTCTCTCACAATTCATATTCACAAGCTTTTATTACAAACAGTTCCACCTCCTTCTCAAATTGTCACAACTAAAAACAATTAATTTAAATAATACTAATTATCAACTTATAATTGAATTGATTGCTATATTATGTGCATAAAAGGTTGTATATAGCTTTTTTTAACCCAATAATTTTACATCTTATACAACTCAACTCCTATAAATTTTCACTTTCAACTTTAGTCCTCTATACTTTTTATTTTTAATTTTTTTTTTTCAATTTACGGTCAAAATTTTGAGAGTTAACACTTCGTAACGCGCACGTGTGATTCAACGATGCTACGCTTATTTATTCTTGTTTAACATCTCCGTCACAACGTGCGGGGTCTTAGATCAACTTAGTTATTGTTTTTAATCTTTTACGTTTCACGTGCGTGGTTCAATGTTTTTACGTCTACGTACTTTCCGTTTGGATTTATTTTTTTAGTTTTTATTTCTTTTTAATATAAGGTTTTCCGGTGTTGTTGGTCGCTGAAGATGAGTTGACAATGATGCTACTTGGCGTGATTTTACGTCCCCCGCCGCAACACGGGAGCTTAATACTAGTTATATATATAAACACAAACATTGAAATTAAACAACGAAATAAGCTCAGATTTCCCGATCTGAACTTCTACTTAATTATTAAAATTATAGTCCATATTATAGTCACCCAATTTTATAAATCATTCTTAGTTAACTCAGGATATAAAAGTAACAATATTTTCCACTCACTTTTGTTTTCTTCTTGAAGATGAACAACCCCTAGAACCAGCCTTTAAGTTCTTCCCAATCCCATAAAGGCTGACCATCGCTTTCCATCGTCGAGTGTGGATGATTAGCAGTTGTTTGGTCGGACGAGCAATGACTCTGATTAGATACGCTTGTCGTTGGTTCTAATATCGATGGCCAGCCAGTATGAGTCGATGTGGTTGCATGATGCTCGATGTTATGAGAGGATGGTGGAACCGGTGGTTGCTCGTTTATCGTCACTCCTGATGGTCTTCTGTCAAATGCCCTCAAACCATTTGATTTTATATACACTCGGCACAAACTTAACTCTTCCACGAGCTGCATGCATGTTATAAGAAGTTGCATCAGTTTCTTTATATTTTTTAATGATTATATAAGCATCTCTTTTTTGTAATGATTATATATATGAAAACTACAAGAATTTATATATAAATTCGTTTATAATTGCATATAAATATATAATCTGTTTGTATATAAAATAGTAGAGATGAATTTGATACGTCTAATCTTTCTCAGTATAAAGAACTTGTGGAAATTTACCACAACAAATTTATCTCTATATTTTAAAGTACTTTTACGTGCACATATTTCATGTTTAAATATTTTATTACTTGTAAGCGCTAAAGATGTTATGATTTTTGTATATCTATGCACATATACATATATATAATCATCTACTATAAATCTCTAAGTGTGAAAATGTGAGGTATTTATAGATGTTTGTTAAACAAAAGTGTATAAAAGGTGGGATCTTTGGTGTTAAAGTAGTAAATGAAATGATTCGGTCATGAGTTACTCAAGGTTGATTCGTAAAAAACTCAAGTCGAGTTGAATTTGAACGAGCTCAAACCTGAGATTAAATAAGCTCACAAGACTACACAAGCCTATTATTTATATAAATACAGTGATATTATTTTTTTATATATAATTACATAATAACATCGATACATATTAATTATTAATAGAAACTACTTTTTCCCCATGCGCATGTTGCGTGTGTGATTGACGAACTAAGACAACCTACTGTCATAGTCGGGCTTAGCTGCTTAGAACGGGGATTTGGTTGTTGCTATTAACTGTAAACAGTAGTCATGCTAAAGCAACTGCTACCACTCCATTTATGTCATCACAACCCTCGGATTTCTCCATAACTAATATGGAAATGACATACCAAACAAAACCATATTATTAGTCACAGATGAGCAATAACCCATCATCATCAACTTCCGTAGCAACAGCAAAACAATATACCAACAAAGACCGGAAAGAGAACATTAAAACCAACAATAAATAAGAAACCAACAACGGGTGTTAGATCTCGTCACCATAAAGGACGTTGATCTACAGCAGCGAGCGTGGCAACCATAAAGGACAACCACCGACAAGGATAAACCGCGACCGGAGACTGATGAGAAGCCGGTTGTGGTCTACTCACGAAGGAGGTCCAAGCGGGTCGACCCAGTTAAAGAGTATGGAGCAGTGGAGCTATTTTATGGGGTTGACCCATTCGTACCACATTTCCACCACTTTTCGAGCAGTTCAAGTTAGTGGGGGGGGGGGTGGTGGTTACTGCTGATTTGCTTTTATTAATAGGATGTTTAGTTTTAGTTTGCTTCTTGTTCTTAATTCGAATTTCTATTTGAACATTGTTGTTCTTGGAGACTTGCCCTCTCGAATCGGGCCGACTATTTGATTAATTGAAATCATCCTATTATTCAGTTCTTACCATTTTGGTTCCATTGCCGGGAAATCGATCGAAGATGGCACCACAGACCCGGAGCAATTCAGAAAGCAGCAGCGCGAATCCTGATCCAGTGGCGGTCCAACTGGCTGCGATCGCGGCTAAGTTGGATACTATAGATTCCGAAGTTGCAGCCCTCAAATCACAAGCGCGGAACAAGGATAAATCGAGCAGCGGTGCGGGGAGGTATGATGATGGCGAATCGTCCTGGAATCATGGTCGCCACCGTCCCTACAATAAAATTGATTTCCCAACGTTCAGTGACGGAGACCCTCGCGGTTGGATCTTAAAGGCAGAAAAGTATTTTCGCTATTATGGCATCCCGGAGGAGGAGAAGGTAGATGTTGCATCGATGCACCTGGAAGGGGATGCCCTTGATTTGTATTCATGGGTATCCACTGATCAGAGTATCGAGTTCTGGGAGGAGTTAGTTCGGATCCTGCAGAAAAACTTCGGGCCCGCCGAGTTTCAAAACCCAGATGAGTTCCTCTGCAGCATCAAACAAACAGGAACTGTACTGGAGTATCGACAGGAGTTTGCTAAACGATCATCACGTGTCTCGAATTGGCCGGATCATTGCCTACTCGGGGTATTCCTGAATAGGCTAAAAGAAGAACTTAAAGCTGATGTTCGCCTTCATAAACCTCGCACAGTTTATAAGGCCATGAGCATCGCTCATGAGTACGAGTCTAAGATCACCCATACCCGCAGTAGCAAGAGTTCACCTTGGCAACCACAACCGAAAACCACCCTGACCAACCCCAAACCACTACCCACCTTGCCAACCAGTAACCTCCCCAATCCAACCACCAATCCAACCAAATCACCTTTGCGTATTAACGACACGGAGAAGCAAGCTCGATTTCTACGTGGGGAATGCTTTCGTTGCGGTGATAAATACGGCCCGGGCCATCATTGCAAGACGGGAACCTTTAAATTGTTGGAGGCCGAAGGCGACGGAGACGCCACCGCAACAGAAGACACAATTGAGTCTAATGATCATGACGATATAGCAGAGATCAGCTTACATGCGATATTGGGTAAGTCACACACCACCACTATGAAGCTGAACGGTACAATTCAGTCCACTGAGGTTTTAATTCTCATTGATAGTGGATCTACGCATAATTTTATTTCTGATACCCTTGTGCATGAACTGCAAGTTACTACCCAGTTGGTGCCTCCTTTTGGAGTCCAAATAGGTAATGGGGATATCATAAGGTGTAACAGGGTGTACAGAGATGTGTGCCTCAAACTGCCCGAGTTGAACATCACTCAAGATTTTTATCCCTTCTCGATTGGGGGTGCAGATGTTGTTTTGGGAATTCAATGGCTGGCTTCTTTAAACACGGTACAAGCAAACTCGAATGAGATGTTTCTCATTTTCAACATTGATGGGAAGAAGTATAAGCTTCAGGGGGTGTCATCCGGGCCATAAAAATCAGCCTCATTTCAGCATTTAGCAGTTGATACAGATCAGCAGGCGGTTGTACCCGAGTACTTGCAGCCTATTATCGACCAATTTCAGTCCGTTTTTTATGAACCTAAGTCACTACCACCTTACCGTACCCAATTCCACTCCATACCCCTCCTACCAAATGCCACCCCACCCAACATTCGACCCTATCGTTATCCACACTCCCAAAAGACTGAAATTGAAACACAAGTTAACACTCTCCTAGCCGCGGGGTTTATTCAACCTAGCACAAGCCCCTTTTCGAGCCCGATATTATTAGTACGAAAGAAAGACAATACTTGGCGCATGTGGGTTGACTACCGGGCTCTCAACAAAATCACCATCCCCGACAAATACCCGATCCCAAACATAGATGAACTGTTAGATGAACTCTACGGAGCCACTGTCTTTTCTAAATTGGATCTGCGATCTGGGTATTATCAAATCCGGGTAGATCCAAATGATGTGGGTAAAACAGCCTTCCGAACTCACTCCGGTCACTATGAGTTCAAGGTGATGCCCTTTGGACTCACCAATGCCCCGTCCACATTTCAAGCCATAATGAATGATTTGTTCCGACCCTATCTGCGTCGTTTCATTTGGGTTTTTTTTGATGATATTTTGGTTTACAGCTCCACTATGGAATTACACATCGAGCACCTTCGTACCGCATTGGAGACCTTAAGTAAGCACCAATTTTTGCTAAGTTAACGAAGTGTTGCTTTGGCCAGTCACAGGTACTCTTCCTTGGGCATGTGGTTAGTGCGGAAGGTGTGCAGGTCGATCAAGACAAGATCACATCTGTACAATCTTAGCCAATTCCCTCTACTGTACAGGAGGTTCGAGGATTCTTGGGGCTCACCGGATATTACCGAAGGTTTGTCAAAAATTATGGTATTATTGCTCGACCTTTGACTGTTCTCACAAAGAAGAATGGCTTTTTGTGGTCCAAGGATGCATTGGCTGCCTTCCTCACCCTCAAACAAGCCTTGATGACTGCACCTGTGCTTCGGTTACCCGACTATTCAAAGCCGTTCACCGTCGAGTGTGACGCATCATCGGAAGGGGTTGGGGCAATCCTTACCCAAGAATTACATCCGGTTGCCTATTTCAGCAAAGGTTTTTCAGTCACCAACCGCATCAAGTCAGCATATGATCGTGAACTATTAGCCCTCGTGCTGGCTGTTCAAAAATGGAGCCATTATCTGATCGGGCGTCATTTTTTTATTTTAACTGATCACTTCACGCTAAAATATCTTTTGGAGCAGCGAATTACAACATCTGAACAACAAAGACTACTCTTGAAGCTTATGCCATATGAGTTTACAATTGTTCATCGATGTGGCAAGGAAAATCGTGGTGCCGATGCCCTTTCACGTCGCCCTCAATTATTCAGTTTGGTGCTTCCTCACTGTTTGGATGTTGAAGCTATTACCACCGGGTTAACGCAAGACTCATGGACTGGTGGCGTTATGGCCCAGCTGCGTCAAGACCCTTCTTCATGTCCAGGTTATTCGCTCGTGGATAATCTGTTGATGTATAAAGGGAGAGTTGTTATACCAAACATCTCTACTCTCAAGGAATCAATTCTTTTCGAGGCACACTCGACGCCAATCGCGGGTCACGGAGGCTTACTTAAGACTCTTAAACGACTTCAACAGTTTTATTTTTGGCTTCGCATGAAGCAGGACGTTCGTTTGTTTGTGCAAAATTGTTTGACTTGTCAACAACAAAAGTATGAAGCTTTATCTCCTGCGGGTTTATTGCAACCGTTGCCGATCCCCGAGCGTATTTGGGAAGATATTTCTCTAGACTTTATTGGGGGGTTACCACCTTCTAACAGGTTTGATAATATTCTGGTGGTTGTTGATCGTTTGAGCAAGTATGCTCATTTCATTCCGCTTTCACATCCGTACACCGCCAAGAGTGTGGCTGTTGTTTTCTGTCGTGAGATCGTTCGTTTACACGGGTTTCCACGTTCAATTGTCTCTGATCGGGATGTTATTTTCTTGAGTAACTTTTGGCAGGAGCTCTTTCGATTGAGTCAAACCAAGCTGAAGTTGAGCACAAGCTACCATCCGCAAACCGATGGCCAAACGGAGGTAGTTAATCGTTGTGTAGAGGCTTACCTTCGTTGTTTTGCCCACGAGCAGCCAACCAAGTGGAGTTCTTTTCTTTCCTGGGCTGAGTACTCGTATAATACGAGTTATCACACGGCTACAGGTACAACACCTTTTGCTGCAGTTTATGGCCGTGAGCCTCCACCATTGGTTCCTTATGTTTTTGGAGAGACAACGAATGCAGAACTGGAATCTCAGCTGGTCACTAGAGATGATATGCTCAAGTTATTACATGCCAATCTCACGAAAGCGCAATCTAGGATGAAATTTCAAGCCGATAAGCATCGACGGGACATAACTTATAATGTGGGTGATGTCGTTTTCTTGAAGGTTCAGCCCTATCGACAGAAAAGTTTGGCGAAGCGGCGTTACGAAAAGCTTTCTCCTCGTTTTTTTGGGCCTTATCGCATTATCCGCAAGGTGGGGGCTGTGGCTTATGAATTGGAATTACCCCGGACGCACGTATTCACCCTGTATTTCACGTTTCCATGCTTAAACCTGCTCGAGGCCAGACTCCTGTTACACCTATTCCTCCTCTTCCTATCACTAGGGATTGGGAGATTGATTTGCAGCCCGCTACTGTGGTTCAGCATCGTTGGGTTTTCGAAGCAGGTTCCCCTGTGTTGGAGTTACTTATTTCGTGGCAATCTCGTCCGCTTGAGGAAGCTACTTGGGAGTCTTATGATCTGTTTCGGGAGCAATTTCCTTTTTTTCGCCTTGAGGACAAGTCATTTTATCGGGCGGGTTGTAGTGATGAGAAGCCGGTTGTGGTCTACTCACGAAGGAGGTCCAAGCGGGTCGACCCAGTTAAAGAGTATGGAGCAGTGGAGCTATTTTATGGGGTTGACCCATTCGTACCACATTTCCACCACTTTTCGAGCAGTTCAAGTTAGTGGGGGGGGGGGTGGTGGTTACTGCTGATTTGCTTTTATTAATAGGATGTTTAGTTTTAGTTTGCTTCTTGTTCTTAATTCGAATTTCTATTTGAACATTGTTGTTCTTGGAGACTTGCCCTCTCGAATCGGGCCGACTATTTGATTAATTGAAATCATCCTATTATTCAGTTCTTACCAGAGACACACACATAACCCTTGTCACCAAAACCGCAAAACCCCATAATAATCGTCGAAGCAGGGTGGAAAAAAAGACAACCAGGGTTGAGGCACGCAGATCTGATATCACAACGACGATGAAGTTTTGTGGCAGATGGCGGTGATGCTGTCACCGTTAGGAGATAGAGAGAAAGAGAGGGGGCGGTGATGGGCTCAAAGTCATGACAAAGAGTATGACAGAGACAAAGAGGGGTAAAAAAATATGAAATATTTTAAAAATGCTTTTTTAAATGATTTTTTATAAAACAAAATATTTAAAATTCAAAGTTATAATAATAATAAAATCAAAAATTGGCATTTTTTAAACGGTTTGTTAAATACAAAAAAGCTTTTAAAACGAAAGTTTAAAACAATAATATCATTGTTTTAGAGCTAATAGATTCTTACTCATAAGTAATTGTTTATATCTTATCTTAAAATATCATTTTATAATTAATAAATTTTTATTACTAACTATTTAATATTTTATTTATTCAACCCGTGTAATACATAAGATACTAACCTAGTAATTATATATATATATATATAAATTAAATATTTTAATATATAATAAAATAGTATAGGAGTTGAGTTTGCGCCAAACTCAACTCTTAAACATTCTTGATGAATCATGCTCGAGCTTCTAACATAGAGCTTGAAACAAGTCTATTTCGGGATCAAACTTATGTAAGCTCAATTATTTCACTACAAATTACTTTCACTAACGGAGAGATCATATTGTCAAAAATTCATCGGTGAAAATGGCTTCTGTTGTTAATCGGTTGATGATACTTCGTTAGAGAACAAGACATGGCTAATATATGAATCTAAAATTATCGACAAAACACTGACAGGGGTATCAACGACCAATCGATTACAGTCGAACTTTAATGGTTATTATCATAACAGTATCAACGACAAATTTTACCGAGTATTTTGTTGGTGTTAAATTTGATTTTATTTAAAAATATATTGGCAGTTTTATGTAAATTTTACCCAAACATACAAATGATTAATACTTCAGTTTATTCACACGACAATTTTATAAGCAAGGTAATTAAATATAAAGCACATTTATTGTTAATAACAGTTTTGAACCACTTGTGTTTGACTGTTTGGTTGTTTTAAAAAAAAAAATCATGAGTTTAAATTTTTAACATGAGTTAGATTAGAAATTAATATAGTTTAATAACATGACTAGATTAGTTTTGTCTTTATTCTAACAAAAACTAGTTAACGGTTTTGGAGTTGTGTGAACTGATTTTCAACATATTAAAATAGAAGTCATATGGACAAACTCAATTTGAACTACACCACTTCACAACTTAAATAATTAAGATCGATATAAAACTTAACCAAAGTACCTCGGGTTTTCTGTTAGTGTTTGAGAATGATTCTTCTTTAAAAGCCTTGTATTCATTCATCTTCCATTTGGTTTTTGTCCCGGTGGGAGCTCTACCATTGTAAAATACCATGGTTCTCTTGACCCCGATAGCAGCACGATTACGCAAAGAGTAAACGATACTTGGGGAGCCCGTGGCTTTCCAGTAGCCGGAGCTCGTGAGGCGTGATGGTCTCCCCCCTCGCGCTTCTTTCTCCTGTCTAGCGATGAAAAAGAACCATTGCTCGGGATCCCCTTGACAACGCTCTCCTGCATATTCTGCATTCAAGTTATCACTACAAATTAAAAGAGTTTCAAGAACACATATTATTTCTTGAAGTCTATTTTCTTGAAGTTTATTATACACGAGACCAATGATGAGTTTCATCTTATATCTTTAATATCAAGCTATTATTCTGCAACTTTTGGTCCGTTTAATTTGTTAAAGAATCCATATATGATTACATATTTAGAGTGAATTATAATTATAAAATGCTAATCAAAAGATATTAATGTATACGAGATTTATTAGCTGCATCATCTATATATACAAAATCCCATTTTAAGTCCATTTCATTTTTATGATTAAAAACTAAATACATTAATTAAATGTTAAGTCCATTTCATTTTTATGATTAAAAACTAAATACATTAATTAAATGATAATCTTACATATGATCATATAATGGCAATCAATTTACAATAGATTAATACATTCTCCTGAACCTAACTTTTTTCATCTGGAGCACTGATTTTAACTTTAATCATAATTTCTATATCAGTAGCTTTGATTTTAACTTTAATCGTAATTTTTTCAAAATCTGTTTTATTTAAATTTATTGTAATAACTTATGAATGATGAATTTTTTTTGGTGATGGGCATACTTGATCTCCTCCATAGATGTTTGTCTCTTTTAATTTGTCTCCGCGAATTTGGGTAAGCAATATAAATTTGTGTCATGGACACCAACTATCAAGATTACGCATTGTTCTAACAAGTTTTATATAAAGCTTAAGAGCGAATAAAAAGATAAAAAAAAATTAAAACTAAAAGGGGTAAAATGAAATACTAACGAGGTAGATCCCATGGATAGAAATCATAAACATGAAGTTGAGGTATGACTCGATCAATATCTTGCAATAATTCGCGTGTTCCTTGTATCTTGTGCTTTAAGTAGAACGTTATCAACTCTTCTTCAGTCGGGTAGAATCTAAACCCCGGTATCACCACTTCTTCTCCTGTCATCGATCTCTCGGTCTTAATCATGTCGATCGCTTGATCCATAGATCAAACTTAACAAAATAAGATTTGTTTTGGTGATTAAACACATATAATATGGATAGGTGAGGTATATGTCTATATATATGTGTGTGATATATACATATATATATAGAGAGAGAGAGATGGGAGGGAAGGAGAGAGAGAGAGAGAGAGAGAGAGAGAGAGAGAGAGAGAGAGAGATTACATGTAGGTGTGAAAAACACACAAAATCTAAGCCGAGAGAAAGGAGAAAAAAAACGTACACTTAAGAAATTTCCATGCATATGCTTGGAACCATCTTAATTCTTTTTATCATTTAATGACCTTGTAAATTCAATATCATGATATAATGTAGAATATGTTGCTACCCAAATTCAAACATTAAAATTTACCATGAGTTTACTAATTAATTTATGTTTATGGCCCACAAATTAACAAAAGATGAATGGTTCAAGTCCTATGATGGTTGTAGTATATTTATGATAGAAAATCTAGAAATTACCATAAAGAACTAATTTATGTTATGAGAAGACTCACATATTCATCTAATTCTACTATTAAACTACATGAATTTGTAAACTATTTCATAGTTTATGTTTTAATTAACACTAGGTCAAATACCCGTGTGTTATGATCCATGCAATTACTATTATAATACTATTTTAATACGGTATAGTACTTGTATACTTAAACAATACACTTAGTTATGGTATACGTAATTTAGGCAAAATAACAGATTTAAATACTAAGATTAAAAATAACAAGTTTGGCGTTTATGAAAATTAAATACCCATGCAAACTTCAATCTTGTTACTTTTAAATTTAATACATTAACTTGTTACTTTGCATATTAACTTGTTACTTTGCATATCACTAAGATCATTCGTGTAATTAACTATAATATGTATAATTAATTTAGATACTAAAATTAAAAATAATAAGTTTGAGGTTTATGAAAATTAAATACCCATGCAAACTTCAATCTTGTTACTTTTAAAATTTAATACATTAACTTGTACTATGCATATCAGTAAGATCATTCATGTAATTAACTGTAATATGTATAATTCTTATAGTTAAAAGAAAAGATTTGCTGAAACAATATCTTTGCCAAACACATATATATAAAAATCTCACGTTAATTTGTGACCGTGTAGAACTAATTGTGTCCATTTGTAAGAATGGATATATAATAAACTAATTAAATTATCTTATAAAAACAGTACTATTATTTAATCAATCATGTTAATATGTTGATAAAATCATTTTTTTTTAAGTTTGAAATATTGATTATATATAATTATAACCAAATGCATAACATACTACAGTTTGAATTGCGCTTACTTCAGTTCAATACAAAATTACGAACGATGATTACTTTTAGAAAAGGATATTGACTTTTAAACTCATAATTATACATTTACGAATACCATTCGCACCCACAGTCATTTGTTACATGCAAATATGCAATTCGTGTCCTTGCTAGTATTTGAATCATATATGGTTACATTGATAATTAATGTGTGAATAAGATTTATTAGGTAGCTAGGTTTTTCGAGACGAAAATCTATAGACGAGGGCTTTCGGATCTACGGGTACTAAAAGTGTGAGTATTCAAAGCGTAGAGCGTCTTTCATTATTCTATACACTCAAAGAAAAATAAAAAAGATAAGGATGTCTAAGAATATTGAGAGGTATAACATATGCCTTTGGGTTTATAATATCATATATTTTCGATTTTCTTTTACGGAAATATGTTTAAACAACTATATTATACTAGTGAGTCATTTTCTTATTATTTTTACAATATATAGTTAGTTTATTTGTACATTAATTTTTACATGCAAATCTCATTGTCATCTCGTACATGTTTTCTTTGGGTGGTGCTGGGACACCGCAGGTGCTTTTGGAGGGACACCAGACCTAAGCGTGACGGTTAGGCCTAAACGTGAGGGTTTGAAACCTAAACGTGACGGCTTGACCTAAACATCACGTATAAAGAGGCACGGGTCTGAAACAAAAGTACTGATAAAGAGGCACGGGTCTGAAACAAAACATGACGGTTAGGGCAAACCTTCACGGTTAGGGTACGAGGTAGACTTGGTACCTACCACTTAGAATCGTCACGGTTTGGCCAAACCGTGACGGTTTCTCGTCCAGATTTTTCTATATACTTGCACTTCATGGTTTCATGCAACCAACCATCAAGAACCATCACGAAAAAAACTTCATCGTTCCAGAAACACATAATTCGAAAACAATGTCGGGTTCAGGAGATTGTTATCAAAAGCCGAAGCTTCCAGATTTGAATGAGGAGTCACATCGTGGATCGGCTCACGCGTATGGAAGATATTATGGAGTGGGTCATCCAGCACATGGCCGCAGACTATGCGGCCTCGGTACGCCGTTGTTGTCACCGCCACCTAGACGGTTAGGCCATGACGGTGCTAGCACCTCTGGAGGGCGGGCAGGTCAGGTCAGGGCGGAAATGCTGACATGGCGGGGTAGATAGATATTTTGTCTGTATTTTGTTTTTTTGTATGTACAAATTTGTTGTATTTATATATGCAGTTTTAGTTATAATGCTTTGTTGTATTTATGATGGTTTTAATATTGGGTGTGTTGGTTTGGGTGGTTGTTTGTTTGTTTGTAATGGTAATTTAATACAATGTTTGTAATTTTGATAATGTAATTGTATATGTATGAACCAACTTATTATGTAGTTGTATATAATGTTTATGATAATTTCTATAACAACTGATTTTTACAAAGTCGTAACGTCATAAAAAAAACACAAGCGTCACATTAATAATAATAACCAATTTTTACAAACTCGTAATTTGATAAAAATAAATTAAACCAAAACCTTCGTGATGACGATCAAACAGAAAAAATACTCGTAATATGATAAATAAAAATAAACACAAAACACAAACTCGTATGTCACGATTAGGTTCAACCGTGTGAAAAATAAAAATAAACACAAACTAGTATGATTAAAAAAATAAATATTATACCCAATATGTCACGGTTTGGCCAAAACCGTGACATATACACTACCACCAAAACTTAAAATCAACTCTATAAAAACGAAATCGGAACACTCCCAATAATTAACCCAATCCTGATGTGCAGAACATTCTCTGAAGCCTAACCGTCACGGTTAGGCCCAACCGTGACGGTTAGTTTCTACACTGACCTAACGGCCATGGTTAGATAAAAACCGTCACGTATAGGTGGTTTTCTCGAAATCCTTACGGTATGTCTAAAATTTTCGTTTTTCTTTTTTGTACGATAAAAATAATAAAAATTGAGAAATCATGTACGAATGACAGAATGAGAACTTAGATTTTATGACATGACAATTTTTCGATCTAAATACTCGCATAATATTATCAATTTATCCAATCAAAAAGTTAATATCAAACATATATTGTCAATTAAAAAATTATATTTTATATTCACTTATTTTATTAAATACAATCTGTAATATATATTTCCTTTTTTATTTCTTTTTACACTTTGTGCTTCAAAATTTCTAATAAGTACAAATGTAACAAGTTGCACTACAAGAAATTGACCCTACGGCGACGACAAAAGTCGTCGTCATAGATACCAATTGTCGTCGTCATAGATTAGTAGCCACAAGTTCGTCGCCGTAGGTTTGTTTTTGTCGTCGCCACAACCTTTGTCGTCACAGACATCTATGCCGACGACATGTCGTCGCCATAGACCTGTCGCCACATATTTGATATTTTGTTTTTTTTTAAATTTTTTTTGAAAAGGTCTATAGCAGAAAATATTATTATTATATATAAAAATAAAATAAATTTTTTAAAAAAATTTAGACAATCTTATGGCGACGACATGTCGTCGCTATGACCCTTCAGTTTTAAATTTTAATTTTTTATATTTTCCTGTCATCCTCCCAATTACAGGTTTTAATATATATTCGTACAGTCAAATGAATGCTATTATATATTACGGATACATAAACGAATATCAATATAATTCAAGTTACATACCAAAAAAACAAAAACTACTATGTAAAATATTTACATTTTTGCAAACAAATAAATTAACTATCTAATTGTCGTCAACTTCATCATCTTCATCATTATTGGGATTTGATTTTCTTCTTTTAAATTCATTCATTCTTTCTTGCAATTCACGTATTTGTTGCCTTAGAGCTTCCATTTCTTCATCCCGATTTGATAACGACTCGCTTGATGGTTCATAACGAGAGACATTTTTTACTTTTCGCCCAACACCTCTCGTATGACCACGCTTTATCCTAAGACGAGCTCCAAACATTCTATCTCGTTTATGGGCGACTCGCCCGCCCCCATTTGCATTTGGGCATATTGATCTTCAAATTTTTACCTGCATTTTTAAAGAAAATATAAAAAAAATTATTAATATTTTTACGAAATTTCGGCAGCATAGCTGCTGTAAAATGAAAAAAACCAACCTGTTTAATCATAAGTAATATAAGATAATAATTCTCAAATTTCAACATCTAAACCAACAATGCAACTAATAATATTCATTTAAATTAAGACGGGGTGTTCCGGTGATTTTGACCAATTTAACTAAAAGCACAAACTAATATACTAACAACATATTAAAATAAAAAATCTAGTGACGTGTGTTTGAGGTGATTTTGACCCATTTGACGTAAACAACATACTAAATAAAACAATACACTAACACATATTAATCCAATTAAACTACTAACAACATACAAAATATGATAATAACATATTTAACAAATTATAGAAATAAAAGTTTTAAACTTACCAATCTTCTTCTGCTCTCGGGTTGACCCATTCAAACCCTTCCCTGTAATGTACTCCTCCATGTCTCAATGTGGCTCGGGGTCCCGGTTTGTTGCTCCTTTAAACATTAAAAATAATATTATGATATTTGAAAAAACTAATAATACGTATTTGGATAATACATGTTTTCTTACTTGAAGATATCGCCTCTGGGCATAGGAACGACTCCCATGCAAACTTGGATAGAGCTATTAGCTCTATTGTCTGAGCCTTTTGTGAAAAGCGTTTATAATCTTCACTTGTGAACAACTCAACTACCTTCTCCCATGCCTCTTGACTCTGGCCATTGGGAGATGACTTATGGCCCGCTCTATATCATCATAACCTCCTTGATCCAAAAAATGTTTCTTCATGTCATATCTTCTGTCTCTAAAAGCTCGCTGACAGTCCATGTGAATTCCAAGCTGAATTCCCTGCCAGTGATCTAAAGCGCGATGAGCCTCTAGGTCAAATATTCCTGTAAAAGAAAGCAATTAAATAAATGTATAAAAGATATGAAAATCAAAATACAAATAAAACACTACATAAAATGCTCGCTCAAGGAAATTGAATAGTGATATCTTAAAAGCATCTGGAACTTTATCCCATGTGGGATATAGAAAATGAAACGTGTGAAAAGGTGATTTGATAAAGCCCTAACAAATAGTTGACTGTTTTCTCAGACGGCTTTATATTTTTTACCTGTGTGATAAAATTGAATGGGAAGTGGCTGGTTGTTGTTTGCTATCCATTTCTCAAACAGGTTTAAGTTTCTTTCTTTTGAACGCTTTTTTTTACTTGACGTTAAATTGATGTATGAAATTAACAAGTTAGCAACATTTAAATATATATCGATGAAAAAGAGCATATTGAAAAATAACAGTAACTTACACGATTGGCAACTCGAAGGAGTGTATATCCTGTCCATGCGGGTCCCAACCTCCGCCGTCACCACCGTGCGCTCCTGCTACACTTGATGACATAATCTGCAAACAAAACAAAAAATAATTACAAGCATCTAATATTTTTAATAGCAAATATAATAACCATTTGAAATCCAATGGATGGGTACATTCTAAAAGTTATCTTTAATACAATTGAAATCCGAAAACATATTTTAATACACATTTGAAATCCAAAACCAATAACCAATAAAACAACTTTTATATTATCATTCTAACAACACAAACAAATAATCAAATCAAAAAACTTATAT